>SJYX01005080.1:405347-488047 GCA_006410675.1 Oreotragus oreotragus
ATGTATTCTTGCCACCTCTTCTTAATATCCTCTGCTTCTGTTAGGTCCATACCATTTCTGTCCTTTACCGAGCCCATCTTTGCATGAAAATTTCCCTTGGTATCTCTAATTTTCTTGAAGAGATCTCTAGTCTTTCCCATTCCATTGTTTTCCTCTATTTCTTTGCATTGATCGCTGAAGAAGGCTTTCTTATCTCTTCTTGCTATTCTTTGGAACTCTGCATTCAGATGCTTATATCTTTCTTTTTCTCCTTTGCTTTTCACCTCTCTTCTTTTCACAGCTATTTGTAAGGCCTCCCCAGACAGCCATTTTGCTTTTTTGCATTTCTTTTCCATGGGCATGGTCTTGATCCCTGTCCCCCATACAATGTCACGAACCTCATTCCATACTTCATCAGGCACTCTATCTATCAGATCTAGGCCCTTAAATCTATTTCTCACTTCCACTGTATAATCATAAGGGAGCAACCATACAAAGAGCAAATAAAACATCAAAGAGGGGATGGGAAAAAGATCCGGTGAAGATGTTGACTCCTGAAAAGACCCTTCAAGGAGGAGTTCTATCCCAAGATGGTGAGTTTTAAGCCACAGCAGCTTCTAGTGATCAAATAAATTAAGTAGACATGAAGTGAATGGAACCTAACAAGGTTGGAAGAGGTATCTAAAGTAGAGCGAAAATAAGTAACTCTATCCCAGAAAAGATGCTATAGAAGTCAGTCAGTGGAAGGATAGATAGACATTACTGTAGAAGAAAAAACATGGAGGCAAAAGAAAGCAGAAGGTTTAGAATGAAAGTGGCTTCATTCTAAGTCCAGCCATTGTGTAATGAAAATAAACAAGCACAGAGCAAAGACATGTCATAAAAAGTCTAGCGTGTTATATATAAAAACTTATATTTTATTCTGAAGGCAAGGTAGAAATATAGACAATCAATTGGAGGGAAATTCACTTTGAACAAATGCAACTAATTTGGGGTTATTTCAGAATTTTAAACACGGAATGTTAAAAGCCCAAAAGCAGAGAGTAGCGGTGAAATGGAAAGAATGTTAATCTACCTAATTGATAGAGTGGGTGATGTAAGAGGATAGAGCTTCTGTCTTGAGCAGCCAAGGAGAGTAGTATCTTTCATGTATCCCTGGCTCTCATTCATTGAGTATTAAGAAAGATCAAGCACTTAACTTAGCAAGGACTTTGTGTGGAGGGATTTAGTATTAGACATGTTGAACTTGAGCTACCCCAAGGACATTCATGAAGAGATGTTTAAAAGTCAACTGGATAAACAGAAGTGGACATTCAAAGAGAGAACTGGGTCAAGGTTAGTCTATAATAACACAATACACATTTAGTAGAAGGAACTAATGACACAGGTACACTCATTCACATCTTCATAGCAAACAAAAACAAAATATGTTTGAGACTCTTTTTAAAAAATTCTCACATGAAAAATATTTTAAATTGTAAATCACACCTTTATTTGCTTTCATTGAGAGATGTATAGAAAGCCCATGCCCTAGTTTCCTGTATATGAATCATAGTTCTCTTATTTAAAGTATATCGTGCCCTTCATGCTTTCACTCTAAAGCTATCCTTAGATTTATGTAAGGAAATTGTTGTTTAGTCACTAAGTCGTGTCTGACTCTTTTGTGACCCCATGGACTGTAGCCCTCCTCTGTCCATGGGATTTCCCAGGCAAAAATACTGGAGTGGCTTGCTATTTCCTTCTCCAAGGAAATATTTTAGGCTATTACTTTTAAACTAATGTATCTACTATTAAAATGTGTAGATATAACTGAATATATAATATATATACATATTTCTTACTTTAGGTATTTAAATCTATAGTTCGCTGTTGTTGCTGTTATTGTTGTTTCTGGAAGTCTTAAATATATACTGATATTTATGTATAAAATTCATAATAACAGTTGCACTGGAAACACATTAGGTATAAAATCAATAAATAAAAGAAATGCTGAGCTTTCAGGTTCTCACAGCAATAGGATGTTCATAGCCAAACTGAAAAAGGCTTAGCTAAAGCAATGTGCCTTACTCTGAGAGTTGAAATTCAATAGGCTGAGGTTTTCACTGAACCGTGAGAAAACAGGGTATCCAAACTTCCATAAAACATACTTTTTCTTTAGGCACATGTGTTTTTAATCTAAAAACTGTAGCTACTGAACGGTACAATGTGAATTTCATCAGAGACATTTTACTAAAAACTAAAATCCATCAATAAATTAAATATATAGATCAAAATAAAATCTTCAGATTGTTGCAGTTAATATTTAAGTGCTCAATTTGAAGGTATTCAAAACTGAAATAGAGACAGAGTATATATAAGACTTTCTTGGACCTGGTATTAAAGTTATACTTCTATACTTTCACTAGCCAAAACAAAATGCCTGTGACATTAAAAATTTATCCAGACTATAGACAAACCTAAAAATCTCAAATGAGTAGATTAAGCATTTCTAGTTAAAAACTATATGCTCCAAACAGACTGAGAAAGAAGAGAGCTCATTTTTTCATCTTTGTTGTCCAAGATACTAGCATCACATCTTCCCTAATGGCTCAGATGATAAAGAATCTGCCTGCAATTCAGGAGACCTGGGTTCAATCCCTGAGCTGGGAAGATCCCTGGAGAAGGGAATGGCAACCCACTCCAGTATTCTTGCCTGGAGAATTCCATGGACAGAGGAGCCTGGCGAGCCACAGTCAATATGGTCACAGAGTCAGACTTGACTGAAGCGACTTGGCACACAATCTGTTTTCACCTGTAACACTTTTATATTTTTTCTATTGTTAACAAGATGGTAGGCCCCAAATGGAGTTGCTTATGCTAAGGCTGTTTACCAAACTGAGACAAGACTTAATTACACTTTCACCTCTTACAAAAATGGAATCTTAAACCAGTCAATCAGGAATCACCTAATCAGTGCTTATTTGGTGATCTGCCATGCTTAAAGGAAAGTGAACTTGTCACTGCCATTCTGGTTTTTGCCTAATTTGACTCCCTTGTTTCCAATTCCTTCTGCATATTAGTGGTGTTTCTCATTCGACTCTTTGCCACCCCATGGACTGTAGCCTGCCATGTAGTTCCTCTGTTCATGGAATTCTCCAGGCAAGAATACTGGAGTGGGTAGCCATTCCTTTATCCAGGGGATCTTCCCAACTCAGAGAGCAAACCCAGGTCTCCTGCATTGAAGGCAGATTTTTTCCCATCTGAGCCACCAGGGAAACCCTCTGCATATTAAGCCGTCTGCATTTTGTACAGCTCCTCAGAGCTCCCTTCTGTCTGCTAGATTGGATTCTGCCTGATTCATGAATCACTGTATAAAGCCATTAAGATATTTAAATTTTGTTCATTTGACTTTTTTTTTAGCATTATCTTTCTCACCCAAGTATTCTGCATTCTACTAATACTTTTATTTTATTCTCCTTTCCAAATTTATTTTTGGTATTTTACTATGCTATTTTTCAGTTTTGCCTGCATTCCTTCTTTTTCCCCCCTTTGGAGACTTTCACTTTTTTTTCCTTTATTTTATTTGTTTACAATCAGTCGGAATCTACCCAAACACATAGAAGACTGAAAGGTAAAAATATATATTATAATAAAAGTGTGACTAACATTTATTTTCTGATTATACCCCACTAAATAAGAATTGAATGATGTCAATCCCCCAGGAGATATTATAATTCAACTGAGTTTTCAGAAAACCTTCTCAGTGACTCTCATAACACTTATAATTCTGCTCTACGTGTCATGAAAATATAACAAGTATCATATAGTAAGTTTTGAGTTGTCACAACAACTAATTTGTATATATTTTCTTGAATAATGCCTACAGTGTCTACATGAAAAGCTGTTGAAGCAAGGTCTTATGGCTTGTCCAATAATTCAGTGTATACATGGCAGATTTGGAATTAAAATAATGATTACAAAGTATGATTTATACATTGTTTATCATTCTTACTAAATCATAAATTCATTAATAGCAGACACTGTTACCAGCTGTCTTTGTAATAACTACAATACCTAACAAGGAGATTAATAACTGATTTTTTGACTCTTTGCAAAATAAAGAACAAATAAAGGAGTAATTGAATGAATAATGTAAAGAATTGTCTATCATACAGAAGATACTCATATATTAATGTATAAAGCATAAGATATGCTCTACAGTTGCAAATGTGCTTAGACTCTCCCAGAAAAAATACTGGAGTGGGGTGCCACTTTCTCCTCCAGGGGATCTTCCCAGCCCAAGGATCAAACCTATGTCTCTTGTGTCTCCTGCATCAACAGGTGGATTCTTTACCACTGGCACCACCTGGGAAGCCCACAGCTGCAAAGTCCACATATAAAGTTATCAGTTCAATTCAGTCGCTCAGTCGTGTCCAACTCTTTGCGACCCCATGAATCTCAGCGTGCCAGGCCTCCCTGTCCATTACCAACTCCCGGAGTTCACTCAGACTCACGTTCATCGAGTCATTGATGCCATCCAGCCATCTCATCCTCTGTAGTCCCCTTCTCCTCCTGCCCCCAATCCCTCCCAGCATCAGAGTCTTTTCCAATGAATCAACTCTTCACATGAGGTGGCCAAAGTATTGGAGTTTCAGCTTTAGCATCATTCCTTCCAAAGAAATCCCAGGGCTGATCTCCTTCAGAATGGACTGGTTGGATCTCCTTGCAGTTCAAGGGACTCCCAAGAGTCTTCTCCAACACCACAGTTCAAAAACATCAATTCTTCGGCGTTCAGCTTTCTTCACAGTCCAACTCTTACATCCATATATGTATAAACAAGAGACAGAAAATGGTATTCAACTTTTGAAAAATAATGAGTTCATTTTTCTTGGAAGAAATTATGCAAATCACAAGTGGTTAACAGCAAAAGACTCATGGAAGTAATAACCTAGAAAAACATTACTAACCTTAGACAAGCCACAAGAAGAGGTTATAGACTGACTGTTCTTTAATGAGTAAGCTTGATGAGATGACCTGTGAGGCTCTAGTCACGGAGTCTGAGAAATTTGAAGCTAGAAATAACCTGAGGTAATTCTGATCCATTTCTGAAGTAGAAATTTGTCTATGTTCCCAAAGCAGAGAGTGTACCAAAAAAAAAATTTTAATGATAACATGCTAATTAAGAAGAAGAGGGAATTAATTGAACAGAAATGATCAAAGTAGAGTTTGGCTAAGTTCCTGATAAAGAAAAGATAATATGCTGTTCCTAAGGAGAAAAATTATATTGCCTTGCATAGCAGAGAGCAAAGGAGTATAAGACTAGATATTGTAACATGATAGTAAAATTTTAATAATGAGCATAACTTGGTTGCGGCCCATGACCTAAGTAACATTTTTAAATGCTTAGGTACATTTTCAAATATTCCTGGACAGACTAGATGAATATTTTTTACATACTGTTCTTCCAAATCTCCAGACCAACAAATAAAGTATATTGAAATGCAAACTTAACAACTCTCAGTTCAGAGTATGACTCTGAATCATAGTGCATTTCTTTGCTAGTATTCATAGAGCATTATTTTAAATATTTAGTAATAGTACTATGCTGAATCATTCTAGCTCCTCTTCCCCCATCTTGTAGATTCTTCTGTTAGCCAACATTTGATATTTGTTCTGATAGGCCGTATTATCGCCTCCAACATATCCCCCTTTTCTGCATCAGTTAAATGCAAGCTGATCTCCTAACTAGAGATCACATGATCATACATAGACATAAGAATTTTATGATCTGGATAATAAAAACATTCAATTTGCCTCCTAATTTCGCTGTATCACACCCTGACTCAGAGAACTATGCTTACTGTGTAAGCATTTAAATAATATTTTTTTAATTAAACATCATTCTTTTAAGAAGTTAATCATTTGTTGGGAAAACTAGCACACCTAACATCAAGCATCACAAGGTCCCTCTCTTTAAGGCAGGCTGCGGTAACAGAGTGGGATGCACATGGGCCAAGATTCTAGGTTTACCTCTTTCAGTTATTAACCTCATGACCTTGGGCAAAACCCTCAATTTATCTGAGCTTCAGCTTCCTTGGTTTATAAATGAAGATTGTAATGTGCATGGGGTTCCTAGTGGCTGCATTCTCATTCATGTAGAATCCTGGATTGATCCCCATTCTCCTGGAAATTCTTCAAGTCACAATAGGTATGAATTACGATGACAGTTAAAAGGGAAAAACAGAAGAAATATAAGTGTTTTTGAAAGAAAAGTGATAGGACATGATGACTATTTAAAAAGAAAATGGGGAACAATAAAAGAAATTAGTTCAACATTACTAATCTAAGTCTAGGAGAATGGTCTCCTTGACAAAGGGAGGGAACTTATATATAAAGGCTAGCAAATGGAGACTCAGAAAGAAAGAAGATATGTTCTTATATGAGTCTATTCAATCTGAATAAGCTTAATTTAAATTATAACATGACAGTTTAGGAAACCATTTACTGAAGAGAGTTAAATCCTGTGTATGGCCATTGCTTTTGGATGAAGCACCATCATAATAAAAATAGTCACCATATAACTATTCTCTATGAACGTGAAATCAATAGTACCCAATTTCCACCTACATTATAACATAGCCCTAGTTAGGTAAGTTTATTTCTATTTTTTAAATGGACAGTAATTGCCCTCCACTCAACTTTGGAAACAATGCATTGATTAAAGTAGAGAGAGTATAAATATTGTTAAAGTATATAAACTACCACTGGTCCATATACACGAGGCAGTAAATTTTGTGAAATGTTTTTTTTCATGGTGGCATATGAAAATAAAAGTATATATATCACTATTGAATTTGAATGCAGAACATCAATTAATTAGAGTTTCAGTTCAGTTCAGTTCAGTTACTCAGCTGTGTCAGACTCTTTGCGACCCCATGAATTGCAGCACGCCAGGCTTCCCTGTCCATCACCAACTCCCAGAGTTCACTCAGATTTACGTCCATCAAGTTGGTGATGCCATCCAACCATCTCATCCTCTGTCGTCCCCTTCTCCTCCTGCCCCCAACCCCTCCCAGTATCAGAGTCTTTTCCAATGAGTCAACTCTTCGCATGAGGTGGCCAAAGTATTGGAGTTTCAGCTTTAGCATCATTCTTTCCAAAGAACACCCAGGACTGATCTCCTTTAGAGTGGACTGGTTGGATCTTGAGAGTCTTCTCCAATACCACAGTTCAAAAGCATCAGTTCTTCGGTGCTCAGCTTTCTTCACGGTCCAACTCTCACATCCATACACAACTACTGGAAAAACCATAGCCTTGACTAGACGGACCTTTGTTGGCAAAGCAATCTCTCTGCCTTTGAATATGCTCTCTAGGTTGGTCATAATTTTCTTTCCAAGGAGTAAGTGTCTTTTAATTTCATGGCTGCCATCACCATGTTCAAGGTAAGAGAAACCCAAGTAAGACGGTAGGTGTTGCGAGAGGGCATCAGAGGGTAGACACACTGAAACCATAATCACAGAAATTAAAGTTTAGTGATATTAAATTTAATGTAGGTTGTGGTACAGGGACATAATATATATTTAAGATAGAAGATGAAAGGAAGGGAAAGACATATATTTTGCCAACTAAAATATGCATCCAGGCTTTCTGCTTCCTTTGTTGGCATTTAAATTCCAGTAAGAAAGAAAGAAAGTGAAATTGCTCAGTCATGTCTGACTCTTTGTGACATCATGGACTGTAGTCTACCAGGTTCCTCTGTCCATTGGATTTTCCAGGCAGGAAAACTGGAGTGAGTTGCCATTTCTCCAGGGGCAAAAAAGTACTCTTTTATTAGCCACCTAAGAACTCATTTTTAGTTATAATTATGTGTTGGATGTTATACAACTGAAATTCAAGAAATATCAAATAGAGAAAGAATGATGAGGGTCCATATTTGGAATAAGTAACTAGCTGCAATAAAGGAATGTATTGGATATCTTCTGTTTGTCCCTCCATATCCATTTTCTATCCATCTTACTCTGCTCTTAGCTTCAGAGGTTCATCTGTTTGGAATGAATTCCCAGGTTTCCAGTTGGGTTTGGCCAATAGTGAGGCACCAGAGGGGATAAAGAAAGTGAGGTCAGGCGTTTATTTCCCTGCATCCTTCCTCCTCGCCCTCTTTTAGCTGTATCTCTCTACAGAAGGCCATTGTACTATTATGTGGTCCTTTCCTATAGCTCTCCATTCTCCATTCCTTTGCTTCTTCAGAAATAGGAATTCAGTTTCTGCTGCGGCTGGACCTAGGGCATTGAACTATCCCTTGTTAGCTTCTGTAAGCCCTATTGCTGCAGTTTGAGACATGTGCAAATCCTTTGGCACTCCTCCCATCACTCAGTGAAATCCAGGACATTTTTGCTTGAACCTGGGCTGGCTTGGACAACTACTCATAAGTAATAGAATGCAGCAGAACCAGTATTTTTGACTTTGGAGGTCATGTCAGAAAGGGCTGTCCTGCTTGTGCCTTATTTCCTCAGAGCTCTGGACAAAATATAAAAAGTCCAACTATATCATCACAAACTTGTTGTGAAGAAGCCCAGCTAAGCCACGTGGAAAGACCATATATATATGTTCCGTTCAACAGTGCCAGTCCAGGCAGTAAACAAGTGTGGGATGATGCCTTCAGATGAGTCTAACCCAGGCCATCAAATTAACCCCCAGCTTCATGTCTTCTCAGCTGAAGCCACAGATATCACAAGGCAGAAAAAAAAAAGAAAATTCATCTTTGTGCCCTCCTCTATTTCCTGACACACAGAATCCATGAGTATATTAAAAGGCTTTTTACTTCATATCAGTAAGTTTAGGGTGGTTTGTTACACAGCAATATAGATCAGAGCCCCTGCTCACATCTTTGTAAATAGTCCTTTTACTCAACTCTTTGCAAATTGTCCTATTTCAGTGAGTTGCCTGTTTCCTGAGAGATACAAAGGGAATTCCAAATAAATGCCCTATGAGCAGTATAAACAAACTCCTGTAGGAATGTGAAATAAGCATTAACCTCCAGTTGGCTTAATCAAGGAATCCACCATAAACGCAGAAGCCATGTCTGAGATTGTAGGAAATCAATAATATCTGATGAAGTTTGCTGAATCAGGAAGTGAGGATTTTACTGGGCTTCAAGAAACAGCTGTGATTAGGATGGGGAGAAACGGGGCAAGGTGGAGTATTGTAGACAGAACAGTAAAAATAAAGAGCAAAGCAGCAAGAATGTGCCTTCAAATAACAAATTCCACTATAGATCAGTCCAGCTGGAGCAGAGGCTCCACCCTGAAGCCAGGGTAGCTTCTGCAGGAAGCAAATCTCTTACCTTGTCTCCTCCTGCTACACAGCCTTTATCAGTTCTCCATAATTCTCAAGAGAAAATTCAAACTTCTTAACACTGGGCTTCTCTGGTGGCTCAGTGGTAACAATCTCCTGCCAATGCAGGAGACAAAGAGTTCAATCCCTGGGTCAGGAAGATCCCCTGAAGAAGAAAATGGCAACTCATTCTAGTATTCTGGTGTGGGAAATCCCATGAAGAGAGAAGCCTGGTGGGCTAGAGTCCATGGGATCTCAAAAGAGGTGGATACTTCTGAGTGTTCAACAACAACATTTCTTTTGAAACTCTTCTGGATTTATGTCTCTCTGCACTCATCTTTTCTTACCAGGTTTCCCCATTCCCACCTGTGTTTGTAGCCACATTACCTATCTTTAGAGTCAGACTTATATAGCTTTATAATCTTGAACACGCTGCTTTTTCTTAATACAGATAAAAAAAAAAAAAAAAAGATAAGATGGGATGTTTGTCATATTGACTGAAGTGGTGTATAATGGGGCAATTTTGGGTTACAGATAACTTCTTAACCAGGATAGTGATCACACAGGTATACTCACTTTTGATAATTTCAGCTGTAAAATTAGAATTTGTCTTTTGGTCTTAGTTGCTTTTTCTCTTTTGACAGCATATCCCCCCCTGAGAAGTACCTCGGTAGAGTGCTGAATAATATTGCCTGATAGTTTTCCCCATACAAATGCTGCACAACTGTTCTGCAAAATTCTTTCATTTTCAGACTGATTTTTAAATTTTGTCTTTTTCCTTTGTTGAATGCCACTTTTTTCCCCTCCTGGATTCCATGTCTTCCAATATTTATATTTTCTCTTCTTTCAAATTGTCACACTCTTCAGTAGCATCCTGTAACTTAATGTGTGAAATATAAATAATTTGATATTTAGATGTTTAAAATATCTCTAAAAATTTTTTTGTTTGTTGATAATTAGTTTTATTTAGGATTTCAGAGTAAAACTCTAATAGTACCAAAATTATAAAGGTTCCATTCTATTTTCTTTTGAGCTTCAGACCCTTGCTCTTGAAACACATCATGTGCTGTGTACACCACAATTTTAATTTTATCTTTAATACATCCTTCCCCTCTCTTTCTATTTTTTAATGCCATCAATGAACAAACAACTAACATTCATCTATAGTGTTGTTTAGTGTTTATCTGTCACTATCAATGGAATGGCTTTCACTGGATCTTGCTTTAGTCATTTTATTAATCAAGGGCTCTTTTACTGAGGAAACATGCTTTTCACTCACATGAAGTAAATTTGGATCACTTTTTGTTAGTTTTCTCACCTCAGTTTCTTCTCTTTATCATTCTGAGTGTATTATTAGTATTTTTTTGTGGTGTCCTGCGCTAACTGATAGCTTCCCTGATGGCTCAGTTGGTAAAGAATCCGCCTACAATCCAGTACACACTGGTTCAATTCCCTGGTCAGGAAGATCCACTGAAGAAGGGATAGGATACCCTCTCCAGAATTCATGGGCCTCCCTGGTGGCTCAGCTGGTAAAGAAACTGCCTGCAATGTGGGAGACCTGGGTTCGATCCCTGGGTTGGGAAGATCCCCTAGAGAAGGGAAAGGGTACCCACTCCAGTATTCTGGCCTGAAGAATTCCATGGACTCTAAGAGTTGGACATGACTGAGTGACATTCACCTTCACCTGCACTAACTGATCCTAATGTTTTCTCATATTACACAACCGTTTTCCTTTTCTTTTGAGATTTGTTTCTTACTCTCAAATCCTTCCATTGAGCTCTCCACCAAGCACTACACCATACACAGGAACTCAGACAATCTTTTCAAACTCTGAAAAAATCTTGATATACTTATACAAGAATAGAATATCTTCTTTTACATCTAAACCATATATTTCATGTAGCATGAAAAATTTGATGTGTCTCTTTTATCCATTTATTAATTTCAGTTTCACTCTGTCATGTTAGAGACTTTATCCCAGAATCTGGTGAGATTTAACTCTCTATTTATGTTGAACAAGGGAAACAATTTTAAAAAAAATCAGAATTTGCAGGAATTTGACCTTGGGCCAGTCAATTCTTCCAGAAATAAATCCTCAGATAATATGACTTGTGTACTATTATTCTAGGTATTTATTATATGTTATTCAAAATTCCACTGCACTACTGTACCATGAAAGCTTTTACAGTGACATATCTTTAAAGTTTTGTCTTAGCTTGTTATTTCTAATTCTTTCCATCTTATTTTCTATTGAAACACTGAGATAGAATTTCACAAACATTCTGTCATTGTGGAATTCTTTCTAAAATCTCATATGACTTGCATGATGATGAGTTTTAGCAAACCTTCAAAGAGCAAATTATTTCCACTTTATAAACCCTGTCTAAATTATAGGAAATAATATTTGAAGTAATGCACACAACTCAGGGCTTCCCAGGTGGTAAAGAATCTCCCTGCCAATTCAGAAGGCACAAGACATATGGGTTTGATCCTTGGGTTGGGAAGATCCCCTGAAGAACAAACTAGAAACTTGTTTCCAAATTCTTGCCTGGAAAATCCCATGGAGAGAGGAACCTGATGGGCTACAGTCCATGGGGTCCTAGAGTCAGACTTGACAGCATGCTACACCACCATCATTACACAACTCAATGTCACAATTTAACATTCAAAGAAAGCCAAAAATATATGTGTGTATAATTATATACATAAACATTAAATATAAGCACAGTGTGAACTGCATATAAAAATATGAAAAAAAACCTTAGTAAATAAAAGCAAAAATACAAGTACCACAAACATTAATATATTTTGATTCAGCAATTTAAAATAGCTTAACAAATAATAATTATATTAATGTAAATCTTCATATTAACTTATTAAATAGAAAAAGTATGAGGATTTTAGAACAATTAACAGGCTAAAAGAAATGGTTTCTTATCCTTAAGTCATGTGCTGGATAGCAAACTATTTGAAGCATTAGCATTAAGTCTCAGAATTTAATTACGTTGCTTAAAGTTATTATTTTAATATTTTACTGACAAAGGTATTCAATTCATTAAGACAAATAAAAAATATAAATGTAGAAGAATCACCAGGAAGATATAAAACATTTATTAGTTGTGTGTTTGCAGGCTCAATCATGTCTGACTTTTTGTGGCTCCTTAGACTGACTGTAGCCTGCCCCTGTGTCCATGGAATTTTCCAGGCATGAATATTGGAGCAGGTTGCCAGTGTCTTCTTCAGGGGATCAAAATATGTTATTGCATACCCAGAAATCTCAAAGAACCTGACAAGCCATTGTATCTAATCAAAATTTTGTAAAAGGTACTTGTCTCTATCAACGTCAAAAAACGAACAATTTTTTGAGTACCAATTATCCAGAAATGCTTCATTCCCTCTAGTTATCTTTTCTCCACTTCTCATTTAGATACATGAACACTAATTTTGCTACAGTAACTTGTCAATGTGGTTTAAAGACACACTTCAAGTCCTATTTGTAGCTGGTTTTGGCCTTGTGACAAATTTTTGACTAATGAACTATGAATACAAGATTAGTGAGGGATTTCAGGAAGATTCGTTAAATAAAAGACATAAGGTATTTCTTCTTTCTTCTGTGCTTACTGCCTGGAACTCAAATGCAAGGATTGGAATGGGAAAATCCACATTAAAAATAAATAATAATAACCTTGAGAATGAACGCCAAAGATAGTAGAGAAGTAATCCAAAACAATACAGATTTTTGTTTTTGAAAATATTAGTTACAGATTTCTTACCTGTGAATTTCTTTTACAAGTTTGACATGACTTTTTTTTTTTCTTTTTTAAACCATTGTTTTCTTAATCTTGGCTTTGTACGTTGAATTTCATCAAAATAACTTTCAAACAGCACAGTATAGTGAAGAAATGGATTTCAGAAAATGGATTTTGTTTACAACAGAATTTTATATTGTAGTAAGATAATGGCTGAGGATAGAATACAGTTACTTTTGTTAATTTTTCTTGTTTGCAGTCTAACACAGTTTTCACAGTTGCTTTTACACTTTTCGTGCCCGTTTTTCTCAGTGATCTCTTTTGTGTGTTTGTTTACCACATAACTGAAGTGCTGAAATTTCTTGAATTTATTGATGACTAAAATCCTAAATCCGGTATATTCATGACTAAAATATTCTCTATATATCTTATCCTGGGGAAAATCTAGAATTCCTATGCTTTTCATTGTACTTTTAGTAAAAATGAAAAGGATTATTTAGTTACATAATGTCTTGATATTTTTTATTACTGTATTTGTTCAATGAGAGAAGGCAGCTTATACTAAAGAAGAACATAATACCAGAATAAGCTTGAAAATACAAAATGCTTCACTTCATATCTTCCTTTACTAAAAGGTGCTAAAGTTACTAATTGATATCTTTAGAATCTGAATAATTTCATCTTCTAAGTAATCTGAAGAGGACTAGTGTGTGTTTGCAGGGGAAACGATAAATCATACAAAACACCAAAGATGAAACTTAGAAACAGCTCACAAAATCATGCACTCCTTTGACCCAATCTTGCTTTATATCATTTGATAAATGAATTTACCTCCATCATCTAAATAAATGCAGATAGCTGGGGGAAGAAAAGCTATCTGTATTGAGATACAAGCATTCCATCCACAGAACAGCATTTTTTGAAATTATTTTATGTTTGCAAACTGGCAACAAATTTAATAACTCATGAAATTCCCTAAACAGTGAATGAATGCTGAATTGCTTACATGAAAATATTTGCTCAATATTGTATAAAAATAAATTAAAAAATATGAGTTAGTATTATAAATTTCATCAAATGTAGTTAAAATTTTAAGTGGTAAACTGGAAATAGCTATTCTTTGTTGCAGATACTATTAGAATATCAGTTTAAAATCCTTGATGCGTAACTTCTTTTTGATATCTTTGAAATATATATAGATACTTTCTACTTTACATAAAATTTAATTTTTGTATATATGCCTTTAATAAAAAGAAGTTATTTGGAAATTACTTATAATGATAAATTTTTCAAATGATAAAACAAATCAACATTAAATTTAAAAGGAAAAAAAAAACAGTATCTTGGAATTGTAATTAAAATGGTACCTGGTAGTTAAAGAAATTATATGAGAAATAGATCTTTGCAGCATTAGAAAAGCCTTCTATTCCTTTAAAGAAGATGTATTCATAAGAAAAAAAAATCAGTAAACGTTGAAGCTTACATTTTCAAGTAGAAGAGTCTTTAAATACATTCGATCAGGGCTTCATTTTCCCTTGCTTTATGATAAATGCAATTTAATTATTAATGTTTTCTGAGGTAATAAACTGAAGTGGCATTTGCTTGTTTTGCACTATTATTCTGTTTTTTAATAGACTGTGACCTTGAAAATAAGATGTCTTAAGATCTCCACTTGCCTCTGAACTATTATTGCGTCTGGAGTTAAAAATTAACCAATAAAGTTTACTATCTGAATATTCATGAATGAATTAACCAGTTCAGTCCAGTCACTCATGGATTGCAGCACACCAGTTGTAAAATTATAAAAGTGAAGAAAGGACATAAGTGTCATTAATTTAAGATAGCGGTCACATCAGGGCTATTGGATTTTGGGCAACTGGACAGCGTCTGTAATGACCTGAAATTCTGTTTATTATTAATAGTGGTGGTTGCTTGTTCAACATGTAAAAATCCATTAAGTTAACCATATGTATTAAGCTTAATCTGTGCTATGTTTTACAACAAATATAATTTTCACCAATGCATTTAAGGAAGTAAACTAAATAGCTCACATAATCTGTTGTAAAGCTGATAATGCAGGCTTAAAAATAAGATGAGACCTTGAGATCTAGATAGCTACAATCTCAGCCAAATTCATATCATGGAAATGATCAGTGCCATTGCAATTGCCATGATCATCCTCATCCTGTGGTCATTACCACAACTGTTAGACAAAGGAATCCATGTCTCTCTCTCTTTTTTAATTGTCATTCTCTCTAGATTCAGAATCTTATTATAAATGTCTGTTTGATTGAGCCTAAATCACATGCTTGCCTATAAAGGAGAGGAAAATTTAATAGGAAAAATTAACATTCATGTATTTCTCCTTTTGCAGCAGAAAGCAGGCCCTGTCTCCCTTGAATTATACTACAGAGAATCTCCAGTTAGAGAAATAGGTGTAAGTACTGAGCTCTAAAACCTGCAATGTAGAATAGAGCTAACAACTTTTATCTCCTTATAGATATATCAGTTTTAAAGGAAATAGAGAAATTATGAGTAGAAGGTGATGGCTTTGGTGATATACTAGAAAATAACTGAAGATCTCACTAATCTGGGAGGCCACAGACCGTTTCTCTGGAAGCAGAACATGTTAGATTTTATCAACAGGAAAATCTAAGCGTTATATGAAAGAAACCAACACAAGTACTGATTCTAAAGCAGAGTGAAGAAAGCAATGAAAAGAGTGTCTGGGATGACACTGAAGAGATAATTAAAACTCAATTAAAGAGCTTTGAAGGCTGCGTTATGGATTGTTAAGTTTATACTTCAGTATAACAGAAGCAATTGAAATGCTTAAATAGAAAGTTTTTATAAAAACATACATAATACTTTGCTGAATATGTTTTTGCATTACATGACTAATATTCTTAATTACTTTGAGAAATATTTTTGGAGACTACAGAATGTTTTTCTTATATAGCCAATGCATTTCCTAATATTAATCAACCCTCAGAGTTCTAGGACATATCTGTTTCATAATAAAATGCTTTTTATGCTAAATATATTATTAAAATCTATTTGTCGATATTTTATTTTGGATTTTGGCATCAAAAATATTTATGACTGAAACTCTTTTATAGTTTTAAATACATTTTTCAGTTTCTATTAACATGTTTAGCTACACTAAACAAGATAAACTATTTAAATATTCATCTTTCCCCTTCATTCTATGATCATTAAGAATCATGTCTCTTCAAATTGAATAAAATCCCTATTTAAAAATTATTTTAAAAATAAAATATCTGAGGGAGAAGGAGAGGGAGAGGGAGAGGGTGGGATGACTTGGGAGAATAGCATTGAAATATGTATACTATCATGTAAGAAATGAATTGCCAGTCTATGTTCAATGCAGGATGCAGGATGCTTGGGGCTGGTGTATGGGGATGATCTGGAGGGATGATGTGGGGTGGGAGGTGGGATGATTTTTAGTCTCTTGTCTGAGATGGGATTCCTGTTTATCTTTCTGTAAGGGAGTGATTTAATTTACCTGAAATGTTTACACAATTAATGTGTATTTCAATCTCTGTTTGCTTTGATAATTAAATGTTACCTACCTGTAAATGCTTCTATTCAAAGTATTAATTTGAATAGCTCAAATTAATGTGGTACTTTAGGTATCTTGCCTTCAAATACAATTTAAACACAGTGTTATGTTAGAAAAATTGAAACCAGTTTTCTGAGTGCTGGTTAATTCTATTTACTTAATAAACTTTGATAGTTTGCATTTAAATTATTCTTGATTTACTGCTATTTTGATAAGGCTTTGTAATACCAAAAGCCAGATTCTAATCTTCTTTTAAATGAGGTTCAGTTTGAGGAAAAATGGACAATTAACTTAACTATCCCATATTCCTCAGAGCAATGCTTCTAGTTTTCAGTAACTGTAGTTGATCCTTATGAGTCTCAAGGATGATATTCGACCTCCAGTAAAACTGCACCATAATCATGATTTTTAAAACCTTATAAGCTACTTTGATTGTATTTCCAAGCTATCACAGGTGACTGGAGTTACTCAATAATCAGATGATCTCTAATCAATATTGTGAATACATTTCACTTCATATTACTCAGACTGCCTCATACACAGCTGCTATTTTGAATGACTTTCCTTCATGTCAACCCTATTTGCCTCATTTTTCTCCCAATACCTTTTGTTTCCTTTATTGACTGTATATCAATTTCCCTACAAAATTACCATCCACAGCTCTGAATCTTTGAGTTTAATGTTTGCTTCATGTAACATCTGTTGACATTTGATTTATGATTTGTGCATTGAGACCTACAAGCCATAATAAATAAGACATTCATATCCTAGATCTCCTCAGATTGGCCAATTGGTTAAAAAATGCCCTTAAAAAATACAGAGAATCAAAAACAAATGAGATAGCTTGAGATAATGTCTGTTCTGCCTCAGAAGCAAAAGTTACCATTTAAAAAATTGCCTGTAGCCTGTAAGCATTAAAACTTTTTAAAAGTGCCTGGAATCCAGCTGCATGCTTAACTTGCTTCTATCTCTACACTCTTCCAGCTGAATGTTCCACTTGTTCAGTTCAGTACAGTCTCTCAGTCATGTCCAGCTCTTTGCAACCCCATGGACTGCAGCACACCAGGCTTGCCTGTCCATCACCAACTCCTGGAGCTTGCTGAAACTCATGTCCATCAAGTCAGTGATGCCCTCCAACCATCTCATCCTCCATTGTCCCCTTGTCCTCCCACCTTCAATCTTTCCCAGCATCAGGGTCTTTTCCAGTGAGTCAGTTCTTTGCATCAGGTGGCCAAAGTATTGGAGTTTCAGCTTCAGCATTAGTCGTTCCAATTATTCAGGAATGATTTCCTTTAGGATAGACTGTTTGGATCTCCTTGCATCCAAGAGATGCTCAAGAGTCTTCTCCAACATCACAGTTCAAAAGCATCAATTCTTCAGTGCTCAGCTTTCTTTATAGTCTAACTCTCACATCCATACATGACTACTGGAAAAACCATAGCCTTGACTAGACAAATCTTTGTTAGCAAACTAATGTCTCTGCTACTTAATATGCTGTCTAGGTTGGTCATAGCTTTTCTTCCAAGGAGCAAGTGTCTTTTAATTTCATGGCTACAGTCACCAGTTGCAGTGACTTTGGTTTCATTTGTAAATATATATTTTCTAATGGTAGCACCAAGGAAATACTATGTACTATATATGGAAAGGTCTATAGGTCTCAGCAAAGATCACAAAATTGCTTAGAAAATTAAGCATTCGAAATAGTTGGTTTCTACTCATCTTAATTCTGGTTTTCAGGGCTGTGAAGGGGAATAGAGTAAGTGCTAAGTCGTTTTAGTCATGTCTGACTCTGCAACCCTGTGAACTGTATGTAGCCCACCAGCCTTTGTCCATGGGATTCTCCAGGTAAGAATACTGGAGTGGATTGCCATTCCATCTTCCAGGGGATCTTCCCAACCCAGGCGTGGAACCCACTTAAGTCTCCAGCATTGGCAAGCAGATTATTTACCACTAGCGCCCCCTGGGAAGCACTCTGAATAGAGTAGCTGATTCAATTTATACAGTGCAGTTTATACATAAAAGTATCTTCATGACACCTCAAATCACATGTATGAAGAAAGAAACCAAGCACTTTGGTTTCAACAAAGTTCGATCATCAAATGAAGTTCAAAGAAAGTGAAGTCAGGAGAGCTAACTCATGACTAGTAGTTCATCTGATTAAAGAAGGCTGAATAAGAAAAGTCAAGGTTGTCAATTAAACCTCCGAATTATTTGAGAGAATTATTCAGAAAATAAACTTGAAGTTTGACTTTTAACTGAATTTCTATCCCAGTCAAGTTACTTAAAAATTATATTCTGACACCTAAAAAAAATAAACATAAGGTTCTGTATTAATCAATATAAACTAACAAAAAAAATGAGGCCAAATTTTTATTTCTGGCAAATGAGCACTCACATATCCTGAAAACTAATCATCCTACTGAAAACAACTACAAATAGTGGATTCAGAAAAAGAGTTTGCTTTTACTTTATAAGAACACAAGAGATGTCTTCAGAGGCCAAAACCAAAATGAAAGCAGTAATCTAGAGAGTTAAGCAAACTCTAAAGCTGCTGGCTACTTTGAAGGCACTTGATAATCTCTGGTGACCTTTAGTCTCATTTTTGACAGCTGTGCAGGAGACGGGAGACAGGAAACAAACAAAGCCTGGGGCCTACCCTTGGAGTGGAGAGTGTTAGATTAGAAGAGTCCCAAATAATAAACTGTTGCATCTTTAGGGAAAAGCAGAGTAGGATCTAGGTGTTATACCTATTCCTGGTCTGTTAGAAGTTATAGTAGAGTGTTTCACATTTTTCTTTACCTTTCTGTCCAATTATTTGACTTAAAACTCAACATTCAGAAAACTAAGATCATGGCATCTGGTCCCATTACTTCATGGCAAATAGATGGGGAAACAATTAAAACAGCAAGAGACTTTATTTTGGGGGGCTCCAAAATCCCTGCAGATGTTGATTGCAGCCATGAAATTAAAAGATGCTTCCTCCTTGGAAGAAAAGCTATGACCAACTTAGACAGTATCTTAAAAAGCAGAGACATTGCTTTGCTAACAAAGGTCCATCTAGTCAAAGCTATGGTTTTTCCAGTGGTCATGTATGGATGTGAGAGTTGGACTATAAAGAAAGTTGAGCACTGAAGAACTGATGCTTTTGAACTGTGGTATTGGAGAAGACTCTTGGGAGTCCCTTGGACTGCAAGGAGATCCAACCAGTCCATCCTAAAGGAAATCAGTCCTGAATATTCATTGGAAGGACTGATGTTGCAGCTGAAACTCCAATACTTTGGCCACCAGATGTGGAGAACCAACTTATTTGAAAAAAAAACCCTGATGCTGGGAAAGATTGAAGGCAGGAGGAGAAGGGGATGACAGAGGATGAGATGGTTGGATAGCATCACTGACTCAAAGAACATGAGTTTGAGTAAGCTCCAGGAGTTGGTGATGGACAGGGAAGCCTGGCATGCTACAGTCTATGGGGTCGCAAAGAGCTGGACACAACTGAGCGACTGAACTGAACTGATCCAATAATTTGAGTTTTTTCAGAAATGTTCTATTTAGAAAAAGTAATGAAAAGGACAAAGTAGCTATGTCTGCTATAATTGTATTGTATCATTATTACTTCTTCGAAAGAAAACCTGCCCTTGTTAATGAATTTTCTCTTTTAGTATATATATTTTTTCCTAACACTAATATATATATTATTAGTACTCTAGTAGTTTACTCTAGTAATTTTCTTTGTAGCAAACAATCTCAAAACTTAGTGGCTTATAGCAACAACATTTCTCTTGCTTATAAATCTGCAATTTGGATTGAATTTTTCAGGGATAATTCATTTCTGTTCCACTTGACAGCAGTTGGCATAGCTCAATGGCTGGGTATTTCCTAACACTAATATATATATTATTAGTACTCTAGTAGTTTACTCTAGTAATTTTCTTTGTAGCAAACAATCTCAAAACTTAGTGGCTTATAGCAACAACATTTCTCTTGCTTATAAATCTGCAATTTGGATTGAATTTTTCAGGGATAATTCATTTCTGTTCCACTTGACAGCAGTTGGCATAGCTCAATGGCTGGGTACTAAAATCATCAGAAATCTTATTCACTCAAATATCTAGCAATTGATGTCAACTGTTGTCTGGGACCTTTGTTGAGGTTAATTACTCTAAAACTTATAACCTCTCATGCAGCTTGGACTTCCTGACAATAGTGGATGGAGTCTATGTGTAAGCATTCTGAGAGACAGACACACAGAGAAGCCACATTCCATTTTATGACATAGCCTTAGAAACCAAGTTGTATCATTTATGCAACACTGTATTCATTGAGGAAATCAAAATACTCTTCCAAGTTCAAAAGGAAAGGAAAGAAATGCACTCCAGCCCATAATGGGGGTGTGGAAAAGCTCCAAGAGATCAAAGGATCAAAAATCCTGCTAAGGCTGTTTTGAAAAAAATGTAATATGTCATATTCCTAAATCTTATTATAGGATAGTTAATTATATTTGTTCAGTTCAGACCCAGAACAAAGAAAAAAAGAAGCCAAGAGAGGGAATGTTTGTTGGGAAATTGCTAGCCAGAACATTTAAGTTCAACCCTTGCTTAACTGGATGCCCCTAGAAGTGGCCCCTTACCTTCCTCTTCTTAGCATGCATACTCTAAATATGTTCCACTCAATATCTAGCTTCAGAGGCTGGTGTTCTTCCTGCTATCTTTGTTTGCTGTCAGGGAGTAGTTATAAATGCTTCATGAGTGCTTTCTGAGAGTCAAAGGGGAGTTCTTACAATGTGATGAAGACGGTAATAGGAAAATTTCACCATTTATATTGCATTAAAACTAGTTTAGGAATTTTTTAAGACTAAGCCAAGGTCACAATAATGAATAAGAAGGGGAACAGAGAAGAAAGATATAAAATATGGGGCAAAGGATTTTCAAAAAGACTGAAACTGTGAAAGCCCAGGTAGATCACATTTCCCTGTTTGAACAACTTTCTAAACTTTCAATTAGCAAACACACTGCATAACGGCTTCATATTCCTGTACTTCCTGCAGTGTTCCTCCATGTCTTGCTAGCCTGGCATTCTGTGAAGCTTTCAGAAGAAACAACAAGAAAGTGATTTCAGTCATCTTAGAACATCAATATTCTTCATTCTACATATATTTCATGTTAATTCTTTTTTTAAATGGAAAAGAGTTTACCCTTATTAGAATATTTTATGGACAGTGGTAGGAGAAACCATTGTAATTCTTCAGGGGAGAGACCATAGTAATTCTTCCATTGGCCCCTGAAATGGTACCTAAAAGGCAGAGTTACTATAGGGAGTTGTGTGGAATGAAGAGGAGTAAGCTCATTACTGATGACACAGGGAACAAATATAAGAACATATCCTGAATCATCACATAGCAACTTTAGCACTGGAGACTAAAATAGCTAAGGCCCTAGACTTTTCTGTTTCTTACAAGTCTATCTGAGACAAGAATGTCCTGTCTACCTAGTATCTTTCCTTTACATGTTTCTATTTCTTAGTTGCTTATTTGTGTCAGGTAAACGGATATTCTTCTCTATCTAAAAGAGCTTTTTTAGAAGAACTGGTTAAAAGTGATTTTAACTCTAAACCCAAATAAAAGGACATTCCAAAGTGACAGTGAGTAGATGGACTAGAGGAGCATGGAAATGAAAAAGGATAAGCCTCAAGTTCCCCTGCTCCACTGGATACAGTTTCCCCAGCAACTCATGCCTCAATCCATGACTCTTGCTCAGCTCTGATTCTTTTAAATTTCAGTCTCACTTATGGAAACTTTTCTCTTTATATCCTTTCTTCCCTTCTCTTTAACACAACCATCATAATTAGACTAGTGTTACTGTCACCAAAGATTTTTTCCAATAAAGAGCTAAAGCAATTTTCCACTGAAGTGTTTCCATCATTGCATCACAGAATGCACCTAATGAAATCAAGCAGGTTAGCTGCAAGCATTAAAAAGAAAAAAAAAACACTGGGTGTAAAAAATTCAAGCAAATATTGATGCTAAATCAGATCCCATCTGAACATATGTGTGTAAGCTTTTTAAAGCACTCAGCAAGCAGGGAAGCCCTAAAACAGAAGTGTGAATTAGGTGGAGTTTTTTTTTTAATTAATTGATCACAACCCCTCATGGTAGCCTCACTCCCTATCAAGCATTCAAAGCTGTCACCTCATGCGTGGTTGCCTTGAACTGTCCACAGTGAAACTTACAAGACAACATTCTCCCTCTCATGCACCAAAGAAACACCTCTAAATCCTGATCTCTGGAGCCCTACCCCTGACCTTAACAGCCTAATACACTATTTCTTGCTGGGATGTTTGAACGTGTCTATGGTTAAATGATTTCTCACCCACCCTTAAAATAAAGATTTCTAGAACTGATACTTTTATTCATTTAAGCAGACTGGAGTTTGGAACAATTAGAACACCATGAAGCACAGTTCAAATCACACTGGGCTAAAAACAGTCTGATCTCTAACTATAAGCGAAATCCTATTTATACCACACTATATCACAGAAAAGTAAATAAACTAGTCTTTCCAAGCACCTTGTTCTCCGTTTCTTCTGACTCTGTACTATTGTAAATCAGGTAAAGTGTTGCTTTTTGACATATTTACATCTATATTACAATGACTTTGGCCACTCTGCCAGTATAAAAATTTCCATTATTCTTGTATTCCAGCTTGACCTGGCATCACTGCCTAGGCTAATAACCAGTCTCTCTGTGCCTATCGCTCCCCATTACACTCCACTCAACACAGCAGCCAGAGTTTTCCAAATGAAAATGCAATCATGTCAACTTCTCTGCTCAAAGCCCTTCAGTGGCTCCCATTTCAATCAGAGTCAAAACAAAGCTTACAAAGCTATAAAATCTAGTCTCTCCCACTCCCCACTACACCCCACCATTCGCTTTCAGGTCTTATCCTCTTTCTCACTTCCTTCCAGATAGCCTCGCTTCTTACTGTTTCTGGAACTATCCAGACATACTCTCATCTCTAGGCTTTCACACTCATTCTCTCTTCCTGACACGCCTTTTCCCCAGATATCCACATGGCTCACTTTTCCTTCATGGACATTTTGCTTAAATGTCTTCTTCTCAGAAAAATATCCAATCATCCTACTTAAATATGCAGCTATCTAAGCCCTCATTTTGCTCTAGTTTTTTCCATCATGCTTATTTTGTTCTATCATGCAATAGATTTGGTTTATTTAGCATGTCTATTTCTGATTTTCTTCTACTTGAAAGTAAATTTCAGGGAAGTAGAAAAATGTTTGTCAGTTTTCTCCTCTAGTACCTCCAGTGCCTATAAAACAGCATAACAAATAGTTGGTATACAACAGATTTATATATATTTAAGGAATAAACAAAAGGTTTTGGTATATTCTTTTCTCATTTCCTATCTTCCAGTTCCCTAAGAAAGGAAGTAAGCCTTATTTATGTTGCAAAATTAATGTCAGTTATATATGTGGACTTGGGTCAGTTCTATGGCTTAAAGCAAGTCTTGCTCCATCATGTGGTAAGAGATTTGAAAGTACATTATTCTCTCCCTTGTAGCCTGTGCTCACCCGATGCAATAGGAATATATTTTATATCCTGGACCTACCTTGTGTGATTGTACCATTTCTGGGCACAGTGTCTTCTTTCTAAGTGCCAGTGCAATTTATGAGTCCAGCAAAGCTCAACGGATTTGGTTCATAAGAAATTATTCGAAAATAAGTGTGCCTGGGTGATTTAGCCCTTTAATATCTTGTTCAAATATCTGCTTCATTATACACTGACACTATGGAACTGTGACAATGCTGTCACAGGTGTGCAAGCAAATATGAATGTGGATATATATATATGTATATATATAAAGGTTCTCTCAATCCTTTGGGTATCATAGTCCTGTAGTATAATCTTTCAGTCACATTGTTCATTAGTTGCTGGTTGGGCTTTAACTCACAAAATCAAAGAATTTTACATGGACTTGCATGAAGTGGTATTTAGGATTGTGAGTAAGGCAAGAAACCCAGAATTGGCCACTGAAATTCAGGGATTTCAAGGCAAGTCCCACCATGCATTTCTGCCTAATTACAGAAGGCACTTTTTTATTTTGCTGAGTACAAAGACCACCCTCTTAGGGATCAGTTTTGGTAGTACAGAGTTTCAAAAGCACTCCATCTGGAAATATACATTGGCATTACCCACACAGAGCAGAGCTCCAATGTGTTCTCCAGGCCATTCACACCTCACTCTACTACTTTTTCACAGGAATGGATTAAAAGGCCACAAGTCTATACCTGTGCAGACACATTTAAAAGGGAATCAAAGGGAAACTGAAAGCAGACACTGAATATATCAGATTCCTTTTAGGCATGATGCCCAACTTCACCAGAACCACTCCTTGAATTCCTTGAGACCTGCACTGGGGATCCCTTCCAGCCAAAAAATTCTATGCTTCACTGATTCTTTCAGGCCTTCAGGATATTGATATAAACTAATCTGCGTGGCTAAATTAGGTTGCCGTTCCTGATACTTAGACAGTGACAATTTCACGGTACAAGAAACATAGGAATATGAGGGCTAACCTGGTGGGAAAGTGCTTATTCTGTCAGGATTTTGTTAAAAACAAAACAAAAAACCAGCAGCAACTTCATTCAGGTCCCAGCAACACAAATTTCCCCTGAGGCTGCCAAGGCCTGCACCATCCAAAGGGCGTGATCACAGGAACAGAATAAAAGATCCAAGGAAGAAATGAGGAGCATAAAAGATAGTAGGAACATGCCAAGCAAGAGAAAATAAAGAGTGATGTTTTGCCACTGCATGGATATCAGTATAATCTACTTCAATTGCTTTATCTCCCTGGTGGCTAAGATGGTAAAGAATCTACCTGCAATGTGGGAAGCCTGGTTTCGATCCCTGGCTTAGGAAGATCTGGAGGAGGTCATGGCAACCCACTCCAGTATTCTTGCCTGGAAAATTCCCATGGACAAAGGAACCTGGAGGGCTACAATCCATGAGACTGTAAAAAGTTGGACACAACTGAGTGACTAAGCATGGTTAAGTTATAAGTCAGTGTGGTCCAGTGGAGGAAGTATTACAGGTCAGAAAACCTATAAGATGTAAACAATTACTTCATGCAAGTGTCTTAATTTCTCTGACCTTTATTCCCCCTTAACTGAAATCAAAGCATTTGGTTCTGAAGAGTTAAATGGGGTTTGCACATCAGAAGTACCTGGGTTTGAACTATGCCAGTTATGTATAATTTGTATATCATTTGAGGCAAATTGTTTTTCCCTCTAAGTCTCAGTTTCTTCATCTGCCAGTAGGGAATAAATAACATCTAACTCAAAGTGGAGTTGTTTGGTTGGAATAAAAAGAATATATAAAGGTATTTGTCACCTATTGATTACTAATATTTTTTTAAAACAAATCAAATAATTTTGAGGAGGAGTCAGAAAGAAACTAAAATTACTTTAAGATATAAGAAAACTCTGAAATTCTATTTTTCTTTTACTTTATTGTTGCATGTGATGCTATTCAGTTCAGTTCAGTCGCTCAGTCGTGTCCAACTCTTTGCAACCCCATGAATTGCAGCACGCCAGGCCTCCCTGTCCATCACCAACTCCCGGAGTTCATTCAGACTCACGTCCATCGAGTCCGTGATGCCATCCAGCCATCTCATCCTCTGTCCTTTTCCTCCTGCCCCCAATCCCTCCCAGCATCAGAGTCTTTTCCAATGAGTCAGCTCTTCACATGAGGTGGCCAGAGTACTGGAGTTTCAGCTTTAGCATCATTCCTTCCAAAGAAATCCCAGGGCTGATCTCCTTCAGAATGGACTGGTTGGATCTCCTTGAAGTCCAAGGGACTCTCAAGAGTCTTTTCCAACACCACAGTTCAAAAGCATCAATTCTTCAGCACTATTAATCCATGCTAAATTGTACATATGTAGCAAATGATTTTACATGTATGAGAAATCTTCCTATTTTTTTGAAGTAAGAGAAATCATTTTAACATATACATTTTCACTTTAGTCAGTTCAACAATGATTTCTAATAAGCATGCATACTCATTTAGTTTACTTCAAATTTATTTCTCAACATGCAGCAACCTTCCTTATGAGATAGTTGAGTTGAACTATTTATTCTTAAAGAGTAAAAATGTACCTTGTTCTCAAAGAGTTTTATCAACTTTAACATTTTCAAAGAGCCCTATGAGGCTGTTCAATATGGTAGTTTTCCCCTAAAATTTCCTATTTGGAGGATGGCAAAACAGTCTAGGATCTTTCCCAGTCTACTGGTTGCTGGTATTCATATCACAGCTTGGCTGGCTAAGAGGTAGAAACTGAATAATATGTAGATAGTATTCAAGACCTTCATTTTCAAAGAGCCCTATGAGGCTGTTCAATATGGTAGTTTTCCCCTAAAATTTCCTATTTGGAGGATGGCAAAACAGTCTAGGATCTTTCCCAGTCTACTGGTTGCTGGTATTCATATCACAGCTTGGCTGGCTAAGAGGTAGAAACTGAATAATATGTAGATAGTATTCAAGACCTGGGGAAGGCAATGGCACCCCACCCCAGTACTCTTGCCTAGAAAATCCAATGGACGGAGTAGCCTGGTAGGCTGCAGTCCATGGGGTCGCTAACAGTCGGACAGACTGAGCGACTTCACTTTCACTTTTCTCTTTCATGCATTGGAGAAGGAAATGGCAACCCACTCCAGTTTTCTTGCCTGGAGAATCCCAGGGACGGGGGAGCCTGGTGGGCTGTGTGTGGGGTCACACAGAGTCGGACACGACTGAAGTGACTTAGCAGCAGCAGCAGTATTCAAGACCAGCTGAGTGAGACAGCTTCATTTTTAGAAAGGAACCCTAATAGTATGATTTGTTCCAGGGTTCTTTTAAGGAAGGACGTGATCCTCAGGCACAGGACTCTTTATGGCATGCTAGAGTTTTCTGCTCCAGCCAGTGCTCTCTAGCCAGGTGACTTATTGCACTTGCTGCAGAATTGAAAACATGAAGTCTCTGTCTACTTTCATAATTAGAGATGGTGTTAGTCTTCTCATTTCCGGTCAGATGGATCAGACCACACTTTCAACGCTGATGGCTGCACGTCTTCTTGAACAATACCAGCTCGATTTATGGCTTGTTCCTTCTTTTTCTAGTGCACCCACCTTACTGCAGTATGACCCAGGCTGGATGTGTGTGCGATGGGAGGGAGTGTGAGCCAGTGGCTGAGGGCACCAAGGGGCCACTGGAAGCACGGGCTCCTCCCAACGCTGGGAACACCTCTGTTTCTCACCAGGGTGTGTGATGGAATCTGGGCAGCTTTGTAAGGCTGTAGTCCTCCAGCCACAATAAGGGCCGGGAGTAGATGTGGTAGAAGGCAACGCTGATCAGGAAAATGAAGCCGCTGAAAATGAGAGCAGTGTGCAAGTTCCGGGACTTTCCAAACCCGGCTCCCACCGGCTGGGCCATGACTCAGCTCCAGAAACCTTCCTAAATGAAGTGTGGCATGTTGGAAGTTCTCATTAGCAAGAAATTATGAGCCAAGGCCAATTTTGAAAATAGATAGGGAAAAGCAGGCAGAAATAAAAGTCTGGTTCAATCTAGAGAGGAGCCAAGAGTATAGATTACCAAATCCAAGGGGTGTGGTGCTCTAGATTACAATCTGAGCCAGTCTTTAGGTCCAAGAGACCTGCCCTGCAGATGCAGGACAGGGCACAGCTACAGCAGGCAGAAGTTTTTAGTTCAAGTAGAAACCTATGCCAGAGCTAGCAATATAGGTGGGTTTTAAAAGAGGTGTCCAAAGCCAGGTCCAAGAGCCACTCCAGGAATTTAGGACCTCTAGGTGAAAGTCTGGGCCAGACCCAGAGGGTGAGTGGATTGGGAACCAGCAGCCGGAGTCCCAAGAAGAAGTTAAGCCAGGAGACTGGGCTATGTATGTGGAGAACAAATATTTACTAGAGCTCACTTATCACAAAAGAAAGGAGCTGCAAAATTCCATCAGCCCAGCCTCTCGCTGGTTGAAGGGTTAGATAGTTCTGCACCTGCAGGTGAGGGAGTTTTGGGGCCCGCAACTGTGGAAAATGGCACGGGCCCTAATTGGTAACATCTGCAGATGGATCTGAGCACATATTTTGCCACCAGTTGTAACATCCCCAATATTCAGCAACTGAAAATATGGCCTACATCCCAGAAAGCAATCTATCTATAGTAGATGCACTATGTCCAGAACCAGTGAATTCACTTCCACAAAGACCCAACTGAGACGTCAACACAGAAGAGGGCCGTGCAGGAGGAGGTGAGTAGAAGATGGCCTCTCAAGACATTTGCTTGTGCAGATGTGCACCAGCTATCTCACACTGCCTCCACTCACATGTCTCCNCAGTGAATTCACTTCCGCAAAGACCCAACTGAGACGTCAACGCAGAAGAGGGCCGTGCAGGAGGAGGTGAGAAGAAGACGGCCTCTCAAGACATTTGCTTGTGCAGATGTGCACCAGCTATCTCACACTGCCTCCACTCACATGTCTCCCTGTGTAAGTTTTTCACAAATTTCAGGTAAAGAGGACATTTAAATTCTGGTTCAGGTATTTGGTCTTTTAGACTAAAATAGAAAAGTAAATGCAGATGGAGATATATCCTCTGCCAACCAGAAAGCAACAAGCAATTTGGTTTCCAACCAGGCAGAGGCAGCACTTAAGCCATCATATTAAGAATTCCCCCCATAAGAGAAGACAATACCTCAGCAGATATGAGTCCTGATTATTATCAACAATAGTCCCCTGGCAGAGGGTGTGAATGATTTGCTTCTAAATGAGATCAAATATTTCACAAGCACAGTTGGAAGAACCTAGCTGTTTATGAACAATTAAATGTTTGGCTAGAAAAAAAAGAATTAGAAAATTTATTTAGGACTGAAACCAGCTATGGTAGTTTGAAACAAACATAGCATGTTTCATTATGGGGCTCAGGAAGCAACATAAAATATTTTCCACCAAATTTGCCTCCAGGTAGTTGTCGTGAAATTCAGTCAGCAATTTCAGCATAATTTGAAAAGAAAGAGCAGAAGTCCCTTTAGCAATTAAAGACACATCTCAAAAGATAAATAAAATGGAGTCAACTCTAAGGGTAATCCATCTTGCATGGTGTTGAGAGCAGAAAAAGTAAAGTAGTGGAGGAAACAACCCACTCTAGCTCTTTACAAAGGAGTTTGGTTCAGTGAGGGTGACGAGTAGGGGAATGTGTGGAAAGGATAACAAAGTTATAACAACTGATTAGCAAGCAAAATAAAAAGCAGAATAACTGACTGGACACTAAATAGGGAAGAGTTAAGGGACATCAATGGATTTACACACAGATGACAAAATACTTATGAAATTGATATTTGCTGCTCCAGAGATGAACCAGGTGAACTTATTTTTATAAGGTTTAGACATAATCAGTCTACCTATAGGCATCAAAACAGAAGTTCATGCACTACCCATTGAATATCTTGCTCCAAGATCTTCAAAGGGGTACAGTCACAGTCCCCTGATGCCCCCAAACATTCATTTCTTAACTGTATATGGATATAAAGCAGAGATTTGAAACCACAGAGTTGGGGTTTAAACTTACTTGTGTAAATTCCCAGTTATGTGATCTTGGGTAAATCCTCTCATCCCACTATACTTCAGTGCAGGCAGGTGTTTTCAGAAGGAAACAAGATTTCCTTCATAAGAATGTTCTCAACATTCAGTGAGATGGAGTCAGAGCCTATGAAATACTCATATGGATTGTTGAAAGTTCTTGAGAATATGTTATAAACAAGTGAAAATGCTAAGCATTTGATGTATTTCTACATTCAGTCAACAAAGTCGTTCTGAGATTGAAGTATGTTGTGTGATTTCACGTGAAGAAAATGAAGCTCTGTTCACTTTCCAAATAATAACATCCAAATCTGACAAAGACATACACACACACATACACAAAGGACTTCAAAATCACTAAGAATTAAAGGAACTTAATGTCCTGAGAAGCTCTTCTTAATCCTGGAGCAATTCCCAATTCATCCTTGCTTTTGATTTTCTTGCTTGCTTATTTATGCTTTTCCCTAGAAATCTGACCTTATTTTATCTTTCACTGATACCACCAATTCTACTAATCACTCACTTCAGTCTGTGTATGAAATATAAACAACACGCTATTTCTTTGCTCCCTGTGGAACAATTTCAGGGTTTTTTTTTTAAATCTAGATAGAACAGAAAAACAGACAAGAAAGCAACAAATAAATGCTAGACCCTCAATGCAGAAGCAGAACAATCAAAGTACAAATCTATCAGTGATTACTAATACCCTGTGAAATAATATAATCTCACTTTCAGAGATTATATTATTTACAGAGCTGTCAGATTTCCTTACAGCTGTTAAGAAGGAATCTCTAATTTTTAAGACCTTCATCTTTCAGATTCTTCCTTGTGGGAACAATCATTGCAAAATCTGTGGAAATAGAAGACAGTTGGGTATGCTGACAGTGTCCTGGAGGAAAACCAGCTGGCTGCCCTGACAGGCGCTACACAAGTGACAATAAAACAGGAGAATCAACATGGTTCATGACTTGTCCATGACCCAACCAGAGTTATCCCCATCGCACTTTATTTCTATCCTGTTTGCTCTGCCTGAAGGATATTCTCTAGCCAGTTGTTAAAACTGAGCCACCATACAATGAAGTGAAGCATCTTCATTTATTACTCCCAAGAGACCAGCATTACCCAGTCTCGTCAGAGTTATGTGACCTCCATGCCACTTTGAGGTCCTCAGATGGAGTAAGATGACTGAACAGAGTGGTTTAGATTCTATATCTGCTCAGATACACCAGCCTTTGTTTTTGCTTTTAGTTGTATGTTTTTGGGGGGGAGTTTAGAATGCAGTCCATGAGTACATGGGCCTCAGGCCCTCCTAGATCAACAATAAAAACAAAACAAAAACTCTTAGTGAGGCATGTGGGCCAACACCACCAACAATACCTGGGGAGGTTTCTAGAACTACAGTACCTTAAGCCCAGCTCAGGCCTACTGAATTTGTATCTCAGGAATCATATTTTAGGAGATATTATATGTATCAAAGTTGAGAATTTCTATGCTAGAGACTCAGTCTTTAAGTCAATTGAGAATCATGCCACCAAGTCCAATTAAGTCAAAAGGGAAGAATGATCTGGAAAATAACGTCAAGAGTGTCTAGCACTATGGGACTCAACTAGTAGTTGGTAGGAAGCTGTCAAAGGAAGGATCCCCTTGATCTGATTCAGCTGAAGCACTGTGGCTTTCTAGATACTCTTGCAGCCATAAGAGGGGGGCCCTCCCTGATACCTTAGCTAGGAGGCACCACCATGACCAGATCTAGGTGCTTTTTTAAAAACCTGCTGCTTTCCCTGACGATGGAGTGACATGCTACTCCTACTGCCAAAGAAGGTCCACACTCCTCTCCCATGGAAAGAGCCATGTTCCTGATGACCAGCTCCAGGATAAATCTTTATTCTAGCTCCCTTCTTGGAGGATTTGTATACTACCAGGATTTGATGTGGAGGTGACTAGTTTGACAGGAGTTGGGGAGGAATATTCAGAAGTGACTAGACTTGGTTTGTAGTCGCCACGGCTGATGAATCAGAGTTCTGGGACTGAGAATCAAATATATGGCCAATCAGTCTGGAATTTAGGACAAGAAATTCACTGAAAATAGAAGTGAGGGATTCTGTAATAGAGTCTCTGGTTCCACTGCATCAGTTAAAACTTTTCTTTGTTACACAAAAACTGACCCTGGCAACCTACATTTGCTAGGATTCTTTGTCCAGTGACTTCTGGTTAAAGTTGACCAGTGAGAGGCTCTGGAAGGTGATTAGGCAGGACGCAGGAGAGTAGAAGCTATAGACTTTCTCTCATGGCTCTAGCATCTCTTTGTGGCTCAAGCTCATTCAAGCAGCCCTTCTCAACACGTTTCCATCTCATTCAAGTGACTTCTCCCACCTTGATTTTATTTATTTATTTATTTATTTATTTTGGGAAATGTCATTGAAATTAAACTTCAGGCATGGTATGAAGAATATAGAATTTTGTTGCAAGAAAGAACTTTAGGCATCATCTAAGTCTGTCATTTCTTAGTGAGGAGCTGTTCCCCAGTAAGTTCCATGGCTGGTCTCACACATTCTTAAATGGCAGTGCCAGGACTAACTGTGTCCATGTCCAGAGGATTTCCATTATTTCATATATCTTCTGTGATATGTTTGCCTGTTTGATACCAGACTCTGTATACAAATATATATTTAGTGTACTGAGCAAAATTATATTAGAGAAATTAATGGGCAATTTTATGGCTCTATCCTTTCTTTATGCATACTTTTTCTTTTTTCTTTCTTTCTTTTTTTTTTTTTTTACCAAATTTGTGAAAGCCAATGAAGGAGAGACAAGAGATGCAAGTTTGATCCTTGAGTTGGGAAGATCCCCTGGAGTAGGAATGGCAACGTATCCAATATTCTTGCCTGGAAAATTCCATGGACAGATGAGCCTAGTGGGCTACAGTCCATGGAGTTGCAAAGAGTCAGACATGACTGAACACACAAACACACACAAGTTCTCTAAGAACTAGCTATCACTATTATTATTAGTCCAGATCGGCTTTTTTTTTTTTTTTTTTAAGTTCTGTCTGATACTGATGACTCCATCTACTTTATGTCAGTTAATGATGCAGAAGTGTCTACACAATAAAGTTTATTTCCCTAGGATAGTTGTTCTTAAACATCAGCAATGCATCAGAATCACCTGGAGAGTTTCTTAAAGCCCAGTTTTTGGCCCCATCACAGAAAGCTCTGGGTTTCCCCAGTGGCTCAATGGTAAAGAATCTGCCTGCACTCTCTTGGCGGGGCTGTCACTGGTGCCGGCCGGATAATGCGGCTTCCTGGCAGCCAACTTTGGCGTCTCTTGCCTCACGGATTCCAGGTTTGGGGCCCAGGGAAGGGGACCACAAGGGTCTTCCTGGGGCGGCTCTGCGCGAGGCCAGAGAAGGCCAGGCGGGCCTCGGGACGCGCTGGCTGCTGCCTGGGGAGCCGCCCCCTCGGCACTGCGATGCCCCCCTGCCCGGGTCGTCAGGACCCCAGAGTGGAAGGGCAGCAGAGACCCCACGCGCCCCGTGAAGCCCGGGCCAGTTTCCTGGAAGTCTTTAGCTATCACACTTGCCATTGGGGGAGCTTTATTGGCTGGAATGAAGTACTTCAAGAAAGAAAAGACAGAGAAACTGGAGAAGGAATGGCAGCGAAGCATTGGAAAGCCTTTACTTGGGGGCCTATTTTCCCTCACAACTCATACTAGCGAGCCCAAAACCGGTAAGGACTACCTGGGTCAATGGATATCGATTTATTTTGGTTTTACTCACTGTCCTGATGAACTAGAAGAGCTAGTTCTGTCCAGAAGAACTAGAAAAAATGACTCAAGTCGTGCATGCATTCCAACTCTGCCAAATTTAACTCCACTTTGCATCACTTTTGACCCAGAGAGGGACACAAAAGAAGCCATTGCCAGTTATGTAAAAGAAATTTCTCCCAAACTGATTAGCTTGACTGGCACAAAAGAAAAGATTGACAAAGTGTCCAGAGCATTCAGAGTGTATTACAGCCCTGGCCCCAAGAACGAAGATGAGGACCACTGTATGATAATAGTGGATCATACAATCATAATGTATTTGATTGGACTAGATGGTGAATTTCTAGATTATTTTGGCCAGAACAAGAATGCAGAAATAGCTGGTTCAATTGCTGCAGAGATGAGGACACACAGGAAAAAGAGCTGATAACTAACACAGCATGGCCATGCTCTATTCTCCTGCCAAAGAGGAAGGACTTTATCTCCCGTAGGAGCCAATACATACATGTACATACATGCAGCCTGAAGAAAGGACTTCACACCAGGAGAAAATTTAAATTTTGGACAGGGCACGTTATGCTTGGTTTCATCAAGGATGAATTCTTGGAATTGTAAAGATTACAACCAAAAGTCTTCCAAATTGTGGCCTTGAGACCAGAGGACCAAGCTGTCTTGAAGCCAGTGGAATGGACCTCAGGGAAGGATACAGCCAGAAAAGACGCATCCCAGGGATCTCCCCATGTGAGTAGGGCCCTCTGGTCATGTGGCTGCCTCTCTAGAGTCTTGAGGCCTTGCTCAGACAGGTTGTACTGAATTTCCAGGAGGAATGTCACTTGCTTTCCTCTTTGAGGTGGCTGATGCAATCAAATCAGGCTTCTTTGTGAATGAGAATCACTGTCATTGTTTGCAGTGTGATCCCCTGTCAGCTGGTGCTAATTTGACTCATAGAGAGGAAATCTGTTGTTTGGAACAAACTATTAAATCAGGTTCCCTAGGAATCTTTCTTGTGATTTTTAGCAGTATGATGTGTGGGGCTCCCAGGGACTTACGGAGGGTGTGAGGATATGGACCATGAATGTGTACAGGGTACCCGCCTGCCTATACTAGACTGCACTTGTCTGAAATAAAGGTATGCTCAGTTGAAAAAAACAAACAAACAAAGAATCTGCCTGCAATGCAGGAGATGCAGGAAACACTGGTTGGATCCCTGAGTTGCAAACATCACCTAGAGGAGGAAATAGCAACCCACTCTAGTATTCTTGCCTGGAAAATCCCATGTTCAGAAGAGCCCAGTGGACTACAGTCCCATATGGTCACAAGAGTCCAACACAACTGAGCATGCACACACACCAGACATGCAGACAGCTTCTGATTCAGCAAACCTGAGAGGGAGACTTGAGTATTTGCAGTTATAACAAGTTCCCAGGTGATGCTATGCTGCTGGCCTAGAGACTATACTTTGAGATCCAGCATCCCTGGGACATGAAACAACGTTTATTCTTTATGGCCTGCAAATCACAATAGAGAATAATAGTGATAGTAGCAGTGATCCTATTAAAATGGCAATTTATGGAATTTCAGTTATTCAAAGTGAATGTCCTAAAATTAAAATGTACACCATGGTGCCTATAGGTAATAATATTATATTGTATACTATTAGGTTCTCCAGAGAGAGAAAGAAGGGTCAAGATTTTATCATGAAGACTGAGAAGTCTGATAATCTAATATCTTCAAGATGGAGATATAGGGAATCTGGTGGTAAATTCGGTCTGCATCCAGAAGCCTGAAAACCGGGGAAGCGGACAGAGAAAGTCCCAGTCTGACTCTGAAGGCCTGAGGAACAGAAGTACTGATAGTCAAGGGCAGGAGAAGATAGACGTCCTAACTCAAGCAGAGAGAGCAGATGTACGCTTCCTCCATCTTCTGGTTCTACTCAGGCCCTAAATGGATTAGATGATGCCCACCTGCACTGCCAATCTTCTTTACTCATTCTACAGGTCCAAATGCTAACCTCTTTCAGAAACACACAGACACACGCAGAAATGTTTTACACACTATCTGGGCATTGGCCGATCAAGTCGACACATAAAATCAACCACACACCCTTAATGTTTGCTAAGAGGCTAGATTCTATTTTAGTGTTCTTATCACAAAATAATAATAACTAAAGAGGGCAGGAAGAAACTTTTGGAGGGGATGGATATATTTGTGACATATACAGCGGTAATGGTTTCATGGTAGGATATTTATCTCCAAACTAATTGTTTTATACACTAAATATGTGCAGCATATTGTTTGGAGAAGGAAATGGCAACCCACTCCAGTGTTCTTGCCTGGCGAATCCCAGGGATGGGGGAGCCTGGTGGGCTGCCGTCTATGGGGTCGCACAGAGTCGGACACAACTGAAGTGACTTAGCAGCAGCAGCAGCAGCATATCGTATACCAACCATTCTTCAATAAAATATTTTTTTTAATACAGTGTAGTTGCTTCCAGAACAATCTAGTACCTGACAGTGCTTGGGAAGGTATTGCTTCAGCTTTATAAGGTTAAGCTTTGCAAAACTGATGACTTGTAATTTTAATAATAAAATTTTTAAATTGTGAAAAACAAATAATATTTGAATGGTTAAAAATGGTAGTGGGAGGGAGGTTCAAGAGGGAGGGGACATATGTATACCTATGGCTGATTCGTGCTGATATTTGGCAGAAACCAACACAATTCTGTAAAACAACTATCCTTCAGTTAAAAAATAATTTAAAAAGAAAAGAAAGAATCTGTAACTTCTTGGCTGAAGTTCAAGAAACTACTGAAAAAAATTGGAGGTGGTAAAGAATTTTGAATTTTAAAATGGTATTCTAAATGGTGTCTATGTTTAAGGTTTCTTACTCATCCATTGCATTTGTCTGCTATCTCTCTAGCTTAACAAGTTTTGATGCCCCATGCTTGCTTTCATCTTATGCCACATTTTTGTTACTGCGAATGGCCTCTTAGAGCCAAACCATAGAACTCTTTTTTCTAAACCAACAATTCCTGATTGTGTCCATCTGCATCATAGCTACAAGAGGTAATTATAAACAATTATCTGAATTAGAGTCTGGGGTGTGTCCCAGAAATTTACATTATTATCAACTTACCTGAATGGTCGACATGCACATTATGTTTAATGAAACACTCTTTTCAATAGTCCTCAATGTTTCTCTTAAAAGAAGTCTTCCCAGCTCTACTCATTCTAAATTATCACAGCCACCTGGAGACTGTAAATCCTTAGATGGCCTGAACAGTTCTCATTCCCTTCACATTGCCCAAGGATACCAATACCATGATTTATAAACTCCGACACTCAAGAACAAAATCACTAACAATTTAGATGCTTCCCCAGAATGTGGGCCATTCACTCAATTCCCAAAGAAGTGCAAAGCTGACGTTGGACTTCCCTTCCCAGATCTCACTGATTCTATTAAAGTTACCCTTTCTTCTGTGAGTTTCAAGAAAAGCAGCCACAGAAGACTCTGTGTGTGCATCTGGGAAGGAGAGCAATGTGACTCGGACTCATCTCTCCCTGAATACTTAAGACTTGGGATATCGTTTGTAATGAAAGAAAGTTAATAATGCAGTTGGTAACCTGGATGATCACTTTTTAACGATATCACATCTACTAGAGCCCATTCATACTTCAAGGCCCTTATAGCCACTTGATTAAATGTCCTCCATTTGCTTGTCCATGGTGGGAAACATCTCACCATGCTCATAAGCCAGTAAAAACTGTCATCCAATCAGGAGGATGAAAGTACAGAACGACAGCAGGAGCAAAAGCCTTGTTGCACGTAATGAAGCTGTGGAATTGCAATTCTTCTCTCTCGATACCCAACCTGCTCCTGCATCACCATCACCAAGCTGCTCATTCCTTCCTCCCTGACCACCCCCTACCCTTGGCAGTAAGTGTCTCTTGCCTGTCCATTCAAACCTTCTGCTTGTCTCTGGAATTCAGGAGACAAGGATATCTATAAGGCTGTAATAACAGCAATTACAGGTACACTCCAGTGGGAAACCAATAAAAACCTAACTGTAGCATTTTCACTGGACTCAGCTTACATAGTCTCCTTTTTTCTCCCCATATTGTCCACACTATGATCCTCTATAGAGACTCCAACTTAACAAAGTTACATCCAAAACACAGAAGATAGAGATACAGGGAAGGGCAGTGGGGAAGACAGGTAGGTTGTAAGAGAAATCTGAGCTCAGCTTAGGTTCACCAAATCTTTCTAAGTCTGTTTCTTCATATGTAAAATATGGGCATTTGCAGTGGAACACAAATATGGAGCTGATGTAAAGCATGGTGTTTTATGCATAAAAGAGCCAGCTACTGGGGCTTCCCAGGTGGCCCAGTGGGAAATAATCTGTCTGCCATTGCAAGAGACACAGGAGATGCGGGTTTGACCCTGGGTCCAGAAGATCCTCTGGAGAACAAAATGGCTACCCACCCCACTATTATTGCCTGGGAAATGAAATGCCATAGACAGAGGAGCCTGGCAGGCTACTGTCCAACAAAGAGAGAGAGAAAAAAAAAATCCAGCCCCTGCCCACAAGGAACTTATAATTAATAGTTTCCATAATACTGAGGTAGCATAAGAATATAGAGCACATCTTGGCCTTCCTGGGTTGTTGTAACATAATACCAGAGATTGGATAGCACAATACACAGAAATTTATTTTCTCACAGTTCTAGAAGCTGGAGGTCCAAGATCAGCATTCCAGTGTAGCTGGTTTTTGATGAGAGCTCTCTTCCTACATTGCGGATGCCTTCTCATTGCATCCCCACATGGTGGAAAGAAAACAGGCAAGCTCTCTGGTATCTCTGTTTATACGACTCCAGTTTATAAGAGCTCTTCTAATCTTAGTTACCTCCCAAAGTCTCCAGTCCCCAAAACCACGACGTTGGGAGTGAAGACTTCAGCATATGGATTTCAGGGGCAACATTAAGCCCTTAACAGAGAACCTCCATAGCCCATCTCCCATTTGAGCCTAACCCTTGAGAATCAGACCTGAATACTTTTAAATGGAAACCAGAACTAAAACTCCCCAGGGCAGTAAACTGGAGGAATCTGAAAATAGGTCTAAGATCGTATCACCTTCTATAGTATCATGTAACTCTCCTGGCCTGAGGAGCAAGCATTGTTAGTGCCTCTGCTAGAAATAGAAGGGGGCTGGTGAGATGCTCCCTCACTACAGATTCAGGGTGAAGGGTAGGAGGCAGGCATGTATCCTACTATTGTAGAACAACTTCAGTTCACATTGGAGAAAAACCTCGTGAACATTGTACCAGTTATTTTACCCTCAGTTCATGTCCAGTCCCATAATTTCATGGCAAATAGATGGCTAAGATAACGGAAACTGTGGCAGATTTTATTGTCTTGGGCTCCAAAATCACTGTGGATGGTGAGCAGCCATGAAATTAAAAGATGCTTGCTGCTTGGAAGAAAAACTATGACAAACCTAGACAGCGTAGTAAAAGGCAAAGACATCATTTTGCCAACAAAGGTCTGTATAGTCAAAGCTATGTTTTTTCCAGTAGTCATGTTACTGATGTGAGAGTTAGACCATAAAGAAAGCTGAGCACTGAAGAACTGATGCTTTCAAACTGTGGTGTTGGAGAAGACTCGAGAGTCCCCTGAACAGCAAGGTGAACAAATCAGTCAATCCTAAGGGAAATGAACCCTGTGAATACTCATTGGAAGGACCAATGCAAAGCTGAAGATCCAATACTTTGGCTACCCGATGTGAAGAGTCAACTCATTGGAAAAGACCTGATGCTGAGAAAGACTGAGGGCAGGAGGAGAAGAGAATGACAGAGAATGAGACGGCTGGATGGCACCACCAACTCAATGGTCATGAATTTGAGCAAACGCCAAGAGTAGTGAAAGACAGGGAAGCCTGGTTTACCACAGTCCATGGGGTAGCAACGTGTCAGACATGTCTGAGCATCTGAACAACATGTCATCCAGTTGTGTTGGGGCTTACTAGGGCTGAAACCACAGTGCTTCCACTAACTGCCAGAAAATTTTCATATAAAGTGTTATGTGTTACAGTGGGTCCCCCTCAAAAAAGTATATTGAAGTGCTAGCCCCTTGTACCTAAGAATGTGACCTCTCTTCGAAATAGATTCTTTTTGGATATACTTAGTTAAGATGGAGTCATACTGAAGTGGGCCCCTAATTTAATACGACTGATGTCCTTATAAAAGTTGTCCATGTGAAGATAGACCACATGAAGACACCATGTGATGAGGACACCACATGATGAGGACACCACAGGAAGACAGAGGACTGGAGGGATCCATCTACAAGCCAAAAAATCCCAAAGATCGCTGGCAATGACCAGATGGTAGGAAAAGGCAAGAAACATCTAGGTTTCAGAGGGAGCCTTGCCAAAATCTTGATTTTGGACTTCTAACTGCCAAAACCAAAAGCCAACACATTTGTGTCCTTTTGAGCCACCCACTTTATGGTACTTAGTTAAGGCAACCCTGGGCAACAAATACATAAGGAAACATGTCTCTGGGTTGAATGCAAGTAAAACTTTCCCTGCCTTACACTGGGTAATAAATGTACTATAAGACAGTCAAAATAACTCCTTTTCTTCTTTAGGATGTCTGGNCACTTTATGGTACTTAGTTAAGGCAACCCTGGGCAACAAATACATAAGGAAACATGTCTCTGGGTTGAATGCAAGTAAAACTTTCCCTGCCTTACACTGGGTAATAAATGTACTATAAGACAGTCAAAATAACTCCTTTTCTTCTTTAGGATGTCTGGGTAAAGAGCAAAACTAAAGACGAAGAAAAAAGGTTCAGGATTCTAGCGGTTTTGCCTTTTAGGGAGGAACACATTCAGGAGGCCAGAAGGACAAATCTCTGTCCAGTAGGGTCACTCAATGACACACTTCTTTCCGACTCTGAGAGTCTCTGATTCTCAGAAATGGACAGCTCTATGGGACACTGCTCATATTTGTTTCTGGTCTGGCAGAATGCCCTGAACATGCAGCATTCCTTCAAGCAGTGCTCCTGGTAACTAAGAACCGGTGGAAGGTGGAAGGGGTATGAGATTACCTCTGATTTGGCTACAAAGAACATCAGGGGTCACCTCCCAGTAGCTATCCTCTGAACACCCATCTCATTTTTTTAAGCTTGGAGACACCTAGTGTCCTTTCTGCTACCACTGGGTATTGTCTCCTGCCAAGAGAATGACCTGGGAAGGCAGTTAAATAAACCCCTCTCCTCAGCTCTTGTTCATGTTCTTATTACTCTACTGCCTAACTTTTGACTTTTCCATCCCCACTAAATCTCCAGACCCCTTCTCTGAGACCTCAGGCTGGCTTTGGGCTTGCTTCTTCCCCTTCATTGCTTGGCAGCACTATTCCAGTTTCCTGACCCCTGCTGCTCTCTGCTGTGGGTACCAGTAACTCTGCTGGAGTTGCTTGTTCAGCTCGCCTTGCCTGCTGCTGAATCCTGTCTTTCCAGTCCTACCAGTCTAATCTCCTGCTCACTGTTCAAAGGGTTCCTGGCATTCACATTCTGGCTCCTGATATTATATCCTCCAGATCCTCTTACTCATTGCTTGTGCTGACACTAAAAAAGCATCCACATCCCTTAAGAAAAGTACTCACAAGGTGGTAGTGTTTATCTGTTTAGAAGCAGACTAGCTGACCTCTGGCTGGGAAGTGCAGGGGTTTAGTCCCTAGCAATAGGGTTCCTGGCATTCACATTCTGGCTCCTGATATTATATCCTCCAGATCCTCTTACTCATTGCTTGTGCTGACACTAAAAAAGCATCCACATCCCTTAAGAAAAGTACTCACAAGGTGGTAGTGTTTATCTGTTTAGAAGCAGACTAGCTGACCTCTGGCTGGGAAGTGCAGGGGTTTAGTCCCTAGCAAATAGTCACCTTGTCCTTGTTATACAGCTATCTGCTGGTATAGTTGAGCACAAGGACAAACAGATAAGAACCTTTTCCTTTGTTCATGAGATGGAAAAAAGATGTCATGCCTTTATTGACTGAACCCTATATAACCTGGACCAGCTCCAGACAGAAGTAAATGTCACCCAAATGGTTAAAAAATAAATAAATGAAGAACATTTTAGAAGAGGGCTAAAGATCTGCGAAGAGTTGACTCATTGGAAAAGACTCTGATGCTGGGAGGGATTGGGGGCAGGAGGAGAAGGGGATGACAGAGGATGAGATGGCTGGATGGCATCATCATCGACTCTCTGGACATGAGTTTGAGTGAACTCTGGGAGTCGATGATGGACAGGGAGGCCTGGTGTGCTGCAATTTATGGGGTCACAAAGAGTCAGACACGATTGAGAGACTGAACTGAACTGAACTGAAAGATCTGGTCACTGCTAAACTATCTCTCTTACTCATTTCTCTGCTCCTACCTGCTATATTGCCATGACAACCTACTGGAGAAACTTTAATAGCTTGCCTTAGAAAATGATAACTCATACATTGATTGCTATAGACTGAATGGTTGTATCCCATGAAAATTCATATGTTGAAGCTTTCATTCCAAGTGTGATGATATCCAGAGGTAAGACTTCTAGAAGGTAATTAGTTTAGATCAGATCATGAGAGTAAAGGCCCTGTGATAATAGGATGATAGAATTAGTATCCTTGGAAGAGAAGTAAAAGAGATTAGACTGTGCTTGTTTGTCTGTCTCCCTCAACTCTCTCTCCCTGCCATATGAGGATAGTACAAGAAAGCAGTCATCTACAAGTCAGGAAGAGAATTCTCTCCAGAGCCAGACCATGCCATTATGCTGATCTTAGACATATAGCCTTCAGAACTATGAGAAATACGTGTGTGTTGTTTAAGCCACCCAATCTACAGTGTTTTGTTATAGCAGCCCAAGCTAAAGTACTAATAGACTGCCTTTATGTGTGATCAAGTTATTAAAATCTATTTTCACCTAAAAATAACAGTAAGAAGAGAGTGGCATAGATAACCAACAAGTTTGTAGGGATGGTGGAGTTGACAAACCCTATAATAAAGCAATGGGTTGATGAACTGATGCTATGGTCAAGAGACATTACTGCACTCTCTGATTATGAGAGCCCTGGGAATTCATGAAAGGCTGAGAAAGAATGGAAGGACAGTGAGAAGATAAAACATTTTGAATACATCATAGTTTTGCCAAGGGAATTATCTTTTCCATATTTTTTGCACAACTTTGCTCCTTCTTTCCAAGTTATAAAACTGGGATGTTTTATAACCCAGATGGCTAGGTGAGGGCAGCCAGGCTCAGCCAGTCAAAAACCTCTGGATATTTGACTTGTGACTGTAAATCCAACTCACTCTTTTTGTTTGTTTGCTTGTTTTTCATAAATTTACACAACTCAAGGGGAGAAAAGATACTTCCTCTTTATACTAAGTTTAGAGCTTCTGACATTGATCTTTGTACCATGTGAGGAATCTCCTTAAGGGACCACACAGAGGACAGTATAAATGAAAGAATCTTGATGACATAGATAGAAACCTGTATCTAGACATTTCTGAATTCTCAGTGGTATGTACTACTAAATCTGACATTTGAGATTAATGATGAGCATCCAAAAACATGGGAAATTCCATGGACAGAAGAACCTGGTGGGCTACAGTCCATGGGGTCACAAAGGGTAGGCCATGACTTAATGACAACCAATAGCAACAATCCGAAAAGATACGACTTCAAAAAGAAGTTACAGATTTAAAATGTTTTTTCATCAGATATTATTTTGGCTTAAATTTCATTATTTATCCCAAAGTAATTTTGTTTCCAAAAATTTGAAGAATCAAAATTACAGTTGTGAAATGTTCCTCAGCCCCACTGAATCTATTTGGTTATGAAGCTGAATATCTTTTTTGTAAGCATTTATCACTTGAAAAAGAAAGGCCTGAAGGGGAAAAAAAAGAGTACTTGTTAGGATTTATTTTATTTATTGTAAAAGTTTCTAGGCTCTCAGTTCCAAAAATTGTCTCTTTAGCTCATTCACCTAAGTCATATTTAATTTACTTCAGAAGCAATACATATTTTGTGTCATATAGTCTGTACAGCAGAGTTCGGTTGTTTTATTACCCAAGACTATTTCTTTCTGTGATATATACTCACTCACAAAATTTGAAGGACTATTCTTGTTGTATGCTGTTTTCTATGCAATCTTTCTTTCATTCAAAATGCATCTCTTAAAAATAAAATATACATTAGATGTTCACCCCTAAATATTTTATATCCACATAATAAAAATATAAATATGGTAATCATAGGCCTCATGCCTTTTAATTGTTAAAAAATATACTTTCCAAGCATTTTTCACTAATGATTTCACTATTTTTAATCATAGACATTGTGATAGATATTACACTGTTAAAGAACCTGAGGCTATCATTGGTGCATGACCAAAGATCATGTTGTCATTAGGCTATACTCTATGCTCCCTGTCTTCTCCCTACTTTCTATAACCTTAGATTCTTGGGTTTCTACATTAAATAAGGCTGTGTTAGCTTTCTCCATTGAGTTAGAAACACTAGTCCATGAAGAAATGCATGTAGTGGGATCTTAGAAACTGTGGTCTTACAGACAGACCACATCATGGCAGATATGCAGAATGAACTGCAAGTCTTTTTTTAATATCCACAAAATTGCCATGGCCAGTCATAGAAGAAGAATATTGAAACAATCTAGCATTCAACTAATCAGAGGAAGACTGCTACTTTCCTGAGAAGCTGCAAAACCAACTCAGAAGAAAAATAGTTGGTGAGATGTGACTGAAGCCCAACAGAAACCAAGTGAATCTGAAGAGTTTAGATTAAGAACACCTGTTGTAAAAGCAGCTAGAAGCAAAAGTGCATGTTATCTCAGTGGTGCAAGATGAGTTGGCTTTGTTCAGTTCAGTTCGGAGAAGGCAATGGCATCCCATTCCAGTACTCTTGCCTGGAAACTCCCATGGGCAGAGGATCCTGGTAGGCTGCAGTCCATGGGGTCGCTGAGTCAGACTCGACTGAGTGACTTCACTTTCACTTTTCACTTTCATGCATTGGAGAAGGAAATGGTAACCCACTCCAGTGTTCTTGCCTGGAGAATCCCAGGTTTGGCGGAGCCCAATGAGCTGCCGTCTGTGGAGTCACACAGAGTTGGACATGACTGAAGCGACTTAGCAGTAGCAGTTCAGTTCAGTTCAGTTCAGTTCAGTCGCTCAGTCATGCCCGACTCTTTGCAACCCCATGAATCACAGCATGCCAGGACTCTCTGTCCATCACCAACTGCCAGAGTTCACCCAAACTCATGTGCATCGAGTCGGTGATGCCATCCAGCTATCTCATCCTCTGTCGTCCCCTTCTCCTCTTGCCCCCAATTCCTCCCAGCATCAGGGTCTTTTCCAATGAGTCAGTTCTTCACATGAAGTGCCAAAAGTATTGGAGTTTCAGCTTCAGCATCACTCCTTCCAATGAACACCCAGGACTGATCTCCTTTAGGATGGACTGGTTGGATCTCCTTGCAGTCCAAGGGACTCTCAAGAGTCTTCTCCAACACCGCAGTTCAAAAGCATCAGTTTTTTGGCTCTCAGCTTTCTTCATAGTCCAACGCAAGCAAAAAAAAAAAACTCTCATCAACAAGCTGTCTCAGTTCTCATGGGCAGGGAAGCTCCAGCTAACTTGGAACAGTAAAGCTATTTCCTAAGTGAGAAAGTGTCTTCTAACCCCAGCAAGTCATAGAATTAGGTATACAGATTATAAAATTTACTTCATCCTTTGAAAAATCAAAGGATGAAATAATTTAAACATATTTTAAAGGTTTAAAGGAATGTAATAGGTTAAGTCTAGAATAAGCCAGGTTAAGTGCATTCATTTCAACTTGCATTGATTGAAAATTATCACCCACCCTCCATAGCAATCCTTCACATTTACTAGATATAATCACATATGGATGTTGAATTTAAAGGTTTAAGTAAAACCAGAATTTAAACTATGCTTTGAATAAACTGAATTCTAATTTAAAGTGTTAAGTAACAATCATTCATTTACTTTCTGCTCACAAAAGCCTTCCACCATCAGCCCTGGGAAAAAACAAAAACATAAACAAAAACCAAAAAACTTCAGAGATACATGATATCTGGGCCAGGAAAATATCTGTCTGTTGTGTGTTGAGTAAATAACAGTTACTCAGGATGAGTGTCCACTGTCTAAAGGCCATCTGGAGCAGTAGGAGACAGTCTCCCTGCCCATTTTGTTCTCATTGGCAAAGAGAAAGGGGACAAAGCAGTTGTAACTTGACTTTTCTGAGTCCGCAAAGAATGCTGAATTGATTACAACAGAAATGTGGGGGAGGTGAATGAGGTTGGATATATTCATTGTGAAAGAAAAAATGCACCAGGTAATTAAGGCAATTCTACTCAGGCTCTTGCATTAGGGGGGAAAGATTCATTAATGAAAAACATCTAAAAGAAGAGAGGGAAAAGCTGGGGTTTTATAAATGAAGGGAGATTTTGAGGAGGGGTGGAAGTGGGTCTTGTTTTGGAAGATGCTAGGGCAGGGTCTGTTGTTAATTTATTAATAACAATCTGTCAGAACAGAGAAGGGGGTGGGAGGGAATTTTCCAACCATTCTTATCTTACAGAAGCATAGGACTCAGATAAAGCTTACTATTGTCATCATAAACACAATTCCATGAAGCTAGATTTTCAACAACAGCTGCGACTAAAAAATATCAGTGTCCTAAAAAAAAAAATGAACATTTGGCTTTCCATTTTTCCTTCCATCCTTTTTTCTTTCTTTTATTTTAGTTTCTATGAAACTGTGTCAATTTGAAATACTTCTAGCACAAAAATACATGCAGTAGAAAATTTTGTGTAAAATTTCTGCATTCAAAATTAACAATACACGTCCTTTGAAAAATACTGTCTTTTATTTTAAGATGATGTCTTTCTACTTTTTTTCTTATTAAAAACTCTCATCATCTAGAGAATGATGATGATATATGATACATTCTATAAATGTCATACTTTTAAGATAAAAAAGAAATAACTATATATTTATTGTCCTAATTTTTTGTTAATAATTCAGTCATTTGAACCCAAAATCAAGGAAGATAATTTTCTGTAAAATAATACAGTTGGAGGAGGCCAAAAAGTCTTAAAATCTACTCTCAAAGATCTCCTGGTACTCTTTTATCATGAAAATATTCTAGAAGATTAAACATGTTATCGTTAACACCTAAAGTTTTCTTATCAACTTCCAATTGTGATGACTTGGGGCAGCTAAAGATTAAAGTTTTTGAAGAAAAAAAAGAGAAAAAGAAAAGGGGCACCCTATGAAGAAGTAGAAAAATGCTCTTAATACACTTGCATTACAGTTTGCCAAAGGTCACAATGAGGTACTGCTTAGCTACAGGTTAACATTTTAAATCTTTTACTCTTTTCTGCACAAAAAAACAAACCACCAAGTTATCCAAGCTTATTATCCACTATCTTGACTATAGGACATTTAGAGTACCTACTTGAAAGTTACAGGATCCAGCGGAGGAAAATCAGTTAAGGCAGAAAAACTGAGAGCAGAGGTTTAGTCATCAACAAATTAGAGGTAGATTGCTTGCAGGATGGGGCAGGCAGGCAAGGTGAGGTCTACATCAGTCATGGCTAGAGACAAGTAGTCAAAGTCAAGTACATTCATGGTGAGCAGGCTGACCCTAACATCTTACAGTAAGTATAAATACATGCCAGAAATCACTGCTGGGTAAGTGAAACACAGTCAGGATGTCATCTCCCTAGTGAATTCACAGAACCCATTAGACTTCTAAAACCAAGAAATGCACTCAGGTCAAATGGCATGAAAAGGGAATCTAATTACCTGTAATATATGACCTGATAATTAGAACCACATAACCAGTCAGACTAAGACCAATAACACAGCTGGCTTCATAGAGAATCTATAGTTCTACGAGTAGCTACCTTTTTCCCATTGGGAGCCAAACTAAATAGTTCTATAAGCTAGAGTGGGGCTGTGGCTTTAAGTAAAGGTGATTGAAGTTGTACAGAATAGAGGAAGCTATAACAGAAATGAACACGTGGTTTCAAAATCAGAACCACCTGACAATTCTTTTGGGTACCTGGAACAACACAATAGAGCAAACAACTGAACAAATTTTGAGGATCAGTAAACCAAAATAAAAGATTACTATATATTACTCAAGTCACAAATTCTTTATAGATTTCCAATCCTGGAAAGGAATTGATCTCAAAATATAGAAAATTCAGACCAGAGTAGGGAAGGAAGAGGAAACATCTGAATGAAATGAGGAGATGTGACATATTCTAAGGATTCCATAATAACTCCTATGTCCTGAGTAATATTAGAAGAAAGAAAGTACAATAGGAAAAAATATACATATACATATATATATATATACACACATGTATATATATAGTCCCTGGTGGCTTCCCTGATGGCTCAGATGGTAAAGAATCTGCCTGTAATGTAGGAGACCCGGGTTTGATCCCTGAGGTGGGAAGATCCCCTGGAGAAGGGCATGGCAACCCACTCCAGTATTCTTGCCCAGAGAACCCCATGGACAGAGGAGCCTGGCAGTCCATGGGGTCACAAAGAATCAGACATGATTGAGCAACTAACACACATGCACACACAGACACACACACACAATATTTTGGAAAGATCTGAATGTCCTAATCATGTTGACTAAATGGCTAAGCTAGATTTAAGTGTAACTATTTTTTCCCCCCAATGGGTGCCAAGCTGTTTCTATAAATTTTTTCTATGAAGAAATTCAACTGTAAAGATATTCAGTTGATTAAGGTTAACCATACAGCCTTTACCCCAGGATATTGTAAAGAAGTTCCTTGTATTGAAAGTTTCTACTTAATACCTGAAAGATAATATATCCTTGAGCTTATTGAACTGAGTAGATACCAGAAGCTCTATTTCACTAAAGCAATCATTTCCATTGAAGCAGCAACTAAACACAAAGGCTGGCCTTTTAGTGTATTACAATATGATCTACTATGCACAGCAAAGCATATGGACCATTGAATTAAGAATTACTTCCTCCTCCCCCTGAAAGTCTAAGTTCTTTGACTTATTTGATGCTACAGAAGAAAAATCAGTTAGATGAAAGAATGGAGGGGAAAATATTTATTGACTATCTATTATATAAAAGGCAGATGTTAAGGCAGTTTTCTTTCATATCTCATTTATAATTCAGGTATTCCTAGAGGAACTATCTCAATTATTCCTAATTAAGCACTGGTACATGTGTTATCTCATGGACTCCTTGTAAAAGCCTATATGTCAGGTGTATTTATTCAGACTATATAGATGTAAAACTGATACTCAGATGTATTAGACAACAAACCACAGTACACAATTAGTGAGTACCAGAGGGAAAACATTATAAGCTAGACTTACTGGACCTCAAAATCTAACATTTCTAACATTTTGCTGTCGTGTACGAATAAACTCTTCAAAGCAGGCATTTGCACACAACAGTCAACATAAGTATGAGATAATTTTCTGATCACTCTAGTAGTTGATGTCAGTAAGGCTACTAGGAAATATAATAATATAAATGGATTTAATTTGGAGTGTTGTCCCAACTCCATTCTTCCCTTCTTCTCCCACTTCAAATATGTCTCCTGCCTGGGGATTTCCCTGGTGTTCCAGTGGTTAAGACTGTGCTTCCAACACCTGGGATGCAGGTTCAATCCTGACCAAGGGAACTAAGATCCCATATGCCATGCAGGATAGCCAAGAACTTAAAAATAAATAAATAAATAATTTTAATTAAAAAATCTCTTCCCTTTCTTAAAACATTTCCTGAAGTTTGCTGCCTGCCTTCACATGTGTGACTCCTCTATATCATACTCACATATGTTTGAAGACCAGCATGTTAGTTAGGAGTATGTGTAGCTGTATATAACATGAAGTCCAAATGGCATGTCTAAATCACACAGAAGTTTATTTAAATCTCATATAAAAGAAGGCCAGAGGTAGGACTTCCAGGACTAGAAAAGCAATTCACAATATTGCCATATCCCAGACTTCGTCCAGAGCTCTTCACCACCAACTTTAGTGTGTACATCTCATCCTCAAATATGCCATGTGATACAACATGCTATCTGGGGCTCAGGGTATTAGGTTCAATTGTTGTTCAGTTGTGTTCAACTCTGCAACCCCATAGACTGCAGCATACCAGGCTTCCCTGTCCTTCACTAACTCTCAGAGTTTGCTCAAACTCATGTCCATTGAATTGGTGATGCCATTCAATCATCTCATCCTCTGTCAACCCCTTCTCCTTCTGCCTTCAATTTTTCCCAGCATCAGTGTCTTCCAGTGTGTTGGTTCTTCACATCAGGAGGCCAAAGTATTGGAGCTTCAGCTTTAGCATCTGTCCTTCCAATGAATATTCAGGATTGATTTCCTTTAGGATTGACTGGTTTGACTCCTTGCAATTCAAGGAACACTTAAGAGTCTTCTCCAGCACCATCATTATGTCCATATTTCTAGCAAAAATGTACACCATTTTAAGAGGAATATTATCAAAAATCCCATTTGACCATTTTTTCTCATACTTCTGTATTAGTTTCCCAGGGCTTAAATAACAAATTACTACAAACTGAGTGTCTTAGAAAAAAAAGAAATTTATGTCCCACAATTCTGGAGTCCAGAAGTCTGAAATCAAAGTATTAGCAGAGCTAGGATCCTTATGACTTCCTGGAGAGAATATTTCCTCTTTCTAGCTTCTGATGTGACCATCAGTTCTTGATGTTCTTTTGTTTACAGCTGTGATTTACTTTAATTGCTATCTCTGCTGTCATATGGCATTTTCTCTTTTTCTGTGTTTTCCCATGTTATTTTCTTCCTTTGATCTGAGTGTCTTCTCTTTTTATGAGTATACCAATCATTGGATTCAAATCCTTACTTACTCCAGTATAAGTTCATCTTAACTTATTACATGGGCAACAGCCCTATTTACAAATATGGTCACATTCTGAGGTACTAGAGTTAAGGAATTCAACATATCTTTTAGGGGAAAATAACTCAACCAGTAACAACCTCATCAGACAGAGTTTAGTCACATGTCCACAACAATATGCAAGCATGAGGGGAAGTGCCATGATTGGCTAGATACTGTCATCCCAAATTAAACTGCTGTTACTAAAGGAGAAGAGATTAGATGTTGATAGTCTGTCTTATCAATTTGTACTCATCATTGAGTACCTACACACCATCCAGTAGGTTGTGTGGCATGTTGTAGACCCTCCCTAAATATTTTTTGAGCAAACAAGTGAATGAATAACCTAGAATTATATCTATAAGAAGAAAGTATATGGTAATGGGACAAATGAGACAAAAGTTATAAAGTACAATAAACCATAAAGTCTTACCTAAAACTTTATCCAGAGAAGATATGCTCTACAATTCTTGGAATTAGTTTAACCATCTATAATAAAGTGCCTGTCACAGATTTTGGATGCATTTGCTCACAATCTGGAAATACTGCAAGCCCTGGCAAAGAAGAAGGGGGCTTTCTATCTGTACCCTATCAGCAGGCCTTAATTACTAGAAGTGTTTAGGCCTACAAAGCAGAGCACACAAGATCTAAAAGCAAAGATGGTAGATGGGAGGCCCAAGAACCAAATTCAGCTTGCAGAGATCCTTGGTGGGCACCAGTGTTTTTCAAATTTTTAATTTATTGCCCAAATTTAAACAAGGAGAGATTTCAAAAAGGAATTTGTGTTTCCAACTTTTTTTGGAAAACCTGAAGATTTGGTATCATTGAACCTAAATAAATATATAGCAATCACTGACTGAGTCTGAGTACCAGCTGTCCACTTCTGATGAGGAAAACGTTCCTTATTTTTCCAGTTGCCCTTCTTCATAAATGTATGCTTCTTCCCTGAACTCTTAAGGCATGTGAGTTTGTCACTCTTGGTCTGCTGCTGCGGCTTCTAAGTCGTGTGCGACCCCATAGACAGCAGCCCACCAGGCTCCTCTGTCCCTGAGATTCTCCAAGCAAGAATATTGGAGTGGGCTGACATTCCCTTCTCCAATGCATGCATGCTTGCTAAGTCACCTCAGTCACGTCTAACTCTGTGCGATCCCATAGATGGCAGCCCACCAGGCTCCTCTGTCCACGGGATTCTCCAGGCAAGCATATTGGAGTGGGTTGCCATTTCCTCCTCCCACTCTTGGTCTAACATCATCTAGAAAACCTAGTGTAGGTGATTTCATGTACAGAATGTCTTTAGGTTTAAAGTATCAGAATTTATGGCAAATAATCAAAAGCACTGTAGCTGTGGATATGTGACATGGAAAAATAAGCTGATATTTCCAAAGCATATAATATACTGCTCAGTCTTCTTTCTCATCGGACTGCTAACAGCAGAAATAGGCGCTTTTTTTCTTCATCTCCCATTTTGGTGCCAAGAACCGGTAAGTTGACCAATGAATAAAAGAAAACTAATGAATTTTGTGGATATGTGACATGGAAAAATAAGCTGATATTTCCAAAGCATATAATATACTGCTCAGTCTTCTTTCTCATCGGACTGCTAACAGCAGAAATAGGCGCTTTTTTTCTTCATCTCCCATTTTGGTGCCAAGAACCGGTAAGTTGACCAATGAATAAAAGAAAACTAATGAATTGGTCCTAAAGAAAAAATATATGGAGACAGAGATATAGGCATATATATTCATCAAATTTTGGAAAAGTGCTTGTTTTTTTCATGCATTATTCATAATGTTGGATTTTAGCAATTAAAAAGTAGGTCTGAATCCCTGCCCTCCTAGATCTTCTTGTCTAGTGTTAGTATTTAAGAAAGAAAAGGAAAAGAAGATAATAAAAAAATTTTAATATAATAGGCGAACTGTGATGGCCCGTCTAGTCAAGGCTATGGTTTTTCCAGTGGTCATGTATGGATGTGAGAGTTGGACTGTGAAGAAAGCTGAGCACCAAAGAATTGATGCTTTTGAACTGTGGTGTTGGAGAAGACTCTTGAGAGTCCCTTGGACTGCAAGGAGATCCAACCAGTCCATCCTAAAGGAGATCAGTCCTGGGTGCTCATTGAAAGGACTGATGCTAAAACTGAAACTCCAATACTTTGGCCACCTCATGCAAAGAGTTGACTCATTGGAAAAGACCCTGATGCTGGGAGGGATTGGGGGCAGGAGGAGAAGGAGACGACAGAGGATGAGATGGCTGGATGGCCATCTCATGTCCATCCAGACATCCAGATGGATTGATGTCCATCACCGACTCGATGGACATGAGTTTGAGTGAACTCCAGGAGTTGATGGACAGGGAGGCCTGGCATACTGCGATTCATGGGGTCTCAAAGAGTCGGACACAGCTGAGCAACTGAACTGAACTGAACTGGCGATGGTTTTAAGAAAATAAAGCAAGAAAGGGGAATAAGAAAGTCTGGGTCAATACAATTTTTTAAATGGTACTTAGGGAAAGTATCACTTAAGAAGACAATACTTAAAGGAGATGAGAAAATAAGCCATGTGATATCTTGGAGAAGAACCTTCAAAGCAGAGGGTAAGACAAGGGCAAAGGACTTGAGATGACAAGAACATCACTGGCATGTTCAAGAGATGTAAAGGACAGCAGAGGATCTGGATGAATAAGCAAGAGAGCAGAAGAAAAAGGTGAGGCCAGGGAAGTAATAGAAGGACAAATCATGTAAGCTGATATATGCCATTTTAAATCTCTTGGATCTCCTCTGAGGGGTATAGAAGCCAAGGAGTATGTAGAGCAGAGATATGATATCACCTGATATTATATTTTTAGGCATCATCTGGCTGCTGTGTTGAGTTAGACTGCAGGAAGAGGAAAGAGTGGAAACAGGAATGTTACTTAATAAGCCTATCCAGCAGGACAGAATATTGGCTTGGACCAAGATCAAACCAATGGAAATGGCGAAGAGTCCTCAGATTTGTAATACATTTTAAGGTAGGATTTGCTTATGGAGTATATGTAGCATATAAGAGAAAGAAGTCAAGGGTGATCCGAAGGTCTTTTGGCCTGAGAAACTTGAGGGTAAAGTCACCATTTACAAAGATGAAGAAGATGGAATTAATTCCACTGTGGGTGGCGTGGGGAAGGGGGCTTAAGAGCGAATTCACTTTAAGTTTCAGATGCCTGTTTTATTCATATAAGCTAAAGATAAGACATCTTTAGCTAATTTGAAGATAAATTTGGGTATTCCACTGTATAAAAATGATAAATAATGAAACTGGAGGGTATGAACCAAGAGAATGTGTAAGATAGGTAGTGTTTTGTTTACTGAACCGGAGTACTTCAGTAGTTAAAGTTTGAGAAGATAAATAAGAATAAGCAAAGGAATGGCAGTGAGTTAGGAATGAAACCAGGAGAGTGGTGTTCTAGGAAGCTGCTTTAGAAAATATTTCAAGGAGTAATGTTGACAACTGGGTCAAATACAGAGGGCAGGTCAAGAAAGATCAAGACTTAGAACTCATTACTGGGTTTAACAAAGCAAAAAAATTTGGTGCCTTGAAAATAATAGCTCTGGTAGAGTAGTAGATGGATGCAAAACCCCAAATGAGACATTTTCAAGACAGAAGGTGGAAATCAGAGGCACAAAGTGTAGACACTGATCTCAACTGTTAGTTCCTACAAGGTAACAATACATTTTAAGGTAGGATTTGCTTATGGAGTATATGTAGCATATAAGAGAAAGAAGTCAAGGGTGATCCGAAGGTCTTTTGGCCTGAGAAACTTGAGGGTAAAGTCACCATTTACAAAGATGAAGAAGATGGAATTAATTCCACTGTGGGTGGCGTGGGGAAGGGGGCTTAAGAGCGAATTCACTTTAAGTTTCAGATGCCTGTTTTATTCATATAAGCTAAAGATAAGACATCTTTAGCTAATTTGAAGATAAATTTGGGTATTCCACTGTATAAAAATGATAAATAATGAAACTGGAGGGTATGAACCAAGAGAATGTGTAAGATAGGTAGTGTTTTGTTTACTGAACCGGAGTACTTCAGTAGTTAAAGTTTGAGAAGATAAATAAGAATAAGCAAAGGAATGGCAGTGAGTTAGGAATGAAACCAGGAGAGTGGTGTTGTAGGAAGCTGCTTTAGAAAATATTTCAAGGAGTAATGTTGACAACTGGGTCAAATACAGAGGGCAGGTCAAGAAAGATCAAGACTTAGAACTCATTACTGGGTTTAACAAAGCAAAAAAATTTGGTGCCTTGAAAATAATAGCTCTGGTAGAGTAGTAGATGGATGCAAAACCCCAAATGAGACATTTTCAAGACAGAAGGTGGAAATCAGAGGCACAAAGTGTAGACACTGATCTCAACTGTTAGTTCCTACAAGGTAACAACGAAATTGCAAGAGATTAGAGAAGAATGAGGAGACTAAGGAAGTTCCTGATTTTGGTTTAATTTAAAGATGGGAGAAATTATAGACAGTTATAAACTGATTAGTATGATCTAGTAGAAAGGGGAAAGTGTTTACATCAAAAGAGCAGGAAGAAAATGTTTACACTCATTCTGGAGCAGGTGGGAGGAAAGTAGTTCAGATGCACAAGTGGATGGTTTGCCTTTACTAGGAGCACGGTCAGTTCATCCATGGAGATGGAAGAGTGAACGTGAAAGGTGAAAGTGAGTCATTCAATTGTCTGACTCTTTGCGACCCCATGGACTATAGAGTCCATGGAATTCTTTAGGCCAGAATACTGGAATTGGTAGCCCTTCCTTTCTCCAGGGGATCTTCCCAACCCAGAGATAGGACCCAGGTCTCCCACATTGCAGGCAGATTCTTTACCAGCTGAGCCACAAGGGAAGCCCAAGAATACTGGAGTGGGTAGCCTATCCCTTCTCCAGGGGATCTTCCTGACCCAGCAATCAAACTGGGGTCTCCTGCATTGCAGGCGGATTCTTTACCAACTGAGCTATCAGGGAGATGGAAGGCATAGTGAAAAAGTGAAAGTGAAACTGTTAGTCATTTAGTCATATTCATGCGACCCCATGGACTGTAGCCTCCCAGACTCCTCTGTCCATGTAATTCTCCAGGCAAGAATACTAAAAACCCACTCCCTTTTCAGGGGATCTTTCCAACCCAGGGATCAAACCTGGATCTGCCACATTGAGGGCAGATTCTTAACCATCTGAGCCACCAGGGAAGCCAGAAAGGCATAATATATAGATGTAAATGTAGGTAAATAGGTAGATGTGGTGTTGAGAGCCTATAGATATTGTCTTCTGATTAGCATTATTTTCTCAGTGTATTAAACCAATCAGTTGAGAATAAAGATGGAAAACTAAAAGCTTGGAAAAGAGGGAAAAGGCAGGAAAAACTAACCAGCAGAGTGAGAATGAATGAACTAGGGCAGGAGAGGACAATGACTCAGCAGCACTGAGATTCCACTGAAGCTTGCCCATTATGAATTTAAAGTGGCACCTGAAAGTCTTGTTTTTATGTTGCTCCAACTGCATTTGCTATGCAGGTGCAAGGACAATGTGAGTAGACAGAAGTATTCAACCAGATTTGGCATTTTGCCAGGAAAGTATGGTAGAGTGAGCGTGGATAAGGAAGTTGAGGATATATGTAAAGAAGAGCTGTAATGCCTAATGACAGTATATAACTTGGATAAAGAAGCATCTACAGACATAAGAGGGTGATGAGGAGAGAAAAAAAACTAGAAGGATCTATAGATTATGCTGATAAGCTCAAAGAATTGTCACTGGGGCTACTAGAAAAAGAGAAATGAAATGATATGGAGTGCTGGGAAAGTAGGAAGCCTGAAGTGAAGGCTACAGAGGTGTCACTTTTTGCAACAAGGATGTCACCATCTAGATTATAGCCACAGAACTGAATGGCTGTGGAAGTGTAAAGAACGAGATCATTGATGAAGTGGGCAAAGAAGTTTGAAGCCGTTTCACAAGAAGAATCATCTAAGTGGGTATTGAAACTTCCACCAAGAAACTTCACATTTGGCAAGGGGCTAAAATTTCCCAGGAACAAGGGGGAAAATGTTGCGGTCAGTGGACGATGTTTTAAAAAGGGGTTAGTTTATGATATGTGGTGATCATATGCTATTCAAAATTTAGTGATTATAGGGAGAAAGAAGGGGAAAGTGACAAGAAGCAGTTATAATGAGCAAAGACATCTACCCCATCTCAAGATAAATGCTATAAGGAATTTTCCACCTGAGAGCACAACTACAGAAAGAGAAGAATCAGGGCAAAAGATTTTTTAAAAAGCATTCTGAGAACACAGCTTGAAAGTGTGAGATACAAGCTCTTAATATAACTCTTGAAAGCTCTTAAATAACCATGAATTTCAGAAGGCAGGGCAAGAGTTAAGGGAAAGTTAAATGGAATGAGACAAAGGGAAAATCATATGAGACTGATGCCAGGAGGATGAGATCTAATATTCCTGTGGTAACTTAAGCAAACAGATTAAAAACATGAATTCACCTTGATGGAGCTGGGACTATGGTCAGGGGAGAATTATGGCACTGGCTTCCAGGGGCAAAATTTAAGAGTGCACCAAATTAAAAAAAAAAAAAAAACTATGATAAACGAATGAGCAGAATTTTAAATACAAGATTCCTATTAACTGATTTTTCATTTTGCCTCAGACCCATTCCTCTGACTAGGCATAGCACTGTTATTAATCCATGGATTTTTATGTTAATCTTGAATTTTAAAAGAATATTATATTCAAATAGTATTTATCTTAATCACTGAGCTTTTCTAGGATCTCCTTAATTTTGACCTCTTAGATCAGTGCCTTATTGGCCATAATAGTTCTGCCCTGAGGCTTGAAAAAGTGATGGGATAAGGAACTGTGAATGCTTTAGGAATAGTTAAAAGCAAAGCATGCTGAATTCTGTGTTCATCTCTGCCAACAATGATATGGTTGTTTTAGCTGTAATCCACAGATCATCCTGATTTCTGATAATGAAGGAGTTGATGCCAGGGAAAGACCCACCCCAATATCACTGCAAGTTCATTGTCTTTTTTAGGAATCAAGGATCTGAGACCTGGATTCAGAGGACACAATGTACTTGATGTGCCCTAACAAGATAGATACTGCTTGATTGTCCATCAAAGTGAGAGAGAAAGGATCACTGAGTAATGGCCTACCTCTACACTACTGCTTATTATTAATAGATGTGAGTCCCTGCCTGTAAATGAGACCAGAAGGGTTCTGAGGAAAATATAACCACCAATATACTCATCTCAAACTTAACTTGTCCAAAATTTCTCTTTTATTTCCCATCCCACCCCAAACTCCTCCTCCTGCAGTCTTCCTCATCTCAGTAAATGGTAACTCCACTTTTCACTGCTCTTAAAGTGAAAGTGTTAGTTAGTCCCTCAGTCATGTTTGACTTTTTGCAACCCCATGGACTGTAGCTCACCAGGTTCGTCTGTCCTTGGGACTTTCTGGGCAAGAATACTGGAGTGAGTTGCCATTTCCCTCTCCAGGGGATCTTCCAGACCCAGGGATTGAACTCAGGCCTCCTACATCGCAGTTAGATTCTTTACCAATCTGAGCCAGTTCTCTTAGGACACACTCAATAATGGTGACTAAAACATAACAGACAAATGAATACACTATGTATTATAAACAAGGGAATGTGTTTATCTGAGATAGAAATAACATGATTAAGGTGTGAAGATTATCATGAGAGAGCTTAGAATCAAGTTGAGTTGATAAGAACAAGTATAAAATCATACTATATGTATATCTCCAACCTACCAAAAAGATATAAATCACTCTACACAGGTATACGCAATAAAACTAGATTAAATTTCTGAAGAAGACTGGGAGATAGTAAAATAAATTTAGGAAAAAAAGACAAAGCTAGAAGTATGCCAAAGATACACCAAAAGCTCTAGAAGGTTTTATAGAGAAAAGTGGCAAATTTACTCTGAGCTTAATGATACTCAGTGTGAAGTAAAAGCATATTTGAATGCTCAGTTTATAGTTCTTGCAGTTCTTATATTTAAAATACTTAACAAAGAATAAAATACATCTTTCTTCAAAGAAAAATCAACCCCACTTAACAGTGAGACCTTAGGAAACTTCTTTCCATGGGTTCTCCTAAAGGGGTAGTATGACTACAATAAATCAGGTTCTCAGCAACATTCCTGAAGTACATTTAGCACTGATTTTCAAAGGTCTATTCTGGAAGCTCCCTCGATGAAGGATAATTTGTTGTTTAGTCGCTAAGTCACATCCAACTCTTTATGACTCCATGGACTGTAGACCACCCCCCAGGTTCCTCTGTCCATGGGATTTCCCAGGCAAGAATACTAGAATAGGTTGCCATTTCCTTCGCTAGGGGATCTTTCTGAACCAGGGATCGAACCTGAATCTCTGGTGTGGCAGGTGGATTCTTTACCACTGAGCTACTTGAGAAGCCCAATGAAGGATGATGGCTACCTTCCCTGGTGACTCAGACAGTAAGGATTCTGCCTGCAATGAGGTAGACCCAGGTTTGATCCCTTGGTTGGGAAGATCCCCTGGAGAAGGGAATGGCAACCCACTCCAGTATTCTTGCCTGGAAAATCCCATGGACAATGGAGCCTGGCAGGCAACAGTCCATGGGGTCACAAAGAGGTGGACAGGACTGATTAACACTGACACTGAAATTACAACTCAATGAAAGACCAAATATTGTGCTTCAAAACAATAGTGCTTTAATATCCAATATTAGTCTTAATTGAAATTCAAAGCAGCTAAAACAGCAACTGTTTTCTCATTAAAGTTTCTGAACATCTTATTACCTCTTGAGGTACACTGTAACTCAGGAACCTAGTTTGAGAAACACTATTCTAACACTATACAAATACACTATATTCTCCAGACAACCTTCCATAACCAATCCTCTGATAATCATTCTTCAGGACAATTTTCTCATAACCATTATTCTGATAAATATCTGGTAGCAAAATCCTAGGTTGTAATCTGAAAAACATGTGGCTTGCTATATTCTGTGTTACACACTTAGTATGAATGCTTTTATTTGACAGTAAGCTAAATGAGAGCAAAGTTGACAGCCACTTACGATCAGCTGAAGAATCTAACCAAAGTCTGTGCCTTGGTAACTGGTCATCCATGCTTCCTTGTAACAATTACTAAAATACAATATAATGAATAGGGAGTGCCATCTTCAAGACTAAAAATCACCCCACAAAAAGCCTATATTTAAAGAGAGTCATATAGTTCACTTTGAAGGAAACGTCTAGATCTGGGGCTAAAAGAAGAAAGCTTTATACATATACTGATCCATTTTAGTTAATTTCTTTAAATTTTTAATATCTAAACGTAATGCATTTATTTGGTAATAAGGCAGTCTCCAGCAGCTCCACACAAGCATACACTAGTCAGAGAACACAACACAAAGCTTCCCAGAGTTTCAGCTCACAGTTTGACAGTCAGGCAGCAACTGACACGCTCCACTCATCAAAAACAAAAAGAGAACACTTACTTCATTCACTTTTATGTCTTTATGACAGGTGAGGTGACTGTGACATAGATATTATGAATGAGGTGGGAATAGTTCATGGTCTATTCACTGCAAAATCAATGCGGTGAGAGCAGATAAGTTAGTACATCCCTTTGTGCACCTGCTCTTCCTAGACATGAAATTAAACATTTAGCGGCATGAACCAAGCCCTCCTGCCACCTCCTTCAGCTCTCACCGGCTCCAAAGATACTGTTTCAAAAATGAACAAATAGTAGCTTTTTTCCTCTATTCCATGTAAACCCTCCTACATATTTTCAAACATGTTATACAGCTGGGACTGGCATTAGGAAATGCTATTACTAAAACTTTCTGAAAAACCTGTGTTAAGAATACAAGAAACATTAGGAGAAATTCATAATAATCATACTGATATTAAGAAATGATGCTCTGAACTTAAAGATTAAAGACAATAGGGAATTTATTTAAATGATATTCAACCTGCTTCTTAAAAAGCGTTTTATTTCCTACTCAACATACTAGATCATTTAAGACTACTAGTTAGAGGTAAAATGTCTGAAACATAGATCAAGTGTCAATAAATCATTCATAGGAATTTCTCTGAACTAGCAAAATATCTTTTTTAATTGAAGGATACTTGACTTACAATCCAATAAATTGGATTGTATATATATTTTATACAATCAATAATACAATTTATATTAGTTCTAGGTGTACAACATAGTGATTCAATATTTTTACAGATTATATTCTGTTAAGAGTTATTATAAGATAGTGGTTATACTTCCCTGTGCTATATGTAATATATCCTTGTTGCTCATCTATACTATACATAGTATTTTGTATCTTTTTATTCCATTCACAAAATATCATCATAGTTGTGGGCCATATGAGCACTGTAATTACTTGAGAAGATATTTTAGGAGAATTTGTAAACATAGAGTCTATTGTCTATCATAGATCTATTATCTATATAGATAATAGTATACAAAAGTATATACTCTTCCCTTAGTATTTAACTTCTTTGTATAAAAGGGTAACCATTGTTCCTATACTTAGAAGTCTCAGTTCAATTCAGTTCAGTCACTCNTAGTTCCTCTTCACTTTCTGCCATAAGGGTGGTGTCATCTGCATATCTGAGGTTATTGATATTTCTCCTGGCAATCTTGATTCCACCTTGTGTTTCTTCCATTCCAGCATTTCTCATGATGTACTCTGTATATAAGTTAAATAAGCAGGGTGACAATATACAGTCTTGACGTACTCCTTTTCCTATTTGGAACCAGTCTGTTGTTCCATGTTCGGTTCTAAGTGTTGCTGCCTGACCTGCATACAGGTTTCTCAAGAGGCAGGTCAGGTGGTCTGGTATTCCCATCTCTTTCAGAACTTTCCACAGTTTATTGTAATCCACACAGTCAAAGGCTTTGTCATACTCAATAAAGCAGAAATGTCTACTTTCTGTCATTAGTCTGTTGTAACTTGATTCTCTTTGTTCTCTTACTTACTCATAATTTATGAGTACCTCTCTTCTGTAGTCTTCACTCAGAGGGAGAAGCACCTTCCAGTAGTGTCCTTAAACATCTTATAGGTTGGATTCTTAAATTTAAAAATTGTCATAATTGAATAAGAAATTTAAGTTGCTGTTTCTCAGAATTGCCTGATGTTCCTTTCTAGCACTTCTTAGTTGGAAATATTAGTCATTAAGAGTAATTGAAATGTAAACTGTTGTGGCAGTGGGGTTGCCAGAGGATGCTTGTTTTTACAAGGCCTGAATTATTCTGGGTATCCACTAATTTAAATTATAACCATTTTTCATGTAATTAAAAAAGTCATGGCACAGACAGGAATTAATCAGATGGTCTCACTTTCTTGCTTATCAGAAACAAACAACAATTATAGGATGCCTTCAGCAGTTCATATGACAAGGCATTTCCAAATTTATAAATGTGAAACAATAATATTCCTTTGAGGCAAGCTTGTGTTTTGCTACCACAGTCATAATAGCAGTAGTGATGAATATCAGGTAGAGAAAAATATTTCCTAATAGTTCAAGAATAATATTCCAACAAGTTCTCTCTTGCTAGGAAGAGCATAGGACTTCCCACGTGATGCAGTGGTAGAGAATCCAGCTGCCAACACAGGAGACATAGGAGACACAATTTCAATTCCTGGGCCAGGAAGATCCCCTGGAGAAGGAAATGGCAACCCACTCCAGTATTGTTGCCTGGAAAATCCCATGGACAGAGGAGTCTGGTGGGCTATACTCCATGAGGTCACAAAGAGATGGATACAACTGAGCATTCACGTAAGAGAGAGATAAAATGTATAATATACAAATAATATATTCAGGTGAGCCTATCCAACTGTGATAACCAAGATACAATACTGAAGCTGCATAGAACAAAATAATTGAGACTTATTTAAGGAAGATGCTCCAAGGTGCTCCAAGATGCTCATCGAGCATGAGCGTATGAGGTTACTATGGGGAGATGTAAAATAGCCCTCCTAAAGCATAAGCTTCAGAAGATGGGACCATTACTATAAACAGAGCTTTTCTCCTCATACTAAGATGCCCTCCATCCATGCTCTAAGCAATATGGAAACCTTCGGCTGAAAGCTGTGAAGGGCTAGATTTCTGCAGAAAGTCATATAACAACAAGAGATTGGTTCCAAATAGGAAAAGGAGTACATCAGGCTGTATATTGTCACCCTGCTTATTTAACTTATATGCAGAGTACATCATGAGGAATGCTGAGCTGGAAGAAGCACACGCTGGAATCAAGATTGCCGGGAGAAATATCAATAACTCAGATATGCAGATGACACCACCCTTATGACAGAAGGTGAAGAGGAACTCAAAAGCCTCTTGATGAAAGTGAAAATGGAGAGTGAAAAAAGGAGCATGAAAAAGCTCAACATTCAGAAAACGAAGATCATGGCATCTGGTCCCATCACTTCATGGGAAATAGATGAGGAAACAGTAGAAACAGTGTCAGACTTTATTTTTTTGGGCTCCAAAATCACTTCAGATGGTGACTGCAGCCATGAAATTAAAAGACACTTACTCCTTGGAAGGAAAGTTATGACCAACCTAGACAGCATATTCAAAAACAGAGACATTAGTTTGCCAACAAAGGTCCATCTAGTCAAGGCTATGGTTTTTCCAGTGGTCATGTATAGATGTGAGAGTTGTACTGTGAAGAAAGCTGAGCACCGAAATATCCTGCCATTTACAGATGTCTGAAACTGCATCTTTCTCCTTCTCAATACTCTCTCTGCACAATTTGAGGTAAAAGGGATCCATTGTATTCATGTTTTACTCCAACAAGAAAGCTACATTCTGTGACTACAGAGGATAGAGGAATTCCTTGACCCTTTTTCATCCTTCTTTTTTGTTGTTGAATCCCAAGCCCTTGTTTATAAGCGTATATTATTAGCCTGGCTCCAAAAGCTGATTTCTTTCAGGCACATGGCAGCCTGCTTTTCTTTAATCTTTCATTTTTTTAAAGAGTCATTTCTAAAGGAGCTAAATGAAAAGTCAAAGACAGTAGGAAAGAGGCTAGTATTTCACCAGCTAAAGATATTCCACATGTTCTGGGAGGCACAGAGATGGATGGTTCCATGTGAATACAACAGAAGAAAGAGCAGGCTGTTTCCCCTCAACCTCTCATTCCCACAACAAGCTTATCACAGACAGAAGTGAATCTGGTCGCCCACTCAGTGTCAAGTGATGCAGATTCACCCCTTTTTGTTGGTCTGAAAGTATAAGATGCTTTTTCTCAGTCATTCTACCTTGCAGACTCCAGGTCCAGCGTCATATGGAGGCCATAGGAAGTTTACAAAAAATGTGATATGTGATTCACTTGACCTTCTAAGGTCATGTTCAAATGGCAGACAGAAGACTATCCATAATGGGTCAAGTTTGATGCCTGGAAAGACACCATCATATCGTAGAAGGTACAAAATAATTGAAGATAACTGATCATTCAAGTTCTTGCAAATGTACAAAGCAGGAAAATGCTGGCAATAACTGTGAAAAAACACTAGTTCTGATGAAATTGTATATTGCTCGCCTTAAGAGAGATTTCCTAGGTAAGGTACTTTTTCCAAGTGGAGAATGCAATAGTGGTGGTGACATTATTTACAAATCATTGTAATGGGATTCTGTGGGCATATTACCACACTCCAAAGCAATTTCCTGAATGCCCCAAAGCTGACTAAAATATGTCAAGACACAGAATTGCAACAACAGAGTGAAAAAATGCTACTAGAACTTAAAATTGTGCACAGTTTAAGTATAGATACATAGATCGACTTAAGTATGCTGTCATTAGTCCTTCCAGATATTAGATGCATCACTCAGTTGTATTACTAGAGATATTACTGCACATATGTAATGGATTTTTCTGTTATATTTGATGTAATATGATCAGTTCCAGTTCCATATCTAGAGCTCCTATGATGAGCAACTCTATTTCATCATCAAAACTATTTCTCATCTGAAAAAATAAAAGCTGTGTAGACCAGGACCTAACTCAGCAAGGGTTCATGTACAGTTTCCTCTATTACAGAAAATGATTTTCCCATCAACACTATCAAATACAAACATAATAAAATTCATATGCAGATGTCTATCCATATGCTATTAAGCCACAAATATGCTCACTGAAAATTAACAGACCCTGTATGTGGTCAATTCATCCTAAGAGATTATAAAGTCTCCTTATCTTTCCATAAGGGATGGCAAGATATAGTACTAAGGATATGGTGCTCTTAAAATATATTTCAATAATTGATTGCACATCAAGAATTTGATGGTCACATTTCTGCCATGTAGCAGACATTGACCACTATTTATCCAATCCCCCCTCTTTTCTCTTTTAACTAAACCCAATTTTGTTTAGTCCCCTCTAAATGGCCATAATTTTCAGAGGCCTGCTTCCAACAATAATTGGACGAAATAAATCCACTGATTGGTCTAAGCCTGTCTTGGGATCTCCTTCCACTTCTCGGAAGACGGGTTCAGGTGTGAGCATGGAATATAATTTTTTTATTTTTCTCCTCTCACAGTCTTTGGATGCTGCCTTCTCTAATGCTGAGAAACTGATAGCCGTCTGGGACATGAGGACAGATGATGGCAAATTAATAGCAACTGAACTTTAGGTAAGACTTCAAAGATAAGTTTGCACTTGAATCAGAGGTATGACAAATTCCCTAAGACAATACTTCCAGAAAAAGGCTTCTTAGATTTTGTTCATTAATAAAGGCAAAAGGAGGAAAGCAAAATCTAGTTTATAATAGGAGAGAAAGAAAGCAAACAGATGCCATCTCCAGCAGTTCTCTCACTTTGGCTGCAGTTCACTAACCTGTGCCTTTGGCAGTTTCCTCAATGTAAACCAGAACTACAGAGAAAAGTAATATTTACTATCTGAATTCATCATAGTTAAGAGAGGGATGGCAATTATGTTACATTTAGAAAACCAAGTCTAATGAACTAATCACATCATCTAAAATGGCACATTAGGGAGGATGCTAATGTCCAGCCTTTGCCCAGTTGAAAGGAAAACTGTATTTAAGGATTTTTGCCTAGAGCCCAGCACACAAGAATAGTTGCTAACTTGCCAAGTCTTTGTCATCTTTGATTCTGTTGATTAAACTGTGTAACATTTGTATGTTGCATGTGTGTGTGTGTGTGTTCAGTTGCTCAGTCACGTCCAACTGTTTGCAACCCAATGGACTGTAGCCAGCCAGGCTCTTCTGTCCATGGAATTTCCCAGGCAAGAACACTGGAGTGGGCTGCCATTTCCTACTCCAGGGTGTCTTCCCAACTCAGGGATCGAAACTGCATCTCCTGCATTGCAAGCAGGTTCTTTACCACTGTACCACCTGGGAAGCCTTATGTATGTTGCACCTTTACTGAATATAAAAATATCTGGTAACAAGTATAAAATACGTCTAAGTTTAATTCCTCTCATTACTCATTTACATCTGGAGTAACTATATCAAACGAGGACAAAAACAGACCACCCATTATTTATAATACAAGAGAAGAAGTGATAACTGTTAAGTGCTACAATAAAGGCATGAAAAGGGCACATAATTTTCTAATCAAAATTAAACAATTTATACCCCTCTCTGAGATTTGATAGTTGATCCCTCATGGTATTTTCAGCATTTTAGACTCATTTACCCTTTACAACCAAATAAACTTACAGTTATGCCTCAGCCTAAGGAATAATCAGGAGAAAGTAAAAAAAGGAAAAGAAGGAAACAGAAGGAAAGATACAGGATAAAAGAAGCCAAATGAAAGAGGCAAAAAAAGGGGTGGGGAAATACAGGAAATGGTCACCAACAACTCTTCATGTACCATTTAACAACCATCCAGAAGCTTCAGCAGGGTCTTCACAATGTTAATTATAATGTTCATTATTTTTCCCTAAGCTTCCTGGGTACTTGATATTTTTTGGAATAAAATGGTTAAGACTACATAGAGAAATGATTCCTATACCAAAAGTCATTTACCCTACCGTCATTCATGTTACCAATACCAATTGTACAGTTCAGCCGCTCAATCATGTCCAACTATTTGTGACCCAATGAACTGCAGGCCTCCCTGTCCATCACCAGCCACTGGAGTTCACCCAAATGCATGTCCATTGAGTTGGTGATGCCAACCAGGCATCTCATCCTCTGTTGTCCCCTTCTCTTAATGCCCTCAATCTTTCCCAGTATCAAGGTCTTTACAAATGAGTCAGCTGTTTGCATCAGGTGGCAAAAGTATTGGAAACTCAGCTTCAACATCAGTCCTTCCAATGAACACCCAGGACTGATACCTTTAGGATGGACTGGTTGGATCTCCTTGCAGTCCAAGAGACTCTCAAGAACCTTCTCCAATACCATAGTTCAAAAGCATCAATTCCTTGGTGCTAAGCTTTCTTTAAAGGACAGAAATGGTATGGACCTAACAAGCAGAAGATATTAAGAAGAGGTGGCAAGAATACACAGGAGAACTGTACAAAAAGATCTTCACAACCCAGATAATCACTCACCTAGAGCCAGACATCCTGGAATGTGAAGTCAAGTGGGCCTTAGAAAGCATCACTATGAACAAAGCTAGTGGTGGTGATGAAATTCCAGTTGAACTATTTCAAATCCTGAAAGATGATGTAGTGAAAGTGCTGCACTCAATATGCCAGTAAATTTGGAAAACTCAGCAGTGGCCACAGGACTGGAAAAGGTCAGTTATCACTTCAATTCAAAAAAAAAAAAAACAATGCCAAACAATGCTCAAACTACTGCACAATTGCACTCATCCCACATGCTAGTAAAGTAATGCTCAAAATTCTCCAAGCCAGGCTTCAGCAATACATTAACCATGAATTTCAGATGTTCAAGCTGGTTTTAGAAAAGGCATAGGAACCAGACATCAAATTGCCAACATCCGCTAGATCATTAAAAAAGCAAGAGCATTCCAGAAAAACATCTATTTCTTATTTATTGACCTTGCCAAAGCCTTTGACTGTGTGGATCACAATAAACTGTGGAAAATTCTGAGAGAGATGGGAATAACAGACCACCTGACTTGCCTCTTGAGAAACCTATATGCAGGTCAGGAAGCAACAGTTAGAACTGGACATGGAACAACAGACTGGTTCCAAATAGGAAAAGGAGTATGACAAAGCTGTATATTGTCACCCTGATTATTTAACTTTTACGCAGAGTACATCAAGAGGAATGCTGGGTTGGAGGAAGCACAAGCTGGAATCAAGATTGCCAGGAGAAATATCAATAACCTCAGATATGCAGATGACACCACCCTTATGGCAGAAAGTGAAGAGGAACTAAAAAGCCTCTTGATGAAAGTGAAAGAGGAGAGTGAAAAAGTTTACTAGCTCAACATTCAGAAAACTAAGATCATGGCATCTGATCCGATCACTTCATGGGAAATAGATGGGGAAACAGTGGAAACAGTGCCAGACTTTACTTTTCTGTGCTCCAAAATTACTGCAGATGGTGACCGCAGCCATGAAATTAAAAGACGCTTACTCCTTGGAAGGAAAGTTATGACCAGNAAAACAAAGATCATGGCATCTGGTCCCATCGCTTCATGGCAAATAGATTGGAAAACAGTGGAAACGGTGTCAGACTTTAGTTATTTATTTATTTTTGGCTCCCGAATCACCACAGATGGTGATTGCAGCCATGAAATTAAAAGACACTTACTCCTTGGAAGGAAAGTTATGACCAACCTAAACAACATATTCAAAAGCAGAGACGTTATTTTGCCAACAAAGGTCCGTCTAGTCAAGGCTATGGTTTTTCCAGTGGTCGTGTATGAATGTGAGAGTTGGACTGTGAAGAAAGCTGAGTGCTGAAGAATGGGTGCTTTTGCACTGTGGTGTTGGAGAAGACTCTTGAGAGTCCCTTGGACTGCAAGGAGATCCAATGAGTCCATCCTCAAGGAGATCAGTCCTGGGTATGCATTGGAAGGACTGATGCTGAAGCTGAAACTCCAATACTTTGACCATCTGATATGAAGGACTGACTCATTTGAAAACACCCTGATGCTGGGAAAGATTGAGGGTGGGAGAAGAAGGGGATGACAGAGGACAAGATGCCTGGATGGCATCACCAACTCAATGGACATGAGTTTGGGTAAATTGCGAGAGATGGTGATGGACAGGGAGGACTGGCGTGCTGCGGTTCATGGGGTCAGAAAGATTTGGACATGACTGAGTGACTGAACTGAACTGACATGGTCCAGAAGTTGAAGGTGGACTTGCTGGAACAGGGCATTTAAGCAGAGTCCTGAAGCAGGAGGAGGACTAGTGAACTGAAGAGAGGCAGAAGAAACAGCATGTGCAAAGGCCCTGGGGTGAGGAAGCACATGGGTTGTTATGTTAGAGAAACTGGAGGGTGGGCAATGAGGGTGGCAAAGAGAATTGGACAGGATGAAGTTTGGTCTCAACAACCATCTCAGGTAATATAATTAATTGTCAGTGTTAGTGTACTCAGGCCAGAGGGGGCCAGTGAGAGATACACCTGCTTGTGTCCTGTATCCTCCAACACGCACTCACACTTTGTATTTCTCTGTTTTAATTCTCTCACAGACCTCTTTGTAAGATCAGCTCTTATCAATAAGGACTTTCTAACTTCCTCATGGGGGCTTACCTGGTGGCTCAGTGGTAAAGAATCTGCCTGCCAGTGCAGGAGATACAGGAGACTCAGGTCCAATCCCTGGATTGGGAAGATCCCCTGGAGGAGGAGATGGCAACCCACTCCACTGTTCTTGCCTGGAGAAGTCCATGGACAGAGGAGGCTGCCAGTCTAGGGTTCATAGGGTCACAAAGAGTTAGACAGGGCTAAGCAACCGACCATAAGCATGAACTTCCTCATGCCACATATTTGTGATCTATCAGAGGGCCCTCCATGCACTGTTAGTTCATTCAAGGGTGTTACAAGAATTTCCATTTGTAGTTACAATTGATGTCTATGGGGCTGCCCATTGGCTTCTGAAAACAATAGTCCTCTCTGACAGAGTCCCTGCCTGTGGACCAGATCTTTGCAGCAGAGAAGGCGAGGGGGTAGCACACAGAGCCCTGTGTTTTAGGGGATCCTCTGTAAGCAAAGCAACAACATAATATATATTAAGTTCTGGCAAAACAAGTTTGGGTGCCAGGACAGTAGGTCGAGGTCCCGTGTATGTGTGTGTGAGTGAGAGAGAGAGCACGCGCAAGTGAGCAGTGGCAGGGGTTACATGGAAAGGACAGAGTGCCAGCCATTCACTATGTGCTTTTAGAAGCTTGAAGGATGTTGTACATGGGGAGTCTGGAGACAGTTGACACAAGTACCTTGAGCTAATGGTTTCCATTATTGTACATGAGGAATCTCTCATTGGAAAGTAACTATCTCTTAGCAAGAAATCATTTCAGCTCTTCATGTCCTAACTGGTGACTCATCTCTGCCTTCATGCCCTGTCATGCAGGGTGTGGTGGTCAGGCTTCAGATCTCCACCTTTAAAATGGGCTCATTACCCCTTTTAGGACCTCGTTAAGGGGCTGTCACAGGGAGTGAGTGTGACCTCCACCAGAGTGACCCCAGGAAGGGGCAAAGGCACTGCAGGTCTGACTAGATGCCCCTGTCAAATCATGATTCTGAACTGCCTCGTCTCCCTGAGATTCCATCACATTCAGTAGGAAAAGTATCTGGCATGGCATCTTATACAAGACAGAAGTTTTAGACAAAGTACCACCTAGGGAATCTTCCATGACAGTGATAGAAAATATTGGCTCAGACAGGAATGGATCATCTCCCATAACTGAAGGCTCTCAGAAGGGGAGGTGTGATGAGGCATAGTACATCAGGGTCACCTCTGTCTTCTCCATGATCAGTTTTACCCATAGCCTGACAGCAAGATGGGTGCTGCTGTCGCAGGTATCATGTCCACTCCTCGTCCAGTCTTGAAGACCTAACTCTGTTAAGGAACAGCAGGACCCTGGGCAAGAGGATCAGGACATAGGCGAGAAAGTCCATACAGACGGGTACTTTCTGGGGGATCCCCCTTGCCTGCTGGGAGGCCAGACAGAAGGGTTGGAGTGGTCAGGACCCTGCTCGCAGGATGCATGTCAGCTTACCAACAATCAGGGCAGAGGGAGATGGACTGCTACCTTGCTGCACTTCCCAGCCCAAAATGCATATCAGATGGGGCTTCCAGAACCAGCAGCAACTAGGCACTGAATCTGGGGTGAATGGGCCCTGGGAGAAGACTCGGTCTAGCTGCACAGAGACAGCCTGGGGGGGCAGGGGTGTGATATGGTTTGAACCTTGGAGCCCGTCGTTAGCGTGGGAATGACAAGTATGGTCCTCCAGTGCAGCCCATGGTCAGTGCATTAACAGTGGGGCACAGGTCCAGCAGAAGCAGGGGTTGCCGGCATGCACGTCTGGGTGGTGCCTCAGAAACACACATCTTACGTGGACAGCCCCTGGGGAGGGATATGCAGCAGTTCCTGTCCTGGCAGGAGTGCTCTAGTCCTGCCCACCCCTCACCGCTGTTTAGAGCTGGATCCGGGATGAACAGGTCCTGGGAGAGACCTGCTATAGAGGCAGCCTGGCAGGAGTGCTCTGGTCCTGCCCACCCCTCACCGCTGTTTAGAGCTGGATCCAGAATGATCAGGTCCTGGGAGAGACCTGCTATAGAGGCGGCCAGGTCCCATGTGGCAGCACAACTACCTTCGTGCCTATAGCTACAGTGCCCTGGCCCCCAGCAACAGCCCAGGATGAGGTGTAGGATAAACACAATGGAGAAAAGGGTGTGACCTTGGGCTGCTTCCACGTGACCATGGACTACAGCACAGGTGGTGAATGGGACCTCAGTTGCTTCAGCACTCACCTCCTTTGGGACAGAGCATGGAGTCAAAGGCACCAGAATGTTATTTAATCCATCCATCAGGGCTTCTACTCCAACAGCTGGGGAGCAGACCCTGCCCCTGACAGGGCTGTGATGGCTATGGAACAGAGAGGAGCCCCTGCCCAATAACCAGTGCTGGCTCTGGATATCGCAGCGTTAATTACACCCACTGTCGAGTGGACAGGGCTTCCCAGATGGCTCAGAGGTAAATAATCCATGTGCAGTGCAGGCGATGCAGGAGACACAGGTTTGATCCTTGAGTTGGCAAGATCCCCTGGAGGAGGAAATGGCAACCCACTCCAGTATACTTGCCTGAAAAACCCCATGGACAGGAGCCTGGTGGGCTATATAGTCTTTGAGGTCGCAAGAAGTCGAACGTGACTGAGCAACTGAGCACAGCACATCACGCGGGAAACAGCCAGCACGCACAAAAGACCTGTATCAAAAATATCGGACTCACACCGTCTACACAGAGGAGCTCCCACAGAAAAACACCCCTTCAAGGACCATAATAGATAATTTTCTCCTAAGCTTATACAGGCAGAGAAAGTGAAGTAAAATGAAGAATAAGAGGAATCACTCTCGATTAAAAGAACAAGAAAATCCCATGAAAGAACAAATAATGGAACAGACCTCACCAGTCTATAAGACACTGAGCTCAAAAAAGAGGTAATAAAAATGCTGAAAGTAATAAAGATTTTAAATAGAAATGCAGATCACTCTAACAAGACACTAGAAACTATAAAAAGGAACCAATCAAAACTAGATAACTCAATTGCTGAGATAAAAACCAATCCAGAAGCAGTTAATACCAAACTAAGTAACACAGAAGAACAAGTAAATAATCTGGAAAATAGAATAATGGAAATCACCCAATCAGAACAGCACACAGAAAGGCAAATGAAAGCAACATATGAGATTTGTGGGATAATATAAAGCATGAAAAATAAAGGTACCAGAAGGAGAAAAGAGAGAGAAGGGGATCAAAAATGTATTTGAAGAAATGATGGCTGAAAAATTCCCAAATTTCAAGAAGGAAATAGCTATCCAGGTGCAGGAAGTACAGAGGGCCCCAAATAAGATGAACCCAAATAGACCCACACTAAGACATAAATAATGTAATTAAAGAGTTGATATAATTAAAGAGAGGATTCTAAAGACAGCAGAGGCAGGGACAGAGGATGAGATGGTTGGATGGCATCACCAACTCAGTGAACACAAGTTTGAGCAAATTCCAAGAGATAGTGAGGGGCAAGGAAACCTGATGTGCTACAGTTCATGGGGCTGCAAAGAGTTGTACACGACTTAATGACTGAACATAGGTGGCAAAACAAAAATAATGGGTCAGTCACAAGAGAACCTTCATAAGACTATCAGCTGACTTCTCTGCAGAAATTTTGCCAGAATGGAGTGGCATGATATATTCAAAGGCCTGAAAGAGGAAAACCCACAACCAAGGATACTCTACCCAGGAAGATTATCATTTAGCATAGAAAGAAAGAATTTCTCAGAAAAGCAAAAGCTAGAAGAACACAACAGTACTAAACCTATTCTAAAAGAAATATTGAAAGGTGTTTTCTAAATAGAAAAGGAGCAAGAATCCACAGAAAAGGGAAAATCACAACAGGAAAGGCAAATATAGGAAACTGTTGAAGATCACTTTAAAAATCAGTTGGCTGTGTTAAACTCGTTTGCAACCCCGTGGACTGTAGCCCACCAGGCTCCACTATCCATGGGATTTCCCAGGCAAGGATACTAGAGTGGGTTGCCATATCCTTCTTCAGGAGATCTTCCCAACCCAGGGATCAAGCCCGGGTCTCCTGCACTGGGAGAGGAATTCTTTACTACCGAGCCACTGGTGTTTCAGTCACTCACTCGTGTGTGACTCGTTGCGACCCCATGAGTGGCAGCATGCCAGACTTCCCTGTCCTTCACCATCTTCCTGAATATGCTCCAGCTCATGTCCATTGAGTCAGGGATGCCATCCAACCATCTCATCCTCTGTCCCCTTCTCTTCCTGCTCTCAGTTCTTCTCAGCATCAGGGTCTTTTCCAATGACTTGGCTCTTCACATCAGGTGGCCAAAGTATTGAAACTTCAGCATCAGTTCATTCAATGAATATTCAGGGTTGATTTCCTTTAGGATGGACTGGTTTGATCTCCTTGCTGTCCAAGGGACTCTCAAGAGTCTTCTCCAGTACCACAGTTCAAAAGCATCAATTCTTTGGCACTCAGCCTTCTTCATGGTCCAGCTGTTACATTGGAAAAAATCATACATTTGGCTCTCTGGAACTTTGTCAGCAAAGTATGTCTCTGCTTCTTAATACACTATCTAGGTTTGTCATAGCTTTCCTTCCAAGGAGCAAGTGTCTTTTAACTTTATGGCTTCAGTCACTGTCCACACTGATTTTGGAGTCTAAGAAAATAAAGTCTGTCACTGTTTCCATTTTTTCCTCTTCTATTCGCCATGAAGTGATGGGACCAGATGCCATGATCTTAGTTTTTTTGAGTGTTGAGTTTTAGGCCAGCTTTTTCACTCTCCTCTTTCACTTTCATCAAGAGGCTCTTTAGTTCCTCTTGCTTTCTGCCACTAGAATGCTATCATCTGCATATCTGAGGTTGTTGATATTTCTCCCCACAACCTTGATTCCAGCTTGTGATTTATCCAAACTGGCATTTCACATGATGTATTCTGCATAGAAGTTAAATAAGCACCGTGACAATACACAGCCTTGTTGTACTCCTTTCCCCAAATTTGAGCCACTCCTTTGCTCCATGTCCAGTTCTAACTGTTGTTTATTGTCCTGCATACAGATTTCTCAGGCGGCAGGTAAGGTGGTCTGGTGTTCCCATCTCTTGAAGAATTTTCCAAAGTTTGTTGTGATCCACACAGTCAAAGGCTTTAGCATAGTCAATGAAGCAGAAATAGATGTTTTTGCAGAATTCCCTTGCTTTCTCTATGATCCAACGAATGTTGGCAAATTTTATCTCTGGTTCCTTGGCCTTTTCTAAATCCACTTTGTACATCTGAAAGTTCTCTGTACATCAGGAAGTATATCTGTCTCCTGAGAAACCTGTATGCAGGTCAAGAAGCAACAGTTAGAACCTTACATGAAACAAAAGACTGGTTCAAAATTGGGGAAGGTATACATCAAGGTTATATACTGTTACCCTGCTTATTTAACTTCTACACAGAACATCATGCGAAATGCTAGGCTGGATGAATCACAAGCTGGAATCAAGATTGCTGGGGAAAATATCAAAAAGTCCAGATATGCAGATGATACCACTCTAATGGCAGAAAGCAAGAGGAACTAGAGATCCTCTTGATGAAGGTGGAAGAGAAGAGTAAAAAAGCTGACCTGAAACTCAACATTAAAAAAAGTAAGATCATGGCATCTGGTCCCATCACTTCATGGCAAATAGAACAGGAAAAATGGAAACAGTGACAGACTTTATTTTCTTGGGCTCCAAAATCACTGCAGACAGAAACTGCAGGCATGAAATTATTAATAAAAGATGTTTGCTTCTTGGAAGGAAAACTGTGACAAACCTAGACAGTGTATTAAAAAGCAGAGACATCACTTTGCTGACAAAGGTCCATCTAGTCAAAGCTATTGTTTTTCCAGTAGTCATGTGTAGATGTGAAAGTCAGACTATAAAGAAGGTTGAGTGGTGAAGAACTGATGCTTTTGAACTGTGATGTTAGAGAAGACTCTTGAGAGTCCTTTGGACTGCAAGGAGATCAAACCAGTCAATCCTAAAGGAAATTAACCCTGAATATTCATTGAATGGACTGATGCTGAAGCTCCAATACTTTGGCCACCTGATGTGAAGAGCTGACTTATTGGAAAAGACCCTGATGCTAGGAAAGATTGAGGGCAGGAAGAGAAAGGGATGACAGAGGATGACATGGTTGGATGGCATCACTGACTCAATGGACATGACTTTGAGCAAACTCTGGGAGATAGTGAAGGGCAGGGAAGCCTGGTGTGCTGCAGTCCATGGGGTCCTAAAGAGTCAGACATGACTAGTAGTTTGTAAAGGTGGCTCAGCTGGAGAAATATCCCCAGAGAGGCCAGTACTCCCTGCAGGGGGCAGTCACATTTGTAGAGTTCACTGTCTAACCAGGGCACTGCCTTAGGGCAACACTTGTAGCAACTGCAAGGCTTACCATGCCAGCAAACTGAAAGGCAGTTGTATGTCATTTTTTTTTTTTTTTAAGGGAGAGTAGTTTACAACTGCTGCGTGTGTGCATGCATGCTTAGTTGCTTCAGTTCAGTTCAGTTCAGTTGCTCAGTTGTGTTCAACTCTTTGCGACCCCATGAATCGCAGCACGCCAGGCCTCCCTGTTCATCACCATCTCCCGGAGTTCACTCAGACTCACATCCATCGAGTCTGTGATGCCATCCAGCCATCTCATCCTCGGTCGTCCCCTTCTCCTCCTGCCCCCAATCCCTCCCAGCATCANGGTGGTCTGGTATTCCCATCTCTTTCAGAATTTTCCACAGTTTATTGTGATCCACACAGTCAAAGGCTTTGGCAAAGTCAATAAAGCAGAAATAGATGTTTTTCTGGAATTCTCTTGCTTTTTCGATGGTCCAGCGGATGTTGGCAATTTGATATCTGGTTCCTCTGCCTTTTCTAAAACCAGCTTGAACATCTGGAAGTTCACGGTTCACATATTGCCGAAGCCTGGCCTGCAGAATTTTGAGCATTACTTTACTAGCACGGAGGGTAATTGTTCTAATTGTCTTTACATATGTTTATGTCCACTTTGTATTATTTTCGTCCTTTGAAATTTTGGGGGTCTTTTCACCTGGCCCAAAATGTGGTTTATTTCATGAAAATTCTTTTATCATTTGAAAATAATCCACATTTTGTTTGGTAGGGTTTTGTGTGGGGGTGTTTTGTTTGTTTGTTTGTTTGTTTTGGTAGTGGTCTGAAAATTTCAACTAGGTTAATTTGGTTGATAGTGTTAATTAACTGTTCTATATAACTAACTATATGATCTATATGAACTCATGCTATCAATTGCTGAAACAGGGTTTCTTGAAATACCCAAATGATAATGTGGATTTGCTTATTTTCTTTTTAGTTTTGACAATTTTTGGCTTAAAAAGCTTAGAAACTTTGATGTTACATTCAAACACGTTTAAGATTAATTTAGATTCTTGTTTATGACACTTTCATCTGATACGCACATCAGCTTTCTTCTGCTTAGTATTTGAAGGGAAAATATATATTTCTGTCCTTTTACTTGAAGCCTATGTTTCTATACCTCTGTTTTTGAAGTATTTCTTATAAACAACATGTAGATTATGCTCATTTTTTAAAAATCCTACCTAATAATCTGAGTCTTTTAATCAGGTTCTTTAATCTATGTATATTTCATATAATTATTGAGAGGTGTATATTTAAGTCTATGATTTTGGTGTTTTCTATGCACCCTGTATTTCTTTGTTCCTTGCTCCTCCTTCCAAGGCTTTTTATGAGAAGAGGAGGCAGTGTGATGTATTAAATCAACTATCTTTTTAATATTCCATTTGTCAACTACTCACGATTTACCTATCTCTCTTTTTTATATTTTTTGTTTTTACTAAATAGGTTAAAATGTGCATATTTAACATTCAGAAAGCATGATTTTGCACAGCTTCTCTCTGCATGTGAAAGTGAAAGTGAAAGCTGCTCAGTAATGTCTCTTTGCAACCCTATGGACTATACTGGAGTGGGTTTCTGTTCCCTTCTCCAGGGGATCTTCCCAACCCTGGGATCAAACCCAGGTCTCCTGCATTGCAGGTGGATTCTTTGCTGTTTGAGCCCAAGGAAGCCCTTTGCACATGGTGTTCCCTTTTTCTGGAGTGCATTCTCTGCAGATATCTAAAAGATTCTCTTCTCACTTCCTTCAGGTCACTGCTCAAATGTTATTTTATCAGAAAAGCCTTATATAACACCTTTATATAAAATTGTAATGCATGTCTTTGAATTGCCTTTTATATTGTGTTCTGGGTTTTTTTCCATTACATTTTTACATTTAAGGAAATTTGAGTAACTGTAATAAATGAGAATGATTGCTTAGGGGGTGGGATTGGTGTGTTCAATCTGAACTTATTGAAATTAGTAATCACATGGTAATATGACTGCTGCTGTCTTAACATATTTCTGAAAACTATTTCAAATTTTATAAATTAAAGAATTGTTTTTTGCTTTATACATTTATTACCAATTTAAAAGTCAGCTAACTGTAAGTAATCCTTTAAATATTCAAAGTTTCCTCTTCAACCATCTTTGCCATCTCTCATTATTCACATTTTTACTTAAGGTTAACTTTTTTGCAATATTTTTCTCATACCTCATGTCTGGGTTGAGACTCCTCAAAGATACTTCTAGAAAAAAAAATTTTTTTTCAGAATATTTATCATACAGTATTATAAAATCCCAGTTTGTCTCCCAGCACCTAATATAGGCCCTGGCACTTAACAGGCACTTAATAAATACTTGTTGAAGGAAGGAAAAGTGTGGAAAGAAGGAATAGTGGGACAGAGGGAGGAAGAAAAAGACTTCTTCCTCTAACTTCTTCCGATCAATACACCTTCAATAGACAGTATTCTTTCTAACCTCACAAAATTTCTAAATGTTCAAAGTAAAACATACTAAAATAGAAGGACTTTTTCACTTTGGTTAGATCCCATATAATTTAAGCTCTGCATTTAAGCTTATGAAAGAAAAGGAAATCATTCTTTCTGACTGTCAAGTAATGCTTGAGCAAACTCTTACTTGTTTAGTGAGGTTACTTGCACACAGAGTAAATTTTCAGAATATGAAATTCTGTTACTTTTGTATGTTCCATATAGTCCTAAACACAATATATGCTGTTATGAAATACTAAACCAAATGCCATTATTTCTTGACATAACATGTTCCATCTTGTTGCCTAGTTACTTTTTTCTACAAAATTTTGAATTCACACTTGCCACTTGAAGCAGAAATTTTAAGGCAAGAAAAGCTTTGAAGAGAATGACTCAGTTCTACAGTCTATTCAAATTTTCTAGAAGATCCCTGAAGATATTTTTATGTGCAAAAACAGAGTGGTTCTTCCTAGGTATGACAATCTACCTTTATAGCAATTCACAGCAACCCTCTTCTCTTTCTCCTATGGTTTGTTTCAGGGCAACTCTGTTCATCTTTCTTTAAATACATCATAATCACCAATGCCTTCATATTTACTATGCCCATGTCCTGGATTTCCCATCTCACTTTTATTTTTTCATCTCACTTTTCCACATGAGAATCAATCATCTTTTTCTCTGTGTTCCTAATGCGTATGATATATATACTCATACCTACCATATATTATTTGGCATAAACATAATTATAATTACACATAGCAAAAAAGACAACCTTTTCTCCTTGCAATATCTTTCCAGAAGTGCAGCGTGTTTGTTCAGCATAAATTAATGCGCAAGCTCTTTTCAAACACAAAAGGAAATCTCAAGGGACTAAAGTATGAATCATTCCACAGCCTTTTCTACAGAAGAAAAATAATTTGGTTGTTTCTCATCTGGGGTAGAAAGGAACATTTCAAAAGACAGAAGAAATGGTGATGGATGATGGAGGGCCCCATGATTGGACACGTGATCCTACACATGTGTTGCTGAATATCTATGTAAAGTTACAAACTCATGAAATACTTGAATGACAGAAGATTTTTGTGAGAAACTGGTAAAAGTTGGAGCTTTGGACTCACATGGCAGGAGTGAAGCCATGATTAAAAGGACAGACACAGTCAGGTGATGGCCAAGAGAAAAGTGAGAAAAGTAATAAAATGCTGGAGATTTAAAGCAAGTTTATAGAAATATCCCATGACAGTAGTTGCTCAGGTCTCATTTTTGACTGTCAGTCTTGGAGTTGTGAACTAGCATGCCTTGGTCAGCTACATCTTATATCTAGTATCCACCTTCAGACCCAATCATGCTTACAGATATTGTTGCTGCTGCTGCTGCTAAGTCACTTCAGTCGTGTCCGACTCTGTGTGACCCCATAGATGGCAGCCCACCAGGCTCCCCCATCCTGGGGATTCTCCAGGCAAGAACACTGGAGTGGGTTGCCATTGTTTGGGAGTTCGTGTACACCCATGGCGGATTCGTGTCAATGTATGCCAAAATCAGTAGAGTACTGTAAAGTAAAATAAAAAATAAATTTNTCCGACTCTGTGTGACCCCATAGATGGCAGCCCACCAGGCTCCCCCATCCCTGGGATTCTCCAGGCAAGAACACTGGAGTGGGTTGCCATTGTTTGGGAGTTCGTGTACACCCATGGCGGATTCGTGTCAATGTATGCCAAAATCAGTAGAGTACTGTAAAGTAAAATAAAAAATAAATTTAAAAAAAAAAAACATGGCTTAAGTGACACACCACACTTAAAAATTGAAAAATGTTTCCTAGAAGGGGGAAAATATTCTGTTGTACATATATTTGAGAATTTCCCTGGTGGCTCAGCAATAAAGAATCCACTTGCCAATGCAGGAGAAGTGGGTTTGATCCCTGTGCCAGGAAAATCCCCTGGAGAAGAAAATAGCAATCAACTCAGTATTCTTGCCTGAGAAATCCCATGGACAGAGGAGCCTGGCGGGCTACATTCCATGGAGTAACAGAAAGTCAGACATGACTTAGAGACTAAAAAACAATAATAACAACAACATATATTTAAAATGAACATCTTTTCTATTATATCACACATTGAGAACAAAATCCCTGGGCTAGACTGCTACTATATCATTGCCTATTAGGCAGACCACAAACTACAAGAAGCAAGGGACATTTTAAGGGTACATATATTTAGGGTTTGCAGCAGAAGATTTGGGGCTGTGAAGAAAATAAGCTTCTGAAATATTGCTGTACAGCCAGAGATCTTGAGAGTGAAAAAGCAACAGAAATGAATAGAAAGTTGGAAGGATACAGCATATGGTACCAAAGTCACCAGTGAAACTATCTTGCAAATAGAAGAGTTTATGACACTAGAATGGATATTCAAAAAGGTGGAGAAATTCCACGATTGAAGGGCAAGTTTCTGACGATCAGCAGGAAAGGAATGAGGTAGAAATATTTTAAGACATATGAGACATTTTAAGTTAACCATTCACCAAAGTTCTTGGAAGTCATTTTGAAAAATCAGACCCAGGGGGCAACGTATGGCAATGCTTTACTAGGGGAAAAAAAAAAAAAATTGACAGCATGAGCAGGTTTTGAGCCCCTAAGTTTTCACTATTAGTGAATCTATTTCAGAAAGAGAGAGTGATGTAACATGAGCTGCCCTCTGAGATCAAGAATAAACAGACTGGCAGACTAAAAGCAAATGGGAAATTTGTATTGAGGTAAGTACAGTGCAAATCTAGAAGTCAAATGTAGGTGCTGAGTGATCTTAAGTTGATCCCCACCCCTGCTTAACTAAGGAGCTTTGAAAGTCATGACTACTGTTTAACAAGTATTTCTTTTTCTTCTCTTTTTCTGGCACATGGTGCTACTGGGTTTCTCCATCCCCTTGGAAGTTAGGTATGGCCACCCAACTTGCTTTGGGTTATGAAATGTGAGCAGAAGTGACTGAGCCACTTTCAAGCAAAGATATTCAGAGTCACTCACAAGTTGTCATATCCTTTCCCACCACTGCAGTGATTAAGGAAGCACATGTCAAGATGGAGTCTCCATTATTCTGGCTTCCTGATTTTCCCCAATAGACATGTACATATATAATATGATTGAGAAGTAAACTTGTATTATTGTAAGCTTTGTTGACTATACCCTAAATGATCTCCAATAATGCCTAACTCATGTTGTTCACACTTCTGTGTGAAATTCCATCCCCTTGAGTGTGAATGGAACACACTTGCTTTTACAACTTGCTACTAACCAATAGTATATGGCCAATGTTCAAGTTCAAGTTCAGTCGCTCAGTCATGTCAGACTCTTTGTGACGCCATGAATCGCAGCACGCCAGGCCTCCCTGTTCATCACCAACTCCCAGAGTTCACTCAGACTCACGTCCATTGAGTCAGTGATGCCATCCAGCCATCTCATTCCCTGTCGTCTCCTTCTCCTCCTGCCCCCAATCCCTCCCAGCATCAGAGTCTTTTCCAATGAGTCAACACTTCTCATGAGGTGGCCAAAGCACTGGAGTTTCAGCTTTAGCATCATTCCCTCCAAAGAAATACCAGGGCTGATCTCCTTCAGAATGGACTGGTTACATCTCCTTGCAGTCCAAGGGACTTTCAAGAGTCTTCTCCAACACCACAGTTCAAAAGCATCAATTCTTCGGCACTCAGCTTTCTTCACAGTCCAACTCTCACATCCATACATGACCACAGGAAAAACCATAGCCTTGACTAGACGGACCTTTGTTGGCAAAATAATGTCTCTGCTTTTCAATATGCTATCTAGGTTGGTCATAACTTTTCTTCCAAGGAGTAAGTGTCTTTTAATTTCATGGGTATAGTCACCATCTGCAGTGATTTTGGAGCCCAAAAAAAAAAGTCTGATGCTGTTTCCACTGTTTCCCCATCTACTTCCCATGAAGTGATGGGACCAGATGCCATGATCTTCATTTTCTGAATGTTGAGATTTAAGCCAGCTTTTTCACTCTCCTCTTTCACTTTCATCAAGAGGCTTTTTAGTTCTTCTTCACTTTCTGCCATAAGGGTGGTGTCATCTGCATATCTGAGGTTATTGATATTTCTCCCAGCAGTCTTGATTCCAGCTTGTGCTTCTT
>SJYX01005080.1:488134-522777 GCA_006410675.1 Oreotragus oreotragus
AAGAGGCTCTTTAGTTCTTCACTTTCTGCCATGAGGGTGGTGTCATCTGCATATATGAGATTATTGATATTTCTTCCGGCAATCTTGATTCCAGCTTGTGTTTCTTCCAGTCCAGCGTTTCTCATGATATATTCTGCATATAAGTTAAATAAGTGGGGTGACAATACACAGCCTTGACCTACTCCTTTTCCTATTTGGAACCAGTCTGTTGTTTCATGTCCAGTTCTAACTGTTGCTTCCTGACCTGCATACAGGTTTCTCAAGAGGCAGGTCAGGTGATATGGTATTCCCATCTCTTTCAGAATTTTCCACAGTTTATTGTGATCCACAGAATCAATGGCTTTGGCATAGTCAATAAAGCAGAAATAGATGTTTTTCTGGAACTCTCTTGCTTGATATTTCTCCCAGCAATCTTGATTTCAGCTTGTGCTTCATCCAGTCTGACATTTATCATGGGGTGTTCTGCATATAAGTTTAATAAGCAGGGTGACAATATATAGCCTTGACATAATATTTCCCAATTTGGAGCTTGTCTGTTGTTCCATGTCTAGTTCTAACTGTTGCTTCTTGACCTGCATACAGATTTCTAAGGAGGCAGGTAATGTGGTCTGGTATTCCCATCTTTTGAAGAATTTTCCATAGTTTGCTGTGATCCACAGAGTCAAAGGCTTTAGCATAATCATTGAAGCAGAAATAGATGTTTTTCTGGAATTCTCTTGCTTTTTCAATGATCCAATGGATATCGGCAATTTGATTTCTGGTTTCTCTGCCTTTTCTAAGTCCAGCTTGAACATCTGGAAGTTCTTGGTTTATGCACTGTTGAAGCCTGGCTTGGAGGATTTTGAGCATTACTTTGCTAGTGTGTGAAATGAGTGCAATTGTGCGGTAGTTTGAACATTCTTTGGCATTGCCTTTCTTTGAGATTGAAATGAAACTGACCTTTTCCAGTCCTCTAGCCACTGCTGAGTTTTCCAAATTTTCTGGCATATTGAGTGCAGCACTTTCACAGCATCATCTTTTAGTATTTGAAATAGCTTAGCTGGAATTCCATCACCTCCACTAGTTTTGTTCATAGTAATGTTTCTTAAGGCCCACTTGACTTCCCATTCCAGGATGTCTGGCTCTAGGTGAGTGATCACACCATCGTGGTTATCTGAGTCATGAAGATCTTTTTTGTATAGTTCTTCTGTGTATTCTTGCCACCTCTTCTTAATATCTTCTGCTTCTGTTAGGTCCATATCATTTCTGTCCTTTATTGTGCCCATCTTTACATGAGATAATCCCTTGGCATCTCTAATTTTCTTGCAGAGATCTCTAGTCTTTCCCATTCCTTTTTTCCCCTCTATTTCTTTGCATTGATCACTGAGGAAGGCTTTCTTATCTCTCCTTGCTATTCTCTGCATTCAGATGGGTATATCTTTCCTTTTCTCCTTTGCCCTTTACATCTCTTCTCTTCTCAGCTTTTTGTAAGGCCTCCTCAGACAACCATTTTGCCCCTTTGCGTTTATTTTTTTGAGGATTGTCTTGATCACTGCCTCCTGTTCAATGTCACAAACCTCTGTCCATAGTTATTTAGGCATCTATCAGATCTCATCCCTTGAATCTATTTGTCACTTTCATCATGTAATCATTAAAGGATTTGCTTTAGGTCGTACCTGAATGGTCTAGTGGTTTTCCCTAGTCTTCCCTACTTTCTTCAATTTATGTCTGAATTTTGCAATAAGAAGTTCATGATCTGAGCCATAGTCCTTCCTGGTCCTGTTTTTGCTGACTGTATAGAGCTTCTTCATCTTCGGCTGCAAAGAATATAATCAGTCTGATTTTGGTATTGATCATCTGGTGATGTCCATGTGTAGAGTCTTCTCTTGTGTTGTTGGAAGTGGGTGTTTGCTATGGCCAATGTGTTCTCTTGGCAAAACTCTTTTAGCCTTTGCTATGCTNATCTTCGGCTGCAAAGAATATAATCAGTCTGATTTTGGTATTGATCATCTGGTGATGTCCATGTGTAGAGTCTTCTCTTGTGTTGTTGGAAGTGGGTGTTTGCTATGGCCAATGTGTTCTCTTGGCAAAACTCTTTTAGCCTTTGCTATGCTTCATTTTGTACTCCAAGGCCAAACTTGCCTTGGAGCAAACTGTTACTCCAGGTGTCTTGACTCACAACTTTTTCATTCCAGTTTCTGTGATGAAAAGGACATTTCTTTTTTCTTTTCTTTTTTTTTGGTGTTCTAGAAAGTCGTGTAGGTCATCACAGAACCATTTAAATTCAGCTTCTTTGGCACTGCTTGTTGGGGCCTAGACTTGGATTACTGTGATATTGCTGTCTCTTATACACATCTAGATGTGTATAAGAGACAGTCTGAATGTTGAGCTTTAAGCCAACTTTTTCACTCTCCTCTTTCACTTTTAAGAGGCTCTTTAGTTCTTCTTCACTTTCTGCCATAAGGGTGGTGTCATCTGCATATCTGAGGTTATTGATATTTCTCCCGGCAATCTTGATTCCAGCTTGTGCTTCACCCACCCCAGCATTTCTCATGATGTACTCTGCATAGAAGTTAAATAAGCAGGGTGACAATATACAGCCTTGATGTGCTGCTTTCCCGCTTTGGAACCGGTCTGTTGTTCTATGTCCAGTTCTAACTGTTGCTTCTTGACCTACACACAGATTTCTCAGGAGGCAGGTCAGGTGGTCTGGTATTCCCATCTCTTGAAGAATTTTCTACAGTTTATTGTGATCCACACAGTCAAAGTCAATAAAGAAGAAGTAGATGTTTTTCTGGAACTCTCTTGCTTTTTCAATGATCCAACAGATGTGGGCAATTTGACTTCTGGTTCCTCCGTCTTTTCCAAATCCAGCTTGAATATCTGGAAGTTCACAGTTCACATAACACTGAAGCCTGGCTTGGAGAATTTTGAGCATTACTTTGCTAGCATGTGAGATGAATGCTATTGTGTAGTAGTTTGAGCATTCTTTGGCATTGCCTTTCTTTGGGATTGGGATGAAAACTGACCTTGCCCAGTCCTGTGGCCACTGCTGAGTTTTCCAAATTTGCTGGCGTATTAAGTGCAGCACTTTCATATTTCAGGATTTGAAATAGCTCAACTGGAATTTCATCACCTCCACTAGCTTTGTTCATAGTGGTGCTTCCTAAGGCCCAATTGACTACACATTCCAGGATGTCTGGCTCTAGTTGAGTGATCACACCATCGTGATTGGGTCATGAAGATCTTTTTTGTATAGTTCTTCTGTGTATTCTTGCCACCTCTTCTTACTCTCTTCTGCTTCTGTTAGGTCCATACCATTTCTGTCCTTTATTGAGCCTATCTTTGCATGAAAGGTTCCCTTGGTGTCTCTAATTTTCTTGAAGAGTTCGCTAGTCTTTCCCACTCTATTGTTTTCCTCTATTTCTTTGCATTGATCACTGAGGAATGCTTTCTTATGTCTTCTTGCTGTTCTTTGGAACTCTGCATTCAAATGGGTATATCTTTCCTTTTCTCCTTTGCCTTTTGCTTCTCTTCATAGCTATTTGTAAGCCCTCCTCAGACAACCATTTTGCCTTTTTGCATTTCTTTTTCTTGGGGATGGCCTTGAACCCTCCTGTACAATGTCACGAACCTCTGTCCATAGTTCTTCAAGCACTCTGTCTATCAGATCTAAGCCCTTGAATCTGTTTGTCACTTCCACTCTATAATTGTAAAGGAGTTAGGTCATACCTGAGTGGTCTAGTGGTTTTAGCTATTACAAAATAGTGCTGCAATGAGTATTGGGGTGCACAGATTTTTTTCAAATTATGGTTTGCTCTGGATGTATGCCCAGGAATGGGATTACAGGATCAAATGCTGGCTCCATTTTTTTAGTTTTTTAAGAGATCGCGATGCTGTTCTCTGTAGTGGCTGTATCTACTGGCATTTCCACCAACAGTGTAGCAGATTTCTCTTTTCTCAACGCTCTCTTCAGCATTTATTATTTGTAGACTTTTTGATGATGACCATTCTGACTGATGTGAGGTGATACCTCGTTGTAGGTTTGATTTGCATTTCTCTGATAATCAGTGATGTTGAGCATCTTTTCATATGCCTGTTGGCCATCTGTCTTCTGTGGAGAAACATCTCTTTACATGTTCTGCCTTTTTGATTGGATAGCTTGTTTTCCTGATATTGAGCTTCATGAGCTAGTTTATATTTGGAGATTAAGTTCTTGTCAGTGTCTTCATTTGAAAATATTTTCTCCCATTACGTGGGTTGTCTTTTTGCTTTGTTTATGGTTTCCTTTGTTATGCAAAAGCCTTTAAGTTTAATTAGGTTTCATCATTTTATTTTGGTTTTTTTTTTCATTATTCTAGGAGGTGAGTCCAAAAAAAAATTGCTGTAATTTATGCCAGTGTTCTGCTTATGTTTTCCTCTGTGTTTTATAGTATCTGACCTTCCATTTAGGCCTTTAATCCATTTTGAGTTTATTTTTTTGTGTGTTGTTATGGGATGTTCTAATTTTTTATTTGTCTGTATGTAGCTCTCCACTTTTCTCCCATTCCATAGGCTGTCTTTGAATTTTGTTTATGGTTTCCTTTGCTGTGCAAAAGCTTCTAAGTTTAATTAGGTCCCATGTGTTTATTTTTGTTTTTATTTTCATTGCTGTAGGAGACAGATCCAAAAAGATATTGTTGTGATTTATGTCAAAGAGTGTCTTAGCTATATTTTCCTCTAGGAGTTTCATAGTACTCCTTTAAAGTACTCCTTCTGCTTTAAAGCAGAAGTCTGACAAGGATCAGAATAGGCTAAAAACAAAATGTCAGCAGGGCTACAATTTTCTAAAGCCTCTAGGAAAGAGTTTTCCATCTTTTTCAGCAGCTAGAAATGGCAACCCACTCCAGTATTCTTGCCTGGAGAATCCCAGGGATGGGGGAGCCTGGTGGGCTGCCATCTATGGGGTCACACAGAGTCGGACACGACTGAAGTGACTTAGCAGCAGCAGCAGTAGGGCCTGCCCATAGCTTGGCTCACGGGTTCCTTAATTGTCTAAAACCACCAGTGGAGAACTGAGTCATTCTCATGGTGAATCCCTCCAATTTATTTTCTGTCTCCCTCTTCCACACTTATAGACCCTTGTGATTCTATTGGGCCATCTAGACAATCCAAGAGAATCTTCCCATTTCCAGGTCAGATGATCAACAGCCTTAGTTCCATCTGCAGTCTTAATTTTTCCCTTTGACATATGGCAACACTGATGGCTCAACCGGTAAAGCATCTGCCTGCAAAGCGGGAGACCTAAGTTCAGTCCCTGGGGTGGGAAGATTCCCTGGAGACGGGAACGGCCGCCCACTCCAGTATTCTTACCTGGGAAATAGCATGGACAGAGGAGCCTGGTGGGCTACAGTCCATGGGGTTGCAAAGAGTTGGACACGACTGAGTGACTAAGCACAATATAGTCATAGGTTCCAGGGATAAGAACATGAACATCGTTGGGGGCGGATTGTTCTGCCTGCCACAAGGAAGAATGAGGAAAAACAGACAAAGTCTATTGAATGAGAGATGATGCTGAGAGTAACAAAGAAAAGTAAAGCAAGGGAGGGGGTGGGTTATGCCAGACGTGTGCGTCCTTTTACACAGGTGGGTCAGAGAAGGCCTCTTGATTAGGAGACATCTGAGTAAAGATCTCCAAGAGATAAGAGAGCTAGGCATGAAAATATCTGGGGAGAAGCTTTCCCACCAACAGGAACAATACGTGTCGAGGCCCCAAGGTGGGAGCAGGCTGGAGGTGTCTGAGGAATAAGAGGGACAGTCCCCCTGTAGCTGAAGCTGCCTGAGGTGGGGACAGAATGAGAGGAGGCGAGACAGAGAGGGGATTGTGAGCATCACGTCTGACTTTGTAGGCAACTGAAAAGACTTCAGATTTGACTCAGTGTGAAAGGAGAGGCTTTTTTTCTTCGGTGGTTTCTATCATTTTTCAGTTTATAGAAGAATTTCCATGATAAACCCAGAAAGTTCTCAATTACTTTTCATTCAGTCTCCCTTCACGTAAATATCTTGTATGACCAGGGCATATTTATCAAAACTAAACAATCAACATTAGTCTGAAACTATGAACTACACCTCAGACTTAACCTGTTCCTCTATTAATGCCCCCTCCTGTCTCAGGATCCAGTCCAGGATACCATGCTGAGCTCTCCTCCAAACTGGGGCCACCTCTCCTTGTTTTTATGACTTCGACCCTCTTGACGAGTACTGGTCAGATGTTTGTAAAGCGTCCCTTGATTTTGGTTTCTCTGATATTTTCTAATGACTAGGGTTATGGGTTTGGAGGAAGAAGCCAACAGAAATGAAGTGTCTTTCTCATCACATATCGTGAGGAACATGATGTTACCATGGTTTACCATGGTATTGTTAATTTTGATCACTTGATGAAAGTGATACCTGCCAAGTTTCTGTGCTGCGAAGTTACTATTTTCCCCTTTCCATATGTTCATTAGAAATGAGTCCAAAGTCCAGTCCACAATTCCACATTCTGGAATGAACAGTAACAAAGGGTTTGTGGGAGGCATGTTAAAACCACCACAATTACAGCACTCTTATTTTATCGTGCTTCACAGATCCTGTGTTTTTTTACAAATCCAAGATTTGTGCAATCCTGAATTGGGCAAAATCTGTGGGTGCCGCTTTTCCAACATTTGCTCACTTGTATCTCTGCTGCATTTTGATAGTTTTGACAATATATCAATCATGTTTATTATTACTATATTATGGTGATCTACTCCAGTATTCTTGCCTGGAGAATCCCAGGGATGGGGGAGCCTGGTGGGCTGCCATCTATGGGGTCACACAGAGTCGGACACGACTGAAGTGACTTAGCAGCAGCAGCAGTAGAGCCTGCCCATAGCTTGGCTCACGGGTTCCTTAATTGTCTAAAACCACCAGTGGAGAACTGAGTCATTCTCATGGTGAATCCCTCCAATTTATTTTCTGTCTCCCTCTTCCACACTTATAGACCCTTGTGATTCTATTGGGCCATCTAGACAATCCAAGAGAATCTTCCCATTTCCAGGTCAGATGATCAACAGCCTTAGTTCCATCTGCAGTCTTAATTTTTCCCTTTGACATATGGCAACACTGATGGCTCAACCGGTAAAGCATCTGCCTGCAAAGCGGGAGACCTAAGTTCAGTCCCTGGGGTGGGAAGATTCCCTGGAGACGGGAACGGCCGCCCACTCCAGTATTCTTACCTGGGAAATAGCATGGACAGAGGAGCCTGGTGGGCTACAGTCCATGGGGTTGCAAAGAGTTGGACACGACTGAGTGACTAAGCACAATATAGTCATAGGTTCCAGGGATAAGAACATGAACATCGTTGGGGGCGGATTGTTCTGCCTGCCACAAGGAAGAATGAGGAAAAACAGACAAAGTCTATTGAATGAGAGATGATGCTGAGAGCAACAAAGAAAAGTAAAGCAAGGGAGGGGGTGGGTTATGCCAGACGTGTGCGTCCTTTTACACAGGTGGGTCAGAGAAGGCCTCTTGATTAGGAGACATCTGAGTAAAGATCTCCAAGAGATAAGAGAGCTAGGCATGAAAATATCTGGGGAGAAGCTTTCCCACCAACAGGAACAATACGTGTCGAGGCCCCAAGGTGGGAGCAGGCTGGAGGTGTCTGAGGAATAAGAGGGACAGTCCCCCTGTAGCTGAAGCTGCCTGAGGTGGGGACAGAATGAGAGGAGGCGAGACAGAGAGGGGATTGTGAGCATCACGTCTGACTTTGTAGGCAACTGAAAAGACTTCAGATTTGACTCAGTGTGAAAGGAGAGGCTTTTTTTCTTCGGTGGTTTCTATCATTTTTCAGTTTATAGAGGGATTTCCATGATAAACCCAGAAAGTTCTCAATTACTTTTCATTCAGTCTCCCTTCACGTAAATATCTTGTATGACCAGGGCATATTTATCAAAACTAAACAATCAACATTAGTCTGAAACTATGAACTACACCTCAGACTTAACCTGTTCCTCTATTAATGCCCCCTCCTGTCTCAGGATCCAGTCCAGGATACCATGCTGAGCTCTCCTCCAAACTGGGGCCACCTCTCCTCCTTGTTTTTATGACTTCGACCCTCTTGACGAGTACTGGTCAGATGTTTGTAAAGCGTCCCTTGATTTTGGTTTCTCTGATATTTTCTAATGACTAGGGTTATGGGTTTGGAGGAAGAAGCCAACAGAAATGAAGTGTCTTTCTCATCACATATCGTGAGGAACATGATGTTACCATGGTTTACCATGGTATTGTTAATTTTGATCACTTGATGAAAGTGATACCTGCCAAGTTTCTGTGCTGCGAAGTTACTATTTTCCCCTTTCCATATGTTCATTAGAAATGAGTCCAAAGTCCAGTCCACAATTCCACATTCTGGAATGAACAGTAACAAAGAGTTTGTGGGAGGCATGTTAAAACCACCACAATTACAGCACTCTTATTTTATCGTGCTTCACAGATCCTGTGTTTTTTTACAAATCCAAGATTTGTGCAATCCTGAATTGGGCAAAATCTGTGGGTGCCGCTTTTCCAACATTTGCTCACTTGTATCTCTGCTGCATTTTGATAGTTTTGACAATATATCAATCATGTTTATTATTACTATATTATGGTGATCTATGATTAGTGACCTTTGATGTTACTACTGTAATTGTTTTGGGGCCCCAGAAACCACACCCATAGAAAACAACAAAATTAATTGGTAAATAACTGTGTGTCTTTCTGACTGCTCCCTTGACCAGCCATACTCCATCTCTCTTCCTCTCCATGGTCCTTCCTATGCCCTGAGACACAAAAATATTGAAATTAGGCCAGTTAATCACCATACGATGCCCTCTAAATGTTCAGGTGAAAGGAAGAGACCATCAGTATAGCAAGAAAACAGGACTGTTTTAAGAAATTGCGGCAGGTATCGCCTCCCCAGCCTTCAGCAACCACCGCCGTGATCAGTCAGCAGCCATCAAAACTGAGGCAAGACCCTCCACCAGCATAAACGATTATGATGAGCTGAAGGCTCAGATGATGGTTACCATATTTTTTTTAACAATAAAGCATTTAAAATTAAGGTATATACATTTTTTAGACATAATGCACACGTAATAGACTACAGCATAATGTAAACTAATTTTTATTTCTTATATGGTTATGTATTTTACTTCTTGGCTGTGCTGGGTCTCCATGGCTTTGCACAGGCTTTCTCTAGTTGCAGCGAGCAGGGGCTACTCTTTGTTGCCGTGGCTTCTCTCGCTGCACAGCAGGGGCTTGAGGTGCCCCCGCTTCTGTAGTTGAGCCACAGGGGCTTGGTAGCTGCAGCTCTCTGCCTCTGGAGTGTGGGCTCAGTAGTTGGGATGCATAGGCTTAGATGTCCATGGCACGTGGGGTCTTCCAAGACAAGGGACTGAACCCATGACCCATTGACGGGTGGATTCTTATCCACTGCGCCACCAGGGAAGTCCTAAACTGAATTTTGTATGTATGTGTTAGCCAAAAAATTTGTGTGCCTTGATTTTTTTGTACTATTCGCTTTATTTTGCAGTAGTCTGGAACCAAACCCAGACAACTTCCTGGTATGCCTACAGTTAATAGTTTGGAGGAGGTACTTCAAGGAATGAAAATATCCAGCTTCTCTCAAAGTTTTGCCTACTAATAATAGCATCCATCAGTAAATCTTGACCGTAACAGGTGATGCTTTAATGGTGATTTCCTATTTCCTTAATTCCTTCTGTGTTTAATATTTGGAACTCTTCTATAAAGAATTCTGTGCCTTTTCCATTATTTGGTTATTCATGAGTATCGACCCATGGACAGTCATTTTATTCTCTGGATCATAAGCCATTACGATCAGTGTTTATTTTGCTCCTCCCATAGCTCTGGCTGTGGACGTTGGGGCTTCTTTCACATTGGCTTCTGTGTCCATTCGACACGCCCTGTTCTTCACTTTGTTTTATGTTTCGCATATCCTCATCTCCTGACACTTACTCTAAGATGCACCAGGCTCATCTTGTATTTTTCCTGTCCCCACCCTGAAATCAGCCATTTCTCTGGGTAGTCCTGGCTTCTTTTCTTAGAGATTGGTATTAAGAAACAAAAATCTGGATACAGTTTTGTCATGGAGACATTTTGGGAGAAGGAAGNTCTTCACTTTGTTTTATGTTTCGCATATCCTCATCTCCTGACACTTACTCTAAGATGCACCAGGCTCATCTTGTATTTTTCCTGTCCCCACCCTGAAATCAGCCATTTCTCTGGGTAGTCCTGGCTTCTTTTCTTAGAGATTGGTATTAAGAAACAAAAATCTGGATACAGTTTTGTCATGGAGACATTTTGGGAGAAGGAAGATATCTATGACTTATGTTTTTAAAGGATCAGTCTTATGGCTGGGCTCAAAATAGCTACGTGGAGGTGATTGTTGCACTGATCCAGACTCCTTGACAGTCGTCTAGAAAAGTTGTAGAGTGAAGTAATCCAGTCCCCCAGGGCCCTTTCTATGACTCCACACACAAACCGCAGCTATTCTTCATTTATGAAGCTTTTATTGAGCCCCACTGTTCCCCAGGCATAGTGCATCATTTGTTGATGATACTGTGAAGAGAAAGAGCATTCCTTTTCCTTGGGGCATTCACAGTCTGGTACAGTAGGTGCAGCCCTATGATAAGTGGGGAAAGTAAAGATTTGTAAAAGGTGAAGTGTTAGCATGAAAGAGGGACTCGCTTTTATCAGAAGGGAATCACAGAAAGCAGCACACAAGATGAAGAGTGTAGTTCTGGAGTCAGATTTGCAAGGTTGGAATGGGGCTCCCTGTTATTAGCTGTTGACTCTGAATCTTTGAGCCCCATCTTCCTTATGTGGAGGGGTTGACAGCACCCACTTGTGGAAGAGACCATGATGCATCCTTCATGCAGTTTCACCTTCACCCTGCATTTCTTGGTTCCCCTACAGTTAAGAGGGACCATATATCAGACTTGATCAGATACCACTCCGTGGCCTCCCTAAAACATTCTTGTGACCCTCCACATCCTCTCTGCCTTCCACTCTAAAACTCCAGGATGGGGAAGGTACATCATGAAAAGGGTAAAGATGCCAGTGCTTGAGGCTTAAAGGTGAGCCCCAGGAGATGCTGCCAGTGAGAACATATGCTCCAGACTCTGCATGAAAGCAAGAAACAAACTCTTAGCACAATGATGGGACTGCTTATTGCAACCACCAGCCTATCCTGATGAACACAGCACTTCAGAGGTGGCTGGAACACCTACAGCAAGATAGAAGGCACGTGGTAAACCCTCAGTAACTGATAGCCATTACTACTATTATGGTGGCTCAGACAGTAAAGGATGTGCCTGCAATGTGGGAGTTCAGTTCAGTTCAGTCGCTCAGTCATGTCTGACTGTTTGTGACCCCATGAATTGCAGCACACCAGGCCTCCCTGTCCATCACCATCTCCTGGAGTTCACTCAGACTCACGTCCATCGAGTTCGTGGTGCCATCCAGCCATCTCATCCTCTGTCGTCCCCTTCTCCTCCTGCTCCCAATCCCTCCCAGCATCAGAGTCTTTTCCAGTGAGTCAACTCTTCACATGAGGTGGGCAAAGTACTGGAGTTTCAGCTTTAGCATCACTCCTTCCAAAGAAATCCCAGGGCTGATCTCCTTCAGAATGGACTGCTTGGATCTCCTTGCAGTCCAAGGGACTCTCAAGAGTCTTCTCCAACACCACACTTCAAAAGTATCAATTCTTCAGCGCTCAGCCTTCTTCACAGTCCAACTCTCACATCCATACATGACCACTGGAAAAACCATAGCCNTAGGCTAAACGACCATAACGTAAAGTTTTGGCAAGTTCAGAAGCATCTCCGATACTTTTTCATGATTAAATCTTCTGAGTATCTGAAGACTATAGGAGGATGTTTCTGGCTTTATGGGATTATAAAGTTGTCGTGATGCATTCTGACATTTTCTAAATGTACTCAATGCTGATGAAATGGAGATGTTAGATTCTGGCATTGGAGTAAGGCCTTGAGTTTCAGCCAGAGGATTCCCAAGAGAAACAAAAGCAGTTTATAGTGAAATCTAGGCAGGAAAATATATTGGATGTTCGAGAATGATTTCAAGGTCCATAATCATTGGCATCACTGTCAGGGACTGAAACATCTTCCTAGGGGTCCAGCAGGTTACAGTTCACAGCAGAGTCACGTTAGAGTGGCTCTCCTCAACCACTGTCTGCGGCGGAACCGACGGGAAGCAGAAGAACTCATTACAAATAATGTCATGCTAACATCTGTGATTGGTGTTTTACGTTCAGTTACTGTTTAGGATGCTGTCAGAATGATTCTCTGGCATTTTTCTGAGTTACAGGGGAAAATTATAGATTTTTTGACAATTCTCAAAGACTCAATGTGAACCGCCATCTACGTTGAGCCTGCATAGTCCATAGTTAACAAGCTTTAAAGGGAATTAGGAATTATTTCTGGGCTTCATTTCTCCACACATTGGCGGTAAGAAGAAGACTTCTCAAAATGTAAATATGCTCATGAGCAAATGGTATACCTATGAGTGTTAATTAACATGTATTAGGATAGAAANCGCCATCTACGTTGAGCCTGCATAGTCCATAGTTAACAAGCTTTAAAGGGAATTAGGAATTATTTCTGGGCTTCATTTCTCCACACATTGGCGGTAAGAAGAAGACTTCTCAAAATGTAAATATGCTCATGAGCAAATGGTATACCTATGAGTGTTAATTAACATGTATTAGGATAGAAAAAAAAACCACATACTTCTAAATTCCAGAAAGTCTACCAGGTTAATGAGAGCAAGGACCCTTGGGCCAACATCCTGGGTCCAGGTTTCTAGTGCTTTTTGATTGGGAAGGAGAATCATCTTGAAGGAAGGTGTCTTAACTCGGTTAAAGTCAAGATGAGGTCTGAGGACGCTGGGACTTCCCCGGTCCCCACTGGTTAAGATTCTGCACTTTCAACTGTGGGAGGCAAGGATTCCAATCCCCAGTCAGAGAAGTAAGATCCCACATGCTGCAAGGTGTGGCCAAAAAGAAAAAAAAAAAAAAAAATCTGCCAACACCAAACACTTCTCCTTTCTGCCAAAAGGAAAAGAGGTTTTGTAGCCATGCTTCAGGAATTCTACATGAGCAGCAGCTTCATATTTATTTATAGGGGCCCTTGATGGATTCCTGTCTCTCTAAATCTGTCCATTCTCCTGGAAAAGACCACAAAGGCAAACAAATTTGATGTGCTGGGAAGATGGTGTTTTCATTTTTCATTAATGATAGTTTTAAGTTATCCATGCATTGAGTAGGTCCCAGGCGTCACTGTAGAGATGTCCCTTCCTTGCTCTTTCGGGCCCCGCCCTTCACCTCATCCATCTTTGCCATCTTTGCAGCAGGACCATCGCTGCTCTCATCATCCCTCAGCCCTTGCCTGTCAGTCAGTCACCCATCCTTTTCCTTTCTGATCCATCCTCCCTGCTCTTGGTCTGAAATTAACAACCTCAAGCCCAAGTTATAGCTCGACTCTTCACTCTCAATCGCCCTGCCTTCTTGCGTCTTTTTTGCCCTCTAAATCCTGTATCTTCTACAAAATCTCTGAGGTCAACATTGAGGCTCAAGTGGCAAAAGATAATGAGTTTTAAATGTCAGACGTTCCAAGAAAAANTGCTTTTTCCATGATCCAGCGGATGTTGGCAATTTGATCTCTGGTTCCTCTGCCTTTTCTAAAACCACTGTCTGCCTATCTAGGCCCTCTTTGAGCAACTTACAGACCAAGCACAGATTCTCTTCACTCTCAGAGAGACCCAGGTTCAATCCCTGGGTCAGGAAGATGCCCTAGAGAAGGAAATGGCTACCCACCCCAGTATTCTCGCCTGGGGAATTCCATGGACAGAGGAGCCTGGCAGGCTACAAGAAGGACACGACTGAGCAGTACACACACACACACGTATTATATGCCATGGAGAAGGGGCCGCGCCATAGGAGGGATCTGCTAAGTGGATGGAAGATGACTGGAGTCGAGAGTTGAACAGAGGGTGAACACTGACAGGTCAAGAAAGAAAAGGGGACTGGTGAGAGCATAAAACAGGAGGGAGGGGAAAAAAACTCCCATGAGCTGAAGGGAAGGAAGAACTGTCCAAACTGTGGACAGAGGTGCTGCTTGGAGGGGCCCCGGCCCCCAGGTCCTGGCTCCGTCTTGCACGGGGGACGAGCCCACCCCCTGTGCCCACCCTGCTGACGGCTGCTTGGAGCTCCGTGACATTTCCTCCTCAGCTGCTCCGCATCCAGGTGGAGAGACTAGAGGCCTGGCTTTTTCGTTTGTCTCAACCTAATGACAAGATCCTTCCTGGACACTTGTTTTTACTATCTGAAGTGTGTTTCTTTTATCACCTTCCCGTCACAGGAAGAGTCCTAATGGAGTTCGAATAGCAGAGGGAGCAGAGAGCTCCACAGAGGGCAGGCCAACCAAAGGACAGAGGAGCCTTTGTCTCTCCAGGTTGTCAGGGAACGAAGAAAGGACGCATGTGCAGAATGGGGCTAGAAACGCTGCGACACTTTCCTTTAAGGTCCCCACTAAAAAATGCAGACATTTCCCCAGGCTTAGGAGTGCAACCTGTGGGCAAGCAGAAACTCTTGTCTGTGCAGCTTGTCTAGCCAACTTGGAGACAGCCTCCCTGGACCTTCCCGTACTGTGGCCACACCGGCCGAGTGGCCACCTAGCACAGGAGAGTCCCGATGCTCAAAAGGACCCTATTTTCCTCCCTGCTTAAACTTGCCAGCGTTCACTTATCCAAAAAAATCATTGTTCTGGGGCCCCGAAAATGTTGAGCTTTGGGGATGGTTAAGTCAGAGCTTTCACTTATGACACCTGAAGGAACCATGTAGGCAACTAGAAAATTGACACCACGCTGACAGGACCAAGTCAACCTCATTTTAACAGAAATCTTCAACAACAAAAAACTACACATCAGAAAAAATACAGCTGTTGGTATTTCCTGGTGAAAGGGCCACCCGTGCCTGACAAACAGGAAATAACTAAAAGGAAACCAGATTCAGAGAAAGAAGATTTGGATGCATGTGAAATTTAGGAAACGTTTACAGTGAGCTGTTTAGGTTCCTGCCCACCAAATTCTTCCTCTGTCAGTCTTCCCCTCCCACCTCCTTGCCTCCATGTCTTTCCAGACTGACAGTCTACCAGGGAGCATTTGGAAGCAATGCTTCTTGCTGAAGGACCCCACTTTAACCAAGCCCCAACTGCAAGTCAGCCTTCTAAAAGAGCCCCATGTGTATAAATGAAAGCGTACTGGCCATCGTGCCCTTTTCCTGGAAAGGAAATCACATCTACTTATGTGTATCTGTAAATCAAAACCAACTTGCCTGTGTCGTACTTGTGACTATGCCAAAACAAAACCTAGGCTGGCCTGGCTTGGAGGAGGGCTGAGCACACAAAGAGATCTATTCACGCCTTTCGGACTTGAAGAGAATAATACAGTCCAGCTAAGGTCAACAAAATGATCATAGCCAGATTTTAAAGGTTAGATTTTAAAGGTACAGTTCACAACTGCTTCTAAGAAAAAGAAAACGTTTTTTTTCTTCTGTAAGAGAAACACTCAGAGATAAGACACAAGCATAGGAGGAACTGTCTGATGGCTGGTGGTCACGTCTCTTTAAGAAGTGCCTTTGGTAAACCAGTAGAGTACTGTAAAGTAAAATAAAATAAAATAAAATAAAATAAAAAAGAAGTGCCTTTGGTGTTCTATAGTGAACGGGCTGGAAAGTCTGATTTTTAAAGAGCACCCTACACTATGGTATTTGCTCACAGGATGCACTGTAGGAAACTGCCTGAAATGTCCTCAGATATCATCACTATTTAAAGACACAAATTTCTTCCATGTCTTAGCAGGTAGAATCTTCAGGGAAGTTTTTCTTCCTTTCTTTCTTAACTTCTTTCCTTCCTTCTTTCTTTCCTCTCTTTCCCTATTTTTTTCCTCCTTCCTACCTGCTTTCGTTTTTATCTTCCCTTTTTGATAAAAAGAAAAAAAAAAAACAGGAAGGAGAAAGATAGTAATATTTATGGAGCACTTCTTTGATACAAGTGTTTCCATGTATATTCAACAAACATCAGGATGCAATCCCTTGGCTTAAACTGAAAAAACCTGTCTTGCTTCCTGTGAGTTCACTTCAGTGGACATTTTTTTTTTTTTTTTGTAAAAGCAATTTATTAAGTGCACCATTTTAAGATGTCAAATCTCATCAATGGCTTAGGTCTAATCTTCGAAATTGCTGCTCTCCCCTGTGATTTGCAGAGCGTACCTTTTCTGTTTTTGATGTGAAGACACACAACACAAACATACACAGACACACACACACACATGCTCCTTTGCTTTATTCCGTGAAGTGTATGCTGCTTTCTTGGCTGTGGGGTCTCTCTCCCTCGTAGGACTTAGTCAGCCTCTGGGAAGAACGCGTGGCCTAAGCAGCCTTGACAAAGGACGCCTGTCTGTCCCTCCGAATAACATTCTCTGACTTGCCCCAGCCTTCCCTTCCTCTGCCTGTACCTCGCCTCACCCTCCGTCAGCTTCCCCTGGCTCAGCGCCTGCAAACCCGCGTGCTCCATCTTACACGGGGTGGAGCCAAGCGTGGAAGGAAGGATCTCTGATCCTCTGTAATTTTCCAGAGAAATACCTATTATTCCTTCACATTAGACATCTATGGAATGAGACAGTTACTCACATGGAAACAGGTTGTGTTTATTTAAGGGATTATGTGGAATCATGAGCGATGAATAGACAGTGGCCCTTGTAGGCACCCACATTCACCTTGCCTCCCCTGCCTGCACTCAGCTGTGCCACTGCACACCTTCCTGAGCTGCCTCCCTGCAGATGAGGTCTGAGACCGCTCCTCAGACTCTCTTTGGCAAAGGGGAGAGAGTGGTCTGCAGCCTTTCCCAGGGGTTTCCTTCACTCTTCTCCAAACGTTTTTCCATTCCGTGAATTCTTTCCTTGACTGCCACTTCATCAGACTTTCTCTCTAGAAGGAATGAGATTAATCTTCAAATATTCTTTGGGCCAAATAAATGTTGAAATGAAGAACTTTTCCCATTTCTCACAGTGGCATCTAAGCTGCACCTGGAGAAGTTCAGTTTCTCCTGGGTTGTATCAGAGCCTCGAGTTTGACAAGTGTGGTCCCTTGACCTTCTAATGATAACAACCCACACCTGTTGCATTGCTTCCTTAATCGCCACAAAAAGTATCAGGAAGAGACTATTTATTCCTCACCTTATGACACAGACACAGAGAGGCTGAGCAGAGTGCCAGCCATGACTGTCTGATTGAAAATCCCAACCTTTCTCCAAGCACCTTTGTGCTTGTGGCAAGGGTGCCCTGGAGGACGGGCCCACACCGTTGATGAGACCGCCGCACGCTCCAGGAGCCTTGTCTCCGGTGGAGATGATGGGAGCAATGATCGCCCTGCTTACGCAGGCCTTGTTCTCTGCGCTCCGCTGTGTATTAGCTCCCGCCACAGGGAGAAGGCTGAGCTTCAGGGTCATTTGGCTGAAGCACAGGGGCTTTGTGCAAATGAAAAGAACTTTCTTGTCCTCAATTAAGAACATTTCTTCCATTTTCCCAGATCTCATGTGGCAGGTGAGTTTAGGAGCCTCTGAGAAAGAAGGTAAAGCATGTCATGTTGGTAAAGCAAGTATGTTGGCCATGGAACCCTTGGAATGGCCAGAAGCACAGGGCTGGATACCAGGGAGATGCTGGTCTTGGTGACCTGATTTTAATTATATTTCCAGGGCATGCATACAGATTCACTGATCAGGATTTTTTTTTTTTTAAATTCTAGAACGAAGCAGTAAATCTGCAGACATGGTGTAGCTGAGGATACCTGAAAAGTGATGACAGGGCTGAGAGAGTTGGAAGGAGGTGAAGGTGGAGATGCACGCAGGTAAGTGATTTAAGCTCTTGCAGCCTTGGGTTTCTCATCTACAAAATGGTTGTGATGCCTTTGTTGAAGTGTCATAAGGGTCAGAGCAGAGAATGCCATTGGTACAGGGTATGTATGTGGTCAATGGTGGTGGTTATTTATTCTCCTGTGACATCTTATAATGAGTACTGTCATCTTGGATAAGTTTTTAAAATAAGTGTAAGCCCTATTTCTTTTTCTATAAGGCTGAAACAAGTGTCACTAAGGCTGAACCGGTATAAAGCCTAGCCCGGAGCCAGGTACTCAGTGGCTGCTCAGTATATGACCGAACTTGACCTCCACCCAGCTCTGCCTTCACACAGGGTGACCCCCCCCCCCAACACCCCACTTGCCTCAGTCCTGGAGAATATGTAGATTCCCCAAGGGCATGGAAGCCTCTCGGTTCTTCACCTTTTTTCTGCATTCTACTTGGTCTAATTCCTTTATCCTGGGTTCATTAAGCTCATCCATCAAGCCTCACAGTCTGGTGAGGATCTGGTGGTTTAATTTCCATTTTTAGAGCACACAGCACAAAGCACGCTGTGATTGAAGGTCCTGCCTGACAGCACTCAGAAAACGCATGGCAACTGCTGTCACAGGGCCCCTAATGCACTTGCTCCCACAGCCTGAGTTTCGTGACCTCTCACCAGGTGCCAATTATAGCTGACCTGATACTGGGTCTGCCTGGGGGAGGCAGAGTCCCTGTAATTCTATTCAGTACAGAGTACCTGTCAGCACGCCACAGAATCAAATAGCTCTGTGGTGAATACTTACTTTCCCTTTTGTTTTTTTTTTTTGTTTGAAGCACAAGATTATGGATTAGGAAACACATGGCAGATAAGGGAGGATCAGCCCGGTTTTGCTTGTACAAACATCAGCCAGGTCTTGGCACAGGGGGTCAGGCTCCTGAGCAAAGCAGTGGACACTGGACAGTTGGCACGTCACGTTCTTTGTGGTTCTCTTTCTGTGCAATCCCACGCAGGGTTACAGCCCCTGAGCAGTTTGTCTTAATTTTCAACAGAACATAACAAGTAGGTCTTATGGAAAAACTATATGCTTCGGGGTATAATTTTATCTTGCAGTTATGCTGTCTGGGGTGGACATTCCGCCCATACCACCCATTTTCACCCCTTTGCAGAATCAAAAATTCAGTCATGTGCAAAGTTCATATCAGGTTTTACACACAAACCAACACGCGATAAAAGCCAGAAAAGGGCAGCGAAGATGATGCAGTCGTGCAACTTCGTGTCTCCAACTCACTAGATGGATTACAGAATCAAAGTGCGCTTAACTCAGTAGCAGGAATGGAGTGAATAAGGATGAAGTAGTGGGGAAGTTACCTTATTGCAATCCATATCGGTGAGATTTACTCTATTTGAAGGTTATGGGTGGTCATGTCTAGACATTTTACGTTCAGATGGTGCCCTCTAGTGACGGGGGAGCAGCCTCTGGCTGTGTGTTATCTCATTTGAAAGTCAAAGAATTCCACTCTTGGTAAGGGATCCTTAGCCAGATTTACAGGGAAGAGAGAAAGGAGAAGCTAGGAAGCAAGGTGCTTGGGAGGCAAGTCCCAGCAGCCATCTGTGGTTCACAAAATAGGGGTCTTACATGCCTGGAGATAACACATTTCTTCCACAGGTGAGGACAGTCTTTAACCAGGTATCTCTGAGAACTTCCCTCATATGGGACCTGAGTTTTTTCCAGACTGCCTCAGATAATTCTGGTACGATCCCAAAATTACACAATTCCTCTTGGCTCTGAAACTGGAATAATGAGGGCAGGACACAAATATTCCACAGTCCGTAGCCAGAACAGAACATGGACCTCTCATGAGCTGAAATCCTTTAGAGCCAGTGAGGCCCATAAATACATCCTACATATGTATCCATTGCCAGAAGCCCTTCTTGCTGTCACAACAGAGTCTTGGCCTGGAAAACCATCTTCAGGGATGATACTGACATAATCTGGAGGCAGATGACACTTTTTCTGAGCTGGCATTATCACCCAGCTGTGAGACATCTTGCTTTCATCTGTCCTGGACACCACAGCCTTAATCCAGGTCCTGATCTGTTCCCACTGAAACTGTTTTTATATCTTCCAAGTTGGCTTCTCTCCCCCTTGCTAATTAATACATATTTTACACTGCTACTAGCTGTTTCTGTAAAAACATACATATGTATATATGTATTATACACATATATACTTATTATCTGGTGATCTTAAGGTAAAATACAATAGCATAAAACGACCACAGCCCACTTCCCCAGCCCCTTCTTGCATTTCCCCCGCCACAGGACTTGCTGTCCTTCACTCGAGACACCACATGTTCATGTTCTCGCTTTGCCCTCTGTGTAGAATATTCTACTCCCCGGCCATCCGTCCTGACCTCTAAGTGCCATCTCCCCCAACTCTGTAAACAATTTTCACATATACAAGCACATGGTTATGTAATATATGTATTGGGTTGGCCAAGAGTTTTGTTCAGGTTTTTCCTTAACACCTTACAGAAAAACCCAAACAAATTTTTTTGCCAACCCAGTATTTACATATATATAAGTATACAATTAAGAACTACAGCAATCTGCTATACATTATATTCTCAAGGCTTATTTTATAGCAGAAAGTTTGTACATTTTGATAACCTTGACCCATTTCATCCACTTCCCCACCTACCAATCTGTTTTCTGTATCTATGAATTCTTTTCTTTTTTTTTTAAGATTTCATGTATAACTGAAATTATATAGTATTTGTCTTTCTCTGACTTATCACTTGGCATAATCAGGAGTATTTATTTCATATGCCCCCACAGTTGCCTGGCATACAGCAGCATGCACACAAGAGAGATCCAACTTTATACAACTTTGAAAGTCAGCTTCATTTTATCTATATCTCACCAGTTACAATGGAAAGAACATGAAATTCAGCCCTGACAGGACAGGGTTCCAGTCTTCCTGCCACCTCTTACTACTAGCTGTGTGGCCTTAGGCAAGTAATGAACCTCACTTACAGGATGGAGATATTAGTGCCTTCCATGCAAGTGAATGCTAAATTAGGCAATGCGTGTGCACTTAGGAGACCTGGAAATAGGCACTCATTGGACGAAACTTAATCTGTTACATAATATACACGTGTATATGATTAAGTGGATTTATTCTTCCTGCAACAACAGCCGAAACTCAGAAAATCTACTTAATTGTCTCTCTGATTTCATACTGAACATTTCTGTTCTTTCCGCTGTGAGTCCATGCACATTTTCACTTGAACTTGAATTTGGCATAGACTGTCTTTTTTTTTTTTAATATATACTAATGGAAGCTTGTTCAAGGGGACGTTATTACTTCATGGAAATATTTATCTACCATTCCTTAGTTTCACACTAAGAAGCAGGGAAAGGTATGTTTTTACTACTAGGCAGTTTAATCATTTTTTCTCTCTCTCACCTCCTATATATCCAGTAGGGCCAAGTCAGCTGAAAAAACAAAATCATATAAGCAAACCTCGACTTCATCATCATGTCTCAGAAACTCCTGCTGGCAACACACATTTCACATACCCGAAGTGGGGTGTTCTGAAAGAGACAGAGAGACTCCAGGTCCCTAATTTACTGCCCTACTTTTTCATAGCATCAGATTCCTAAAACCTTGCCTGGGTGGCTGGCTGTCTCACTGTCAGGAGGCTGAAGCAAGGCATGGGGTGGGGGGTGCAGGAAGGAGACATTAATGCCAGGTACTAATGCCAGGTTCCTGCTGACAAGAACACTTGACGACACCCTTTTAAAGCATTAGACAGAGGCAAAGAAACGGGGGAAAAACACCCGGCCTGCCAAAAAGCCATTACGCAAACCTCCAAGTGTGGTACTGAGTTTTACTTTATAAGTGTTCTTTCCATGACAAGCCCTGCTAATTGGTGCTTCAGCTTTAAAAGTATTTCAGTTTTTTATGTTACAGAAGAGATTTCAGAATCTAATTAGGTATGTTTGTTTGACACACTTGATTTTTTTTTCCTCCCTTTTGTTTCCATGTTAAATAAAGAAGTGAAAATAAAAAGTTGGAGGAAGAGTTTTAGGCTAATGCATTAGGTCCTAATTTTTCACAAAGTGTTGGGATTTATCCTGGATACAGCAACTCTGTAAAGGCGGGAAAGAAAGAATCTCACCTTGACACTATTTGGAGGAAAGCGTGGATGAAACAGCCCAATAAAAGAGGATACGTGATCTAAGTGAGAGATAACTGGATGTAACTCTGATCTCAATATCTATAATATACATGTAGCATCCGGTGCTGCTCTAGCAAAAACCAGCTCTTGAGATCAGTTGGTACGAACCCACACTTTGGGGGCCCACCAGTCACAGAACTCTCCCCATTTAAAACATCTCAGGGGAATTGACACGTAGATTTGTACAGTTAGATTCCAACAGGTCACAACTGGGAGCCCAGAGACTGGATCTCAATCCTTTGTCATAAATTCTTTGGTCAGGGTTTTAAGAACTGGGCAAATTTGTATAAAAGTCCTGACATCTGGATCCTTTTTGGGGGGAGGGGGGAGTCAAATCTTGCCGCACCACGCCCCATAGTCCCCCAGGGCAGCAATTATCAAGCTGAGAACTCCTGTCCCTGATGGGTGGGTTATGCGTTTGCCAGGGCAGCCCCTTCACATTTCCCACCTCTGTTGCCTCCCTGAGCCCTCCTGGCATTTGACTTTGCCTGAGACAGTTTTTTAAGTGCTTTTCAGTATAGTGGTGATTCATGTCTCACAGTTCTTTGGGCTCAGAGTTCAAGGGGCCAGCAGGGTATGCTGTCTTCTGAAGCCTCTCAGCTTGGAAATGGCTTTCTTCACAGAGTCTTCACATGGTCTTTCCTCCACTGACCTGTATCCTAGGCCCTTCTTTTAAGGTCACCAGTCATACTGGCTTAGGATCCATCCTGTAGGTCCAGTTTTACTTTAGTTACCTTTACAGATCTTATTTCCAAGTTCCTCCGCTTCTGAAATACCGGGTTTAGGAATTCAACGTAAGAATTTTGGAAGGGCACAATTAATTCAGCCCATAAAATTTCTAAAGATAACAAAGCAAATGACAAGTTTAGTCTATTCTGCTACAATCCACATTTCAGTAGCAATTAGCTTAAACAAAATGGTAACTGGGTAGATATCGTCCTTGTAAACTAGAAGTCGTATCGGTAACAACCAAATGCAAAATCACAAATACAGATGAAAACAGGTATCTGGAGTGTACCGCACTGGTTTCCAGTTCAGCAAACGTTTTTCTCTTCAGCTTGAATGAGCCCCCTGCTCTGCCTTGGAAGAGCTCACTGTGTCATTCTCCCTGACCATTCTGAGTTTTTTTCTTTATCCGGAACTCGGCCTCTTCAACTCTTCATTAGTCCTCTCCCTGTCCATAAAGCTATCTTCACCATTTAAAAAATTAGGATAAAATTGACATGTATAAACTATATAACTGACACTAATAAACATTACATTGTTTCAAGTGTACAACATAATGATGTAGAACTTATGTATACTGTGAAATGATTGCCACAGTAAGTCTAGTTAATATACATCACCACACAGTTAAATTTTTTCTTAGAGAACAAAAAAGTCTGTTCTCTGAGTAATTTTAGCACATGCAATATAGTGTTAAGAACTAAGTCATATGACTGAGAACATAGTCGTCATGCTACATGCTACTTACATAATAAAGGTGCCCATCACTTGCATAGTTATTAACTGTCAGCTTTAATTTTTGAACATTACCCATTATCATCTGCTTACCACATTCCAACACTGGAAACGACTAATAGGTTCTCTACAAGTTTGATTTTCTTAGCATTTTTCGTTTAATCAGATTCCACACGTAAATGAGATCTCAATATATTTGTCTTTCTCTGTATTTGTCTTCCACTTAGCATAATACCCTCAAGGTCCATTCATGTTGTAAGAGAAAATATTTCATTTTTATACTGAATAACACTCCATTATGTATATATACCATTTCTTCTTAATCAGTGAGGCCTTAGTTTACTTCCATGTCTTGGCAATTGTAAATAATTAGGCAAAGAATATGAGGGTGCAGATAACTTTTTAAGTTAATGTTTTTGTTTCCTTTGGATAAATGCCCAGAAGTAGAACTGAGGGATCCATGAAATAGTTCAATTTTAAATTTGGGGGGGAACCTCCATACTGTTTGCCACAATGTCTACAGAAATTTGCATTCCTATCAACAGGAGACAAGTGTTCCCTTCTCTCCATGTCCTTGCCAACCCTTGATAATTATTTTCCAGTTGTATTGAGGTATAATTAACATACAACACTGTACACATTTAAGGTATAAACCATTACAATGGTTTGACTTATCTGTATTGTGAAATGAACACTACGTTTAGTTAGCACCCCTCATATCACTAAGAAAACAATAAAAAGGGGAAGCCAGAGAGAAAAAAACAACAGCTCCTTTTGTTTGTTTCTTTCTTTTTTTACTATAACTCTTCAGGATATACTTTCTTAACTTTTATGTGTATCATACATCAGTGTCAGCTATAGTCACCCCCCTGTACATTTTTTCCCTGGTACATATATCTTATAAGTAGAAGTTAGTCCCTTCTGACACTTGATTGAATTCCTCCTTTCCCCAATGCCCTGTCTTTGGTAACCACAAATCTGATCTCTATTTCTATGGAAGTTTGGTGGCTGCTATTGTTGTGGTGGTGATGGTGGCTTTGTGGCTCCATATATGGTATTTGTCTTTTTCTGACTTTTATTATTTACCTTAATGCCCTCAAGGTCCATGTTATTGTAAATGGCAAGATTTTCCTTCTTTTTAAATGGAATAATATTCCATTGCATATATGCATCACATCTTCTTTATCCATTCATCCAGCAGTGGATGATGCTTAGACACTTCCACGTTTTGGCTATTATAAGTAATACTGCTACGAACACGGTGAGTGAGTGAAGTTGCTCAGTCGTGTCCAACTCTTTGCGACCCCATGGGCTGTAGCTTACCAGGCTCCTCCGTCCATGGGATTTTCCAGGCAAGAGTACTGGAGTGGGGTGCCATTGCCTTCTCCAGGGCATCTTCCTGACCCAGGGGATCACACCTGGGTCTCCCACACTGCAGGCAGACGCTTTACCCTCTAAGCCACCAGAGGGTACATGAACATGGTCGTGTTGCTATAAATGGAATCGTTTTCTTCTTTTTCAGATAGTCATCATTAATGCGTGGGTGCATTACTGATTTTTGTATGTTAATTTTTTGTCCTGCAACTTTACTCATGTGGATGGTTAGATCAAGATTTTTTTTTTGGATTTTCCATATATATAATAATGTCATCTGCAAACAGAGACAGTTGTCCTCCTTCTTTTTCAATTCTGAGGACTTTTATTTCTTCCTGTAGCCTGTATTATTTGGTAGGACTTCCAATACTGTGTTAAATACAATTTCTTGTTCCTGACTTTAAAGGAAAGCTTCAGTCTTTCACCACTGAGCATCATGTTACATGTGGACTTGTTATGACCCTTATGTTGAGGTCTGTTCCTTCTATATTCAATTTGTTCAGTCTTTACCTTGAGCAGATGTTGAATTTCATCAGTTTTTAGATGTCCATATGTTCCTTCAACCCTACCATTCTATCAGTGACATACATCATGTTGACTTCTGTGTATGCTGAGCCATCCTTGCATCCCAGGGATAAATCACAATGGATCAAGGTGAATGATCCTTTTAATGTGCTGCCAAATTCAGTTTGCTAGTATTAAAGTAAGCATCTTTGCATCGATACGCATCAGGGATATCAGCCCGTACGTTTCTGGTAGCATCCTTTTGTTGCTTTGGTGTCAGGGTAATAGAGTCTCGCAGCATGAGTTGGTAGTGTTCCTTCTAAGAATTCTTGAAACAGTTTGAGAATTGGGGTTGAGTCTTCTTTAAATGTTAGCTAACATTCACCCATGAAGACATCTGGTCCTGGGCTTTTCTTCATTGGGAGGTTTTCAGGTGCTTAATCGGGGAAGGCAATGGCACCCCACCCCAGTACTCTTGCCTGGAAAATCCAATGGACGGAGTAGCCTGGTGGGCTGCAGTCCATGGGGTCGCTAACAGTCGGACAGACTGAGCGACTTCACTTTCACTTTTCTCTTTCATGCCTTGGAGAAGGAAATGGCAACCCACTCCAGTATTCTTGCCTGGAGAATCCCACGGATCGGGGAGCCTGGTGGGCTGCCGTCTATGGGGTCANAACAAAACCTCATGAATCTTCCAATGTAGAAAAAAAAAATTTGATTTTGATTAAATTTACCTGTACTGCCAGTTAATTCTGAGAAAATATAGGTTTGAAATCTTGTAGTCTTTATTTTTTACAGAGACACGTTTAAACCTGAGAAAAGGCAAACACGAGCGATCCACAGTCTTTTGGGCATAGGTGACATTGAGTCCACCTCATGTCTGCTTGGCTGCTCTCCCAGATGGCTCTTCACATCAGGGGACCAAAGTATTGGAGCTTCAGCTTCAGCATCAGTCCTTTCAATGAATATTCAAGGTTGATTGACTAGTATGATTGCCTTGCAGTCCAAGGGACTCTCAAGAGTCTTCACCAACATTACAACTTCAAAGCATCATCCTTCAGTGCCCAGCTTTTTTTATGGTCCAACTCTCATATCCATATATGACTACTGGAAAAACCAGCTTTAACTCTACAGATTTTGGTCAGCAAAGTGATTCCACTGTTTTTTAATATGCTGTCTATTTTTGTCATAGCTTTCCTTCCAAGGAGCAAGTGTCTTTTCATTTCACGGCTGCAGTCATCATCCACAGTGATTCTGGAGCCCAAGAAAATAAATCTATCATTGCTTCCACTTTTTTCCCTTCTATTTGCCATGAAGTGATGGGCTGGATACCATGGTATCATACTTTTTAATGTTGATATTCAAACCAACTTTTTCATTCTACTTTTTCACCCTCATCAAGAGGTTCTTTAGTTCTTCTTCACTGTCTGCCATTAGAGTAGTATCATCTGCATATCTGGTTTACTGATATTTCTCCCTGCAAACTTGATTCCATCTTGTACTTCATCCAGTATGGCATTTCATATAATATACTCTCCATATAAGTTAAATGAGCAGGGTGACAATATATAGCCTTGACATAGTCCTTTCCCAATTTTGAACCAGTCTGTTGTTCCATATCTAGTTCTAAATGTTGCTTCTTGACCCACATACGGGTTTCTCAGGAGATAGATAAGGCAGTCTGGTATCCATCTGTTTAAGTATTTTCCACAGTTTGTTGTAATCTACAAAGTCAAAGTGTTTAGTGTAATCAATGAAGCAGAAGTAGATGTTTTACTGGAAATTCCTTGCTTTCTCCACGATCCAACAAATGTTGGCAATTTGATCTCTGGTTCCTCTGCCTTTTCTAAAACCAGCTTGAACATCTGGAAGTTTTGGTTCACATCCTGCTGAAGCCTAGCTTAAAGGATTTGAGCATAAACTTGCTAGCATGTGAAATGAGCACAATTATATGGTAGTGTGNAACAAATGTTGGCAATTTGATCTCTGGTTCCTCTGCCTTTTCTAAAACCAGCTTGAACATCTGGAAGTTTTGGTTCACATCCTGCTGAAGCCTAGCTTAAAGGATTTGAGCATAAACTTGCTAGCATGTGAAATGAGCACAATTATATGGTAGTGTGAACATTCTTAGGCATTGCCCTTCTTTGGGATTAGAGTGAAAACTGAGCTTTTCCAGTCCTATAACCATTGCTGAGTTTTCCAAATTTGCTGACATATTGAGTGCACCACTTTAACGGTATCATCTTTTAGGATTTGAAATAGCTCAGCTGGAATTCCATCACCTCCACTAGCTTTGTTCATAGTAATGTTTCCTAAGTTCCACTCAACTTCACACTCCAGGATGTCTGGCTCTAGGTAAGTGACTACAACATCCTGGTTATCTAGGTTATTAAAAAAGTTTTTGCATAGTTCTGTGTATTCTTGCCACCTCTTCTTAATCTCTTCTGCCTCTGTTAGGTCCTTACCATTTCTGTCCTTTATCATACCCATTCTTGCATGAAATACTCCTTTAGTATCTCCATTTTTCTTAAAGAGGTCTCTAGTCTTTCCCTTTCTACTGTTTTCCTCTATTTCTTTGCATTGCTCACTGAAAAAGGCCTTATCTCGCCACTATTCTCTGGAACTCTGCATTCAATAGGGTATGTTTTTCCCTTTCTCCTTTGCTTTTCATTTCTCTTCTTTANCTCTAGTCTTTCCCTTTCTACTGTTTTCCTCTATTTCTTTGCATTGCTCACTGAAAAAGGCCTTATCTCGCCACTATTCTCTGGAACTCTGCATTCAATAGGGTATGTTTTTTCCTTTCTCCTTTGCTTTTCATTTCTCTTCTTTATTTTATATTCATTCCTTTAACAGTTTCCTTCATCCAAAAAAAAAAAAAAACAAAACACTACTGCCTGCTCTCTTTCCAAACATGTGCACGTGCATGGGCACACACACACAAAGTGTTTAAAAATAAACTGAGAATGAGTTCCAAGGCTTTGCTTCATTGAGGTTTCATCTAAATGGCAGTTTCTTCTTTGCCCTTTCAGTATAAGCTAGAGCTTCACCAGAAAGATTTCTTTCAATATGCTTAGTGTCTGTGTCTTGAATCTATGTGTTCCCCGGTTAGATTTGTGTTCAGTAGATGTGACTCTTTATTTAGCTCATCTCACCAAGTTTTCCACATTCTCTCATAACATTCACTTGTTGTCTTAGGCTTGCATTGAATGCTGAGCCAAACTAGGAGAGAAAGCATATATTTCAATAAGGCCTCTCCACCTTATTTCCATGCAATGTGACGTGGAATTGTCATGTTTTATGTTGTAGAATTTGCCAGGCCAATGATAATTGCTCACCTTTGTAGGTGGCCTGATTTTTCCTACCTTAGAAGTTTTTAAAAGATATTTCCTTTGTCCCCATTATTTGAAATTTCACAACTATATCCTTTGATGTGAGTATTTTCTCATTCATTGGGCTGGGGCACTCAGTGGACATTTTCATTTTGAAAATTGATGTCTGTTGATATCTTTTTATACCAGTTTCCTATTCATTTACACATTCTGTAATTTCTCTGTGCTTTCTAATAGTTTATTACTGCTGTATTCTTTTCATTATATATGACATCCTTTTCTTTTTAATGGATACAACATTTTCCCTTATTAAGATGACTCTGAAATATATTTATTTAATATTCATTTTCATCTTTCTAAATATCAAAAAATTTATTAGAATATACCTCACAAAGGCTTTAATTGTTCTGCTGCTAAGTCACTTCAGGCATGTCTGACTCTGTGCGACCCCATAGACGGCAGCCTACCAGGCTCCCCCGTCCCTGGGATTCTCCAGGCNTTATTAAGATGACTCTGAAATATATTTATTTAATATTCATTTTCATCTTTCTAAATATCAAAAAATTTATTAGAATATACCTCACAAAGGCTTTAATTGTTCTGCTGCTAAGTCACTTCAGGCATGTCTGACTCTGTGCGACCCCATAGACGGCAGCCTACCAGGCTCCCCCGTCCCTGGGATTCTCCAGGCAAGAACACTGGAGTGCGTTGCCATTTCCTTCTCCAATACATGAAAGTAAAAAGTGAAAATGAAGTCGTTCAGTCGTGTCTGACTCTTCATGACCCCATGGACTGTGGCCTTCCAGGCTCCTCTGTTCATGGGATTTTCTAGGCGAGAGTACTGGAGTGGGGTGCCATTGCCTTCAAATAAAACTGAACAAGTTAAAGCTTAAAACCTTCATTTTATGAATGTTGAGACTATAGCAATATGTAATTAAATGAAATTTATTGAAGTTGTTCAAAGGACTGTGGAAAATCTTGTTTCTGGCATGTGATGGTCCAGCTTTGGAGTACAGTGAGAACAAAGAACAAAACTAATCTATTATATGTTTTTCTTCTGCCAAATCATGGATCATTCTGAAAGAGCCAATCACCTTTTTATTCCCAGTCCATGAAAGTTAGAAAGAATTGACATGTCCTAATCACTATCAGTGTTTGAATGAAAACACAGAAAAAAACTCACTTAACTCCATATAGCTTTTTAAAATAATAGGAGAAAAAAATGAATGATCTTAGTCAATTAGAAATCATCCAAAGGCCAAAGAAATTTTAAGTAAAATCAGTCCTTGAGGATAAAACCAAATTAAAAACTTCTTAATGGCACAAAGATTCTTAGACTTGGAAAGGAAAACAATAATGAGTTATCATTGGATTAATAGCAAAATATCTTTTCTATTAACAAAATCATACTACAACTGAATAAGATGATATGAAAATCCAGTTATAAATAAATTTTCATCTGAGAGTGACAATATAGAACAATTAGTCCAAATCACTTTATAGAAAAGCAGCTGAGATCAAATAAAAGAAGGAATGCGTTCAACTCCCCACAAATAGTTAATGGCCCATGCAACAAGTATGTTGTTGTTCCATAATCAAGCTCTTTAGTCTTTTTATTTTTACAAACTCCAGTGTTTTTTTTTTTCACTATGATAATTGGTCTTATAATTTAATATATAATTCATGTACAATTAAACTCTCTAGGTGGGAAATAATTGGCAAATCCTAGTTATGGCCCATGTAATTTAATATTCATTACAATGCAGTTTCAAAAAAGAGAAAGGATTCTAAATTCATATGTTTTAAATGAAACATCATTTAAAATAGAACATGAAGTAGTAGAGAAATGGACAAAAAAAGAAAGAGTTTTCAAAAATAGAAAGCCAAATATTTGTGGGGTAATTAGAGGAATTTAGGTTGTAAAATCTAGAGAGAGAATGTTAAGGAGTGACTTTCTATGGTTAAATGACAGATCTAGATTATTATCTACCATCTTCATTGAGGTAAAATATAGTTATATCAAGGTGAGTACATATGTAGCCAAGAAGTAGTTCTTAAGTACAGAAAGATTTATGTCTGGCCCACACTCTAGTTAGTGAAATAAGAGGGTTATTATAGATGAAGCCCTAGAGTTTGGGGGAAAATAGACTATTATCATCCTACTCTTACTCGAAATTTGCTGGTTAGAGGTTTAGGAGCTAAACCAAGTGACCAACTTGATGTCATAATATCACCAAGCAAGCTGTGTTTCCCAGTAGGGAAAGAACATATTCAATTTTTCCCAATTAAAGGCTTAGTATAATGATTAAGCCCACAGACTCAGGGACCAGAGTGCCTGGATTCAAAACCCAAGCTTCTTCACTGGTTACATAAATTTAGACAAATTACTTTAAGGTGACTTTGCTCTTCTCACAGGTAAAAGGAAGAGATTTTGTTACCTGTTATTTTTTAACAATTGTTAAGACAGTGCTTAGGAAATAGCAATTATTATTATCTTCTACATATCTGAACTCATGTCATCTAACGTATCCCAATATTACCTTAAAAATAACTGTTGAAAATATAAAAAATAAAGACTTTAAAATTACCTATTAAGGGTATCACAAGCTTGTTTTAGGGATTTCCTTGGTGGCTCAGATGGTAAAGCGTCTGTCTACAATGTGGGATACCCGGGTTCGATCCCTGAGTTGGGAAGATCCCCTGGAGAAGGAAATGATAATCCACTCTAGGACTTTTACCGAGAAAATCCCATGGACAGAGGAGCCTGGTGGGGTACAGTCCATAGGGTCGCAAAGAGTCAGACACGACTGAACGACTTCAATTTAATTCAAAGCTTATTTTAAGAGGGGGAAACATAGCTGAAGTTACTTAACAGCATTGAATACATCCAAATGACACATCAACTGGAAAGTGATAAACACTTTGACTAAATTCTAATTAAGAGGTTATCGAATTAGTGAAATTTTGAAATCTCACTATTGATATTTGTCTGCTCTGAGTAATGTTGGGTTCTCTTCACGTGAACACTGGAGAGGCAGATTTCTAGTGTTTTTTTATTAGAAAACATGAGGCAAGACCATACCATAAAGTTCTACAAATACTCATAGTATATAGTCTCAAAGTAAAACTTGTCTCCTAATAGCTGAGTCTACTGGCTGCCAAATGAACTCTTAGTTGAAACAATGGAGAAAGCACAACAAATTTAGAATTTAGACACAAATGAGAGAACATCGAGCAAAATGACTTGGTAGCTAAACTCACAGTAATGAAATGCAAAAGTCTCACATTTATTTATGGCAAGCATCTCAGTCAAGACTGTATAAGTATGGCGAAATGATCATAGAGCAAGGAAAGGAGATAGCAGAGTCTCAGCTGGTAAGATATGTCATACAGTCAGTCCTGTGATAATGAGACATATGTGTTTCTGAAACGCACTTTATTCAGAGAATTTCTTCAGTAAAAAACTATTGAGTCTATGCAAAAAAAAAAAAAAAAGAAGAACCTAATGAATTTGGGATTCCCTGATGGTCCAGTGGCTCAGACTCTATGCTCCCAATGCAAGGAGCCCACGACTGACCCATTGTCAGGCAACTAGATCCCACATGCCATAGCTAAAAAACTCCCTTGCCATAACTAAGAACTGGTTCAGCTGAATCCATATTTTTTTTTAAAGAATCTAATAAATTTGGTAGAACAGTTTTACATATGTTGCATAGTTTAAAACTGTATAACTAAACAGATATTTTACCTTAGAAAAGACTGAAGTTGTCTTGTGTACCGACAAAACAGAGAGGTTGCAGTTTGTGTGTGATTGTGAAAAGGTAGAAGTCATAGGGAAAGTTGTAGTACCAGAACCAGTTGGATGTGGTGCATAATATGCATGAACTGAGGCAGCTGGGAGACATCAGATGTGTGTGCATGTGTGTATGTGCTAAAAAAAAAAAAAAAAGAAGAACCTAATGAATTTGGGATTCCCTGATGGTCCAGTGGCTCAGACTCTATGCTCCCAATGCAAGGAGCCCACGACTGACCCATTGTCAGGCAACTAGATCCCACATGCCATAGCTAAAAAACTCCCTTGCCATAACTAAGAACTGGTTCAGCTGAATCCATATTTTTTTTTAAAGAATCTAATAAATTTGGTAGAACAGTTTTACATATGTTGCATAGTTTAAAACTGTATAACTAAACAGATATTTTACCTTAGAAAAGACTGAAGTTGTCTTGTGTACCGACAAAACAGAGAGGTTGCAGTTTGTGTGTGATTGTGAAAAGGTAGAAGTCATAGGGAAAGTTGTAGTACCAGAACCAGTTGGATGTGGTGCATAATATGCATGAACTGAGGCAGCTGGGAGACATCAGATGTGTGTGCATGTGTGTATGTGCATGAATTTTGTGTATTCTTACCCAAACCAGTTCAACTGAGAATACGCTTCTTCATTCATCTAGTATTTCTCACAGATATAATCATGCATAAGCAAATGTAAAATTCGCATTCTGCTCAAAATGTTCCCTACAATATCAATTGCCTGGGAGTAAATTGGTACTCAAAACAGGGGATATGTATATGGATATGACAACTTAATCATTGTTATAAAGACTTTTGAGACTGGGAATAAGATTGCCAGAAAAACAAAGTAATTAACATTGAACTTTCTAAGACTGAAGAGGTTTTGAATAAATTCACTAATTTAAAATAGAAAGGTTAACACCTGGAATAAAAATCTCCCTTTCTGAATTTTTTCCTACTTCCTTGTCTTTTGATGATGAATTATATATTTCCAAATATATCTCCAATTACCTCTCTTCTACTCTTTTTCTTAACATTACTTTTCCTTCTTCCTGTTCATCACCTTGAATTATTTTTTTAAGTGTTTTTAACATAACATTCATGATTTTCATTCTTCTAAACAGAATATTAACTTCAGGTATAAGAAGAAAAAACAATTAAGTATCTTATTTTGAGATGAATAGGGGAGGTGTAGAGATTGGTAGAAGGTATAGGTGGGATTTGAATTGTTTCTAGAGCTGCATTTCCATTCTCATGAAAACTCAATTTGTAAGACAAGTACACTTTTAAAAAATGGTTTTAAAAAATCAGGTTGCAACTAAATGATACCAAGAGCCTGAATCACCCATCCAACTATATTATGATCCATTTGTTTCTTTATACCATGGAGAAAGATATAAAGATATATCAGGGAGAAAGATATCTCCTCTCCAAGAGGAGATAACCCACTTCCAAAGTCAGGAGTGGAGGCTGCACTTCTCTGGAGGCCAGAGAAACCCCAGTGAGACTGTAGGGACAGGAGTGGATGTGAGGAGATACCCCATGTCCAAGGACAAATGAGAAGCCCCAGAAAGATGGTAGGAGGGGTGAATTTGCATTTAGAACTAAATCCCATTCCCACCAGAGACTCTCAGAGGGCTCAAACAAACCTTGCGTGCACCAGGACCCAAGGACCCCTCAGAGACTGAGACAGAACTGTGTTTGAGCATCTCCTGTGAAGGTACCGGTCAGCAGTGGACTGCTGCAGGGACAGAGGCACTGGGTGCAGAAGACTTGGTTATGGCATAATCCCTCTTGGAGGGGTTCACCATTAACCCCACCACAGAGCTGCCAGAATTTACAGAGGACTGGGAAATTGACTCTTGCAGGGCACAAACAGAACCTTGTGTGCACCAGGACTCAGGAGAAAGGAGCAGTGACCTCACAAAAGACTGACCCAGACTTCCCTGTGAGTGTCCAGGAGTCTCCAGCAGAGGTGTGGGTCAGTGGTGGCCC
>SJYX01005080.1:547459-566260 GCA_006410675.1 Oreotragus oreotragus
GAATCGATGCTTTTGAACTGTGGTGTTGGAGAAGACTCTTGAGAGTCCCTTGGACTGCAAGGAGATCCAACCAGTCCATTCTGAAGGAGATCAACCCTGGGATTTCTTTGGAAGGAATGATGCTAAAGCTGAAACTCCAGTACTTTGGCCACCTCATGTGAAGAGTTGACTCATTGGAAAAGACTGTGATGCTGGGAGGGATTGGGGGCAGGAGGAGAAGGGGACGACCGAGGATGAGATGGCTGGATGGCATCATGGACTCGATGGACGTGGGTCTGAGTGAACTCCGGGAGATGGTGATGGATAGGGAGGCCTGGCGTGCTGCGATTCATAGGGTCGCAAAGAGTCGGACACGACTGAGCGACTGAACTGAACTGAACTTGCCATACATCAACATGAATCCACCACAGGTATACATGTATTCCCCATCCTGAAGCCCCCTCCCTCCTCCCTCCCCGTACCATCCCTCTGGGTCATCCCAGTGCATCAGCCCCAAGCATCCGGTATCATGCATCGAACCTGGACTGGCGATTTGTTTCATATATGATATTACACGTTTCAATGCCATTCTGCCAAATCATCCCACCCTCGCCCTCTCCCACAGAGTCCAAAAGACTATTCTATATACATCTGTGTCTCTTTTGCTGTCTCGCAGTTTAGAATATTTGCTTGGGCTATATGTGACAGTGACCATGGCAGAAGCCATGAGGTGAGCAGTTTTGTATCTGGGGCTCTCAGTTTTGTAAAAGGGGCAGATCTCAGTGTGTCGATCATTTTAGGCACCTGCAAAGATGCTTATGAAATAGATGACAGTTTAGAGGGTCGCATCTTCGGGAAATCATTAAAGAAGTCTTAAAACCCTGAAGATCCTTTTGGATGAATTGGGTTGGCCAACCCAGGATATTACATTAGAGAAAACAGGTTCAAATACACAGCTCTCCCTTTCTCCAATGGCTAACCCTTTCTTCTAGATATAACATGAATTGGCTGAATATCTCCCTGGGCTGGACAGTGGCAATACAGGGAAGAGCAGGACCTGGCTGACCCTCACAGACTCATGAATGACCGTGGAGTCCCAGTGCTTCTCTCTACTGTCCATTTAGAGGGGTCAGGGAAAGGCTTCCGGAATTGATCTCAGCCAAGGGTAGTTAGTGCTTTGGTCTCATCTTTCTCTTTAAAAATGGAACCTAAATCCCCCCAGCCTTACCACCCACCTCTTGTTTTTGTTGTTGCTCAGTTGGGTCCGACTCTGCAACACCATGGGGCTCTTGTTTTGTTGGCGTTTAAATTAGATGACTCTGAAAAGCTGACTGCATAAGAACATGATATGACATTGTTACTCATTTATGTCATTATGGCGTGCATGTGTGTGTCCCTGCTCTCTCCCTCGTTCCTGGATGTTATGGCCCAGTGGGTGGGAGAGACGGGGAGGTATAAACAAAGGGAAAGACCCCACCTCTGCCTTCACGTGGCTTACACTCAAAATGTGGATAGAAGTGGAGCGCTAGCAAAATAGAAAATGCAAGTAGGTGACAACATATGGTGTTCTTCAGTCGGTTCTCTAGGTTTCCTAAAAGGAAGGAACATGGATTCAAGTTACAGAATGGCAATTTGCCTTAAAGACACATCTACATTTTCACAGATGGGAGGATTAGAGAAATGCAATCTGGTTCTTATCCTCATAGCAGGATTTGCTTTTTCAAGGAATAGGAGAGACTAGATGTTTCCTTGAATGTTATTTTCTTTTATAATTAAAAAAAATACATTCTTCTTTTAGAAAATTAAGGAAAAGCATAAAAAATAGTAACAACATTTACAATTTTACATACAAAGTTTAAAAATTACCATATTTCCTATCACTCAGAGGTAATCCCCAAGGTATTTCTGAGATTTTTCTGTGCATATTTTTGGATAGTTTAATTCATATCATATATACCACTTATATCTTACATTTTTAACTTAATATTATCACATAAGTATTTTTCCAGGTTATTAAAAATGCCTCATAAACATTGCCTTTAATGGCTACATAGTATTTCAATATGTGAGTATACCATAATTTATTTGAGCAGTCATTTTGTCAGATATATTAGTGGTTTCTATTTTTTTGTTGTTGTTTAAAATAATTCTGTAGTGGAAATTTTGTATCTCTTTTTGTGTCCTTAAGGTACAATTCTAGAAGAGGTATCCAAGGATAAGGACATATTAAGGTCCCTGATACATTTAGCCAAAATGCTTTCCAAGAGGAGCTCATAGTTTATCTTCCTATTTATATTGCTTTATTTCCCTAGCCTCTATTATCATTTTCTTAACAGGTATAAAAACTGCACATACTTCAGTTGTACAGTTTGATCAGTTTTGACATACATAGGCACCCATGAAGCCATCCCCACAAGCAAGACAATGAACAAATCTATCACTTTCAAAATTTTCTTTTTGCCCCCCCCCCGCCTGCAGACTTCTCCTCTATTTGCCCTTCCCTACCGTGCTCCCACCCCATGTGTGTGCATGCATGCTAAGTCACTTCAGTCACGTCTGACTCTGCAACGCTATGGGCTGTAGCTTGTCAGGCTCCTATGTACATGGACTTCTCCAGGCAAGAAGACTGGAGTGGGTAGCCATGCCCTCCTTCAGGGGATCTTCCCAATCCAGGGATTGAACCCATATCTTTTAATGTCTCCTGAATTAGCAGGCAGGTCTTTACCACTAGCACCACCTGGGAAGCCCTCCCACCCCTATTCTGCTTCCTATCATTCTAGGTTAGTTAGCATTTTTTATTTTATATAAATGGAATTATGCAAAATCTACTCTTCTTTTTGTCTGGCTGTTTTTACTTGACATAGTGATTTTGAGATTATTCTATTGTAGCATGTATTAATAGTTCATTACTTTTTATTGCTGAACAGTATTCCATTGTATGGATAGACCAACATTAGTTTATCCATTCAACTGATGGACATCTGGGTTGTTTCCAAATAAAGCTGCTGTGAACATTCATATATCAGCTACTAGTGAATATATGTTTTTCTTTTTGTTGGGCAAATACCTGGAAATGGAATAGATGAGTTGTATGGCAATTATATGTTTAACTAATTGGTGTCTTTCATTAGTAGTAATTATCTCTTAGGGCAAAACATTGATGCATTAAAATGATAATAATGATAATACTTATGATTATGATTATTATTTGTTGTTGTCCAGTCACTAAGTCATGTCCAACTCTTTGTGACTCCATGGACTGTAGCCCCCAGGTTACCCTGTCCTTCACTATCTCTTGGGAGTTTGCTCAAACTCATGTTCTTTGCAGGGAAGGCAATGGCACCCCACCCCAGTACTCTTGCCTGGAAAATCCCATGGACGGAGTAGCCTGGTGGGCTGCAGTCCATGGGGTCGCTAACAGTCGGACAGACTGAGCGACTTCACTTTCACTTTTCTCTTTCATGCATTGGAGAAGGAAATGGCAACCCACTCCAGTATTCTTGCCTGGAGAATCCCAGGGATGGGGGAGCCTGGTGGGCTGCCGTCTATGGGGTCACGCAGAGTCGGACACGACTGAAGTGACTTAGCAGCAGCAGCAGCATGTTCTTTGAGTGGTGATGCTATCCAATTATCTCATCCTCTGTTGTCCCCTTCTCTTCCTGCCTTTAATCTTTCCCAGCATCAGGGTCTTTTCCAGTGAGTCAGCTCTTTGCTTCAGGTGGCCAAAGTATTTGGAGCTTCAGCATTAGTCCTTCCAATGAATATTCAGCATTCATTTCCTTTAGGATTGACTGGTTTGATCTCCTTGCTGTCCAAGGGGCTCTCAAGAGTCTTCTCCAGTATCACAATTTGAAAACATCAATTCCTTGGTACTCAGCCTTCTTTATGGTCCAACTGTCACATCCATACATGACTACTGGAAAAACCATAACTTTGATTAGATGAATCTTTGTCAGCAAAATGATGTCTCTGGTTTTTAATATGCTGTCTAGGTTTGTCATAGCTTTTCTTCCAAGGAGCAAGTGTCTTTTTATATCATGCCTGCAATCACTGTCCATAGTGATTTTGGAGCACAAGAAAATAAAATCTGTCACTGTTTCAACTGTCTCATGGAACACTGCCCTTGTTCCCTGATCAAAGTTGAGGTCGAGGAGGAGTGGAAATGAGGAGAGTGACAGAGACCTCCTTCTTGTCACTCTTTTGGGTGTTGAGCAGAGAGTGACCAAGGGGGATCCTCTGTGTACAAAGTGGTTTCTAAAACCCTGCCTCTCACACTGGGTCTGTAGCCCTGTCTCTGCTCATTATACCCCAGCCCCCTCCCCTTTTCCTCAGAAGAGTAGACTCGTGTCCTTCCTGCCTTTGATTGGCATGTTCTGCTTAGATTCAACTTTCTCTCTCTTTGTAATACTTTGTGCTGAAATGACATAGTCCTCTTCCAATCACATCACCTCCTTTCCCTCTTCTGCACTCACTGCCCTTCCTAGTATTAAGTGGAGAATAGAAGTGGTAGCTGAGGGACTGCGGAAGAAACCGCTGCAGGAGTGACTGGGAATTCCATGAAGCCAGTCTGGTCTTTCCTGCTTGCTGTCCTTGGCTCGGAGAGACAAGATATTCAATAAAGAATTGTTGAACAAATGAATACATGAATTTACATAAGGGGAAAACTAAGTGTCATCAGTGATCACAGGACAGAATGATCAAGTCTACTTATTTGGGGCAGTCAGAGAAGGTTTCTGGAAGCATATGGTACATAGAATGCAATACAAGATAAAATATGAAATGTTAGATTGTGTGGTTCAGAAAGCATTAGTAGAGGCAGGGAATTGCACACGCCATGACATTGAAAGCTTATACAAACATATGGACCAGAATTATATCCATTTTTCTGGTGAGCCGCCAAGACTTGGAGATTAGGGGAAACCTGCCCAAGGTCTCACCTAATGTAAGTGAATTGACAGTGCACACAGCCTTGAGGGGCTGGGATGGGCCTTGAAACAGCAAGAGAAAGGATGAGATTGTTTTTATCCTTTAAGTGGTATGAGACACTCGCTCTTAGTCCACTGATCCTGCAGATGTGGACCCCTGTCCTCTGCTGGCTGTGGCCAGAGGGGCCTGTTCTGCCCTTCCTCCCAGGAGCACAGTATGTAGTGAGGTGTGGCCTGAGACTGTCCTCTTTGCCCATTGTGGCAGCCCCAGGATGCCAGCTTTTGCATGGCCTGTCTTGGGGCCCTGCACCCCAGCATCTCTGGGTTTACTTATGAGCCAGGAAGATGGACAGAGATTGTCTCCATGCTCGTCTATCCTCATCTTTCTCTGAGCCACTCGCCACGTTGATCGTAGAGTGAGAAGATCATAGAGAGAAGTTCTGATGCATCTGATAAGGCCTCCTGTTGAGTTCCATCTCCTATTGTTTTAGGGTTTGTTTCTTTGGGAACTACAGTCAGATCCAGAAGATCTTTGCTTTCTGCTTTGCATTCTGGCCTGTGGGAAGGACACTGTCTGTGGTGCATGAGTCTCTCAACACAGCTTGTCAGGGAGCTCTTTCTGGATAGTGTCTTGGGCTGGGAACTGGAACAGGCTCACGCTTAAGAAGCCCGTCCCAGGCTGAATGCAATGTTTGGCACATGGTAGCAGCTCAATGGCTATGGGAATGAATAGTCTTACATGCTGGCTTGAATGACATCACCAGGGCAGAGGTTACCTAACTTTTTCAGCTCAGGATTTTTCCCCACAGCACCCCCTGCCCAAAAAAACACTGACCAGTTCTGCTTATTAAATTGATTTGTCCCCCAAATTTAATAACTACTTATGCCCTAACAGTGTAGTGCCTGCAAGGTGCCACATGATGTCTCAGGCCATAGACTCACACTGGACACTGCCATCCTTGTATCTTGTTCCACATTAATTTTTACACAGTTTCTGCCTTTTATCATAATAATCCTGAAATTCATAGTTCACAAAGATGGCATCGTGAACGGAAGGCAGCCATCTAACGTTGAAACTGAAATGCCTCAAGCTGGTTGTTTGCGTGGCACCTGGCAGATGTTGCATATTTAGAAAAATCCAAAACATCCAGGGGCATCTCTGGGAGGTTGTGGTGGCTCCCCAGGGTGTCTTTGCACACGTTTGGGAACCATAGCCGTAGCATCCCTGTCCTCCCCCAGCTCACCCTGGTGTCGGGTGGATGCTGTGTCCTTTATCTCAGGGCTGGAGCCCTGCAGGAAGTGCTCTCAAGTGCCTCCTGGTCTAAGAGGAGGAAGATCCTCATAGAATCTAATCTGGACCAGGTCGAGGGTCAGGGGTCAGGGCAGTTGTTCTCCATGGCAGAGGAAGAGCCCATTTCATCTGAGAAAGTGCGTGATTACAGGATGAGGAAGGGCGGTGTGGGACTCGGTGTGAGCGCGTGTTCTAGCGAACCTGGGAGCCCGAGGACACTAGGGTGGAGGTGATATCGGAGCCTGGGCTCAAAGCAGGGGCTGGAGGAGGCATTCCAGGGGAGGGGCTGCTGCCTTGAAGCAGACTCGAGGGCAGAGCCACCCAGAAGGGGCTCCAGGAGGGTGGTGGGAGGGATGGTCTGGTCTACATTTCCTGGCCAGGATGCCATCTGAGGGGCAGTGAGACAGGCTCATGCCTTGAAGGGCAGACTCCTGTGTCCTCTCCCCTGTCCTGCAGGCTGTGTGGCCCCAAACCTTTCCTGGGATGCTTTGTCTTCTCTCTTTCTCCCTTTCCTTTAAACAAATGAGAAAGGCATTTTAACAAATGTTAGCAACTGCTGTTTCCAGGAGGGATGACTCCACCTCACAGCCACACGTCTCTGGCCCATGGCAGCCGCCTCCCTTCTCTTCTCTCGGGAACGACCTGCTTTGTCCTTCAGAACCACCAGCTGACAAATGCCATCTGATGCTCCTCCTGGGCACCTCCATTCATCTTGATGGCAGGCTTCAGACGACACCGCCACTGTGGATATTTTTTGAGACTTTCTTCAGTGAATTTATTTTGCGTGCTTCTGCTTTCACTGCCACCTTATCTAGGTCTCTGGCAAGTTTACATGGTATCATTTAGTAAAGAAAATATTCTTCTGCAATTTGGTTCAATGGCTGTTTAAAAGAATGAATGAAATGAATGCATGAAAGGCTCTATCATTTGCTCAAGTTTGGTTCTGCAGGTGAGGCAACTATTGATCCTCTGACGATAGCACTGTCTGAACCCACCTCTCTGCCTTTGTATCTGGGACAATACCTCTCTCAAACTTGTCTGTGACCTGGAAAGGAGGGGCATTTGGGTTTGTGAGCGAGCCGTGGGTCCTTTGCAGCTCTGAGCAGAAGCCAGGCTGATCTGCTTCTCCTCTTATCGGGGATGGGAGCAGCCCTCATCACACCTGGGGCTGGGGCTTCTGCTCATGGTCTTGGGGCCTCTGCTCATGGTCTTAGGGCCTCTGCTTTTCTGAGTGCTGAGGAGTGGGCTGGGTGGGTACAGGGCAGTGCTTCATCCAGATTGGAGGCAGAGTGGCCTGTTCTGGTTTATAGTATCAAGACAGGGAGGCAAACACATGCCTTTCTCAGAGCTGGCCCAGGCCTCTTGAGAACTAGGTAAGGTACCAGATTTCCAGCTTTCTTCAGTGCAGGGACCTGCCTGCCCTCTGGCAGGGAGGGTAGAGCCCTCCCATAGTCTGGTGCTCTTTCCACATTCCACCCGCCCTGCCCCCACATCCCACTGAAGCCCCAGGATGCTCCTACAGTATTCTGCAACGTGCCCTTCTCTTGCTGCCTCTGTAAATCCCATGTCCTGCTCACGCTGCTGCTCTCTTTCATAATCAACTTGCCCTGACAACCTGCTGGATGATGGTATGATGGCTGACCCACTGTTCTGCTGTTTATTTCCTCTCTAAGGTGCTGGCACTTTATCTGCACTGGTTCCTGGAGGACAGGAAGTGCTGGGGCAGCTCAGACCAGGAGCATGGACCAGGTAGTGGAAGGGGTGCCCTGGGCTCTGACTTCCCGTGACCAAAAGACAGAGGGAGACCTGGGCTCTGGGGGGCCAGCGCTGCCATCTGAGTCGGTCTTGGCTCTGGGTAGGGATGACATCAGATTCCAGTCTTAGCCCTTCTGTGCCTGGGGGGACTGCAGCAGCCTCCTACTCAGGCCATAGCACTATTATCCCCTCACAATCTCTAACCCCCTTTACCTTCTCTGCAGCTGTAAACTTTGTCCTCAAACCCAGATCCCTGTGTGCCGTTCTTTGCATCCCTTCAGCTCTTCTAATCATATTGAGGTTGTAGTCAAAGCTCCTTAATTGCGTCTCTCATCCTTTATGAAGTAGCCCCAGCCCAACACTGGACCCTGTGAGTGTCATTCCCACACATACACCATGACTGCTATTACCTCCTACTCTGCTGATGCTGTTTCCTCTGTCTGGGATGGCTGTTTGTCCCCTACCCACTCACATAGCCTGCTAATTCCTATTCATCTATTCAGATTTACCAGGCGAAGCCTCACTCCTTCTGGAAAGCCCTCCCAGGGTGCTGCAGCTTGGGGTGGGGGCCTTCTCTCTGAGCTGGCACAGAACCCTGCAATTCCTTGGAGCACAGACCACACTGCATGCTCATAGTTTATTTATTAATTTGTCTAGATCTTACTAGAGCATGGGATCCTTGAATCAGTGACTACAATCCTCAAAGGTATATGTGTGTTTGTTGATGGACTGAATGAGTGAAGGGAAGATGCCTAGAGTCAGGCATGTGGTTTGACTTTTGGGTGTCCATTTGTGCTTGGGGCCTGCCAGAAGCAAAGGACTGAGAGAGGTTACTGCTGCTGCTGCTGCTAAGTCGCTTCAGTCATATCTGACACTGTGCGATCCCATAGACAGCAGCCCACAAGGCTCCCCCGTCCCTGGGATTCTCCAGGCAAGAACACTGGAGTGCGTATAGTGAGATAGGGAGTCTGCCCCCAAGTCAGGTTCCCAGACTGTCTGCACTGGGAATCCAGACTATAAATCAGGAGAGGAGACTGTGAAGAGGCACAGATGTGTTGCAAGTACATTGAGGGTGGAGGAAGCCTGTAGCTTTTTAAGCTTCAGCCTGATAATTACCATCATCCCTGGTAATGGCCTTGGCAGGGCTTGTTTCAGGCCAGTGCTCCTGAACACTTGCCCCTGATCATGGCGGGAGCCAGGGACTGGCTGGATTATGCAGGAATGTTGGATGAAGGGGATGGATTTCTGAAAGAGAAGAACAAGGACTACTTTTGAGGGATCTTGTGAGTGGGAGGCCTCCTGCCATTCCTCTCCCTTCTTCTGTGACTGGTCCAATGGCAACCTGCAAGATGGCCTTGTCTTTTGAAGCTTTGAAATCACACCCATTAGGATGTGGATAATTTTTCAGTTGATTATGCCTCTACCTGAGCTCTTAGGTATTGAGGTCAGATCAGCTGTCAGCAGTGGCCACTGTCATGTCCCATCTGCATCACAACACCCAGGCATCCAAGGAAGGACCACCAGAGAATGGTCACAGCTGTCACCCACATGTTCAGGAACAAGCCAGGGGAATTTGACCTGTGAGACTCAAGGTGGCTACAGGACAAAACCTCATACATTCTCTGGAAGCCTAAGTGTATTTCCTTTGTATAATTATGTTTCTAAAACTGTGAATGCCTTTCCCTCTTCCCTCTGCATTAGTAAAAGCTGTTTTGTTATTAAAAGTGGCTGCCAATTTATTCTTTGCCTAAAAATGAGAACTCCCAGTTTGCCATGAATATTATACTCCAATTGTGTTTTGGATATTTTGAAATTGTAGCAAAGAGTTGTTTAAAAATGATGAAGTCACTCCATGTTTTTACACATTGGACTAATATTAACACGTGAGAACACGCATGCAGTCACTACCAGTTTGTCAGATGGTACATTTGTCAAGTGGGCCTGCTGGTTCTGTGAAAGTGAAGAGAATCACATGAGATGATTCACACCTCTTAGGGCCCAGGGTCTTACATTCCAGTTCTCTAGAAATGGGGGCGTGAACATGGGGTGTTGGGTGTGCTGAAAAGTTTTGTAACATAAAAGCCATACTGTTGTTATCCTTGGCAAGTGTATAATCTCTTCTCCTGTATAAGTGGGCAACAAAAAGCCTAGTTTGTTGTGAAAATAAAATAATGATGTCTGTGTCTATGTAGGTATCACACATACATACACATATCTGTGTATATATGTATATCATAAAGATTTATAAACACACATGTATCTATATAGCAGCAAATGTTATTAAATATTTAGTATAATCAAAGTACTTAATGATTGGTTATTTGGTTTAAAATAGGTTGAGAAACCTAAATGAGTCTCTCCACTTAGGTGGCATTGTATGCCTTCTTGAACATATGAAGTTTTTGAAGAATTTAGCACTCACATTGGAAGCCATGGGGACCAAAGAATTAACTGGAGGCCACAAAGTAAACTGGAGGTTAGCATTAACTAGAAATCCACACTTGTAAGAACTGGGTTCCTTGGAACTATGAGATATTAGTTGATGAAATTCTGGGGATAATAGAGGGTTAATCTTCAAACTTGTTCTCCTCTGCAGTCCCTTTAGGATGTTAGCAAAGTTTCAAGAAAAATAATCCATTGAGGACCCTTGGCATAAACATGATCCTCATGACCACAATCTTCTGAGAGCTCCGTTAATTTATTTCTTTTCTCTTCTTCTTAAATGGAAGACAGAAGGTAACTTTTTTATGACTTTGTGTTCCGGTTAGTTTGAATCTTAAAGTAGTCCAGAAACTCAATATGTGGAATATATGGCTGTATAAAGTCAGGGAAAAGTATAAAGAGAAATTAAATATATTTTAAGAAACTCCAATGAAAAATTATTGACATTTTAATTCAAATTCATGTTGGTAAGTCTGTTCTCTAGCAGCGGCAAAAGACATAAACTCTTTTTATTTGTTCATAACTTTGAGCTATAAAAAAGATCATTATTAACATTTTTTTCTCATATGGTAGCATAGCCTTTAAGAGCTTGGAAAAGTAAGAACATGCAGAGTATTAAAGTCATCATGAAATTGTATAGAGCTTTGTATATAATGCTCTTTTTACTCCTTCAAACACGTTCTTGTGCATTTTCTTATGTGAAACTCTCACAACCTGCCTGTGAGATGGGAAGGGAGGGTTTGTATATTACCATTTATCAGAGCTGGATACCAAGCCACGAGAGTTAAATGACTTGCCCAAAGTCACCTAACTAGTAAATGTCATTTTTTTGTTTAGTTGCTCAGTTGTGTCCCACTCTTTGCAACCCCATGGACTGTAGTCTACCAGGCTCCTCTGTCCATGGGATTTTCCAGGCAACAGTACTGGAGTGGGATGCCATTTCCTTCTCCAGAGGATCTTCTTGACCCAGAGATCGAACGCGGGTCTCCACATTGTAGGCAGATGCTTTACCGTCTGAGCCACCAGGGAAGTAAATGTCAGGGCCACTACCAAAAACAAGGCCTCTCGAGCTGTCAGTCACTGCCAAGTCCTGTCTATTCGGCCATCAGACAGCTCTTACTCCTTCTAGTCTCATTGTCCTGGGCTGGGTGTTATTAATTCTTGGGAAGGCTGCATCTTCCTGCTGCTGCTGCTGCTAAGTCACTTCAGTCGTGTCCGACTCTATGTGACCCCATAGACGGCAGCCCACCAGGCTCCCTCGTCCCTGGGATTCTCCAGGCAAGAACACTGGAGTGGGTTGCCATTTCCTTCTCCAATGCATGAAAGTGGAAAGTGAAAGTGAAGTCGCTCAGTCCTGTCGGACTCTTAGCGACCCCATGGACTGCAGCCCACCAGGCTCCTCCGTCCATGGGATTTTCCAGGCAAGAGTACTGGAGTGGGGTGCCATTGCCTTCTCCACATCTTCCTGCTAGTTGAACTATATCCCAACCCGCCCGATCTGTTGGTCATTTTCTTATTCTATGTTAGACCTTGAGGGCCTCCCCTGTGCTACAGCCAGATGTCTTTTGCAAGAGCATCTTCATGGCCACTGGAGAGTCTTCAGGGGCTTCCTGTTGCCAAGCGTATAATCATATCCTCCTGCCCCCACCTGTCTTCCTGCCCTGCTTCGCCTTTTCTGTTAGGCCTGTCAGCCCCAGCCTGCCTGAGCGATCGTCCTCTCTTGGGTCCTGCCTGCTTTGCTCTCCTGTGTCATACATGATGTACAGTCCCCCTGCACCACCACTCCATGCACCTGTGCCTGTGGGCACAGAGGCAAACAAGACTTTCCCAAACAAACCATCATCCACTTGCCCCAGATTCAAGGATCTCTCCTCCCTTGATCTGTTTGTACCCACATTGCAGAATTGATTGACTCTCCTGCAACGCTGTAGACTGGCTTTGTTCCCCTTACAGAGCAACCAGAAGGCAAGAACCTTGGTACAGATTACCTGAAACATGGTACACCAGCCTTTGAGTCAGACCAAGTCACTCGGTCCCTCTACAGCCATGGGAATTTCAGGCAGTCATTAGGTCTTTACTGGAGTCACCTGCAGGGCTTCCAGAAAAAGAGGTCTACATCCCACTCTGAGGTTGCCCTGTAGGTTGGGCTGGAGTGTGGCCTGGGCATCAGGATCCTCAAAGGCCCTCAGATGATTCTGATGAGCAGCACAGGTTGAGAGTCACTGATTAACTCTGCCTGCGCAGATAGACTGGGATTTCCCTGGTGGGTCACATGGTAAAGAATCTGCCTACTACACAGGAGACCAGGGTTCAATCCCTGGGTCGGAAAATCCCCTGGAAAAGGGAACGGCTACCCACTCCAGTATTCTTGCCTAGAGAATTCCATGGACAGAGGATCCTGGCGGGCTACAGTCTGTGAAGTCATGAAGAGTCAGACATGACTGAGTGACTGACACACACACAGATACAGACAGACACACACACACAAGCAGATAGGTTAGAACTTCCTCTTGGATAAAATGGCTCTTGCCCAGAGTTCCTGGCATTGCAGGCAATCACATGTGTAAAGCATCTGGTGTGAGGTGCTCTCTTTATTGGAGAAGGAAATGGGAACCCACTCCAGTATTCTTGCCTGGAGAATCCCAGGGACAAGGAGCCTGGTGGGCTGCTGTCTATGGGGTCACACAGAGTCGGACAAGACTGAAGTGACTTAGCAGCAGCAGCAGCAGCAGCAGCAGCAGCAGCAGCTTTCTTTATGCTGCTAGTACATGAAAGTTATAACAACAATGATTCAATGTTGTAGCCTCCACAGCACCTCACACCCTGGCCTGAACAAGGCAGGTGCTCAAAGCCCAGTTCTAAAGTATGAAACATGAGAACAGTGTGTGTTTGTGACAGCAGTGTGATGGTCAGTAACCTCTGGGGACCATTTTGGTGACAGCGCTTGTCGCAAGTGGCCTGTGAACTGCCCAGTGAGGCTCATCCTGAACACAGATACACTTGGCCCCTGTTGGCGGCACCTGCAGGATTTGCACACAATCCCTCCCCTCAAAAGCTTCAATCTTTCAGCAAGAGCTGAAATCTTGCAATCCTACTGGGCAGGCAGGAGTTTACAGGTGCTGATGCTGTGGTTTCTGAGGGGAATTGTGGCCTCTCTCTTTACCAAGTCATGATGGGCCAGTGGCTGAGAGAGGATGCTCATTTTAGAAATAGTTCTTAAACATAATGATGGGAAAAAGCTTTCCGGAAAAGCTAAAAGAACAAGGACAAGATCCATCGAACCCCTGCCCCTTGCCCCGTGTCAGATGCGTTGGACAACATTATAGAGGACCAGTGGACTCTGTAAAAACCTTGAGCAGTCAACACTGCCTTTAATGGTAAATTCTTGCCTTGAGGACATCAATCACGGGGAAGATTATGGTTTAGAATTATCAGGCTTTCTTCCTGGCATGCATATGCTCTTCTCAGGGCTGGATAGCTATTAGGAGTCCTTCCTGAAGCCAGAGAAAAGGAATGACCGCTGAAGATTTGGGCTCTCATTAAATGAAATGCTTATAGAATAAATACACCCCTGATTAGGAGGGGTGCTGAGGAGCCTCAGTACTCTGCAGGGCTGGAGAGGAATGAGATGAGAGGCCTCATAAAGAGCAGTCAATTATTTTAAAGATGAGTTGGCATCTTTTAATTCCTCACCAGATAATGAAATATCTATTTGAGCCTGAGGCCATTGTATCATTTCTGTGTGTTCAACAAAATTTATTCAACCGTCATTTATCGAGTGTTCCTCTGTGCCAGGCCCTGGGCTGGGGCCTGGAGACACTCAGAGGAATGAGCTACAGTTGCTGGCTGTGGAGCGATCTCCTGGGGGTGAGGAGCAGCACGGGCTGCCTGGAGGAGGTTGTGGCCTCAGCCAGGCTTGAAGGAAGGGGAGAGGTTATACCTAGTGAAGGAGTAAGAAGTCTCTGTCTTGGTGAGCTGGGCTCACCCAAGGACACAGCCGTGCCTTCACAGGCGGGCAGGTGCTCTGGGTTCTGAGCCCACCCGTGGCTGCAGAGTGCAGACCTGGCCCACCGTTAGCAGCCTGGACAGGACTGAGCCTCCTGCATCACTAGGCAGTGGACCAGGAGGACAGGAGACACACGTCCCAGCCCCAGCTCTGCCTCATGCCTGCATATGACCTCAGCCAATGAGGCTCTAGTGTCAGCATCACCATCTGTGCAGCCTCTGACTGTCTCCTGATCGCTGACCTTGGGGGCTGAAGAGGGTCAAAGACCTTCTGTGTCTGCAGGGGCTTCCTGAAGGAAAAGGCCTGATGTGCCCTGAGGGATGCAGCTGGCACAGGTTTGAAGGTCCTCATTTATTTGGAGTCACGTGATTATGAGCATCTTTCTGAGGATTTGAGTTCCCTATAAGCGCTAAGTCTAGTGGGAGGAAAGAGTGCAGCCGTGGACCCCAACAGTGGGCTGCACGTTCACTCTGTCAGTTGCCGACAGCGCCACCCAGCTCCTTCTCAGAGCCCAGCTTTCTCCTCAGTAAAATGAGCTCAATCCCAGTTACTCCAGGGCTTATGAAGGTTTCTTAAGACTATTAATACAAGACCTTAGCAGAAGGTCCCCCACCCCTTGCCATTTCTCAGTAAATCGTGGTTCAGTTCAGTCACTCAGTCGTGTCCAACTCTTTGCGACCCCATGAATCGCAGCACGCCAGGCCTCCCTGTCCATCACCATCTCCTGGAGTTCACTCAGACTCACGTCCATCGAGTCCGTGATGCCATCCAGCAATCTCATCCTCAGTCGTCCCCTTCTCCTCCTGCCCCCAATCCCTCCCAGCATCAGAGTCTTTTCCAATGAGTCAACTCTTCTCATGAGGTGGCCAAAGTACTGGAGTTTCAGCTTTAGCATTATTCCTTCCAAAGAACACCCAGGGACTGATCTCCAGTAGCATCCATTATCCTGTGCAAATCCCATGGTGCAGGGGGTGCCTGATGGGGAACTTGGAGGTGATGCTGGAGGTGCCCCCAACTGCCTCCATCAGGGACAGTGTGAGGTTTGTAGAACCACTGTTTTCTCCTGCCTCAGCCCTCAGTTAGCTCCCAGCATTGGTTATTAAATGAATAACTGGATGAATGAATGAATGAGTAAAAATCCAGAACTGGCCATCTGGTATTTTTTGCTAGGAACCATTGCTAGCACATGTCTTTATTGTTAGAAATCAACAGTTCCTTTCTTCTGCCTTGAAAAAGGAAAAGGATTCCTTCAGAGTTTTGTCTATGAGTGAGATGTTGGATAGTTGGATTCTTGATCAGATTGGTAGGAAAGGGAACCTACACTTATTCAGTGCTTGCTGTGAGCTGGGCATTGGAGACTTTCCTGATGGATGCCAGGGACGGGTCCTTGAATGCAGGGTCCCTTGATTCTGAGGCTGCAGCCCTGAGTTGGGTGCTCTGGTGGGGCGTGGTCTGCCTGGAGCCATGCCCACACTGCTGCCAGGAGTCCACATCAGAGGACTAGTAAGCGATGATTTTAGAAGGGGATGTCTGTCCTACCTAAAGACATGGTGTTGAGGGCAACGAGGTGAAGGACTCGTCCTCAGGAGCAAAGGGTTATCAGATGGCCTGTGACACCTGAAATTGAGCTGTGGGCAGGGGGAGACCAGGAACTTGGAGTTCCCAGCCTTGCTTGGCTGGGAAAGTGATATTTCCAGGAAGCTGATATTACTCACTGGCAGATTTCTGGGAAAGAATGGAGCCTGCGGTTATGTTGGGAGGAAGAGCTCAGCTTGGAAAATGTGTGATTAGGTGCTGGGACTGGGCAGAAAGCAGCTGTATTGTCCAAGACACTCGGTTTTTGTTGTTCCTGGCACAAGTGGCTGATTTTGTGGCTCTACCCAAACCAAGGTGCTTATTTTGTTGTTGTTCAGTTGCTCAGTCGTGTCCAACTTTTTGTGACCCCCATGGGCTTCCCCATCCTTCAGTATCTCCTGGAGTTTGCTCAAATTCACGTCCACTGAGTCGATGATGCCATCCAGCCATCTCATCCTGTATCGCTCCCTTCTCCTCCTGCCCTCAATCTTTCCCAGCATCAGGGTCTTTTCCAGTGAGTAGGTTTTTTTGCATCAGGCGGACAAAGTATTGTAGCTTCAGCTTTAGCTTCAACATCAGTCCTTCCAATGAACATTCATGGTTGATTTCCTTTAAGATTGACTGGTTTGNATCAGTTCTTAGTCAAGGCTTAAAGCCAAACACTTGGGTTTTCCTTCTTGCCTCATGGTCTCTACAAGAATAACTTTTTCTCATGAATATAGCCTACAGGGAGTCTGATCCTGCTTCAGGGAACCGAAAGTCTGTCTGCCCTTTCTGGAGCATATGATCAGCATCATGATTCTTACATTTATAAAACAGGCCAATGGTTCTTACCTTGTTGAAATGATTAAAATGATACAACTTGCGTGTAGGAATAGTTGAGTTCTGTACACCATGCCTAGAAGGAAAGGCAGACTCACTCCGCCAAAAATCACTGGAGTCCATAAACAGCTCAACACATTTCTTCACTTTTCCTTTCAGTTAAGGTGATTCAAAGGCTACCTTGGTTGAAACCCTAGATGGTCTTTCGTTTTCATTCTCCTTCTCTCATTTCTCAGCCCCTCTTCTAGCCCCAATATCTGTGGTCTTTTCTGCCCCTCAGTTCTTACCTTGGAGTCACCCTTTGTTCTTAAGGTCATCAAACTTCTGAACATGGATCCTGCCTCTGTCTTGCTGGGACAACAACAAGGTCTTTCATTGTGAATAGGGGTAGCAAGAAAGAGGCAAAGGAAACAAAAGATGGTCGTACATGGAAAGCATGAGGGGACTTCCCTGGCGTGCCAGTGGTTAGGACCTCGAGCTTCCACTGCAAGGGGCACAGGTTCGATCCCTGGTTTTGGAACTAATCCCACAAGCCCAGCGTCATGGCCAAAGGGAAAAAAAAAACAACAGGAAAAAAACAGGAAAGCATGCAACTCAAGGTAGGTGTTCAACAGTGGTCACTGCCAGCACTGACTGCCCCATGTCAAGAGCCCTGTTACCTGGTGTAGTCCTTCTCACTTGAACAATCTTTGTTCCAACTCACTGACCAACAATCTTGTTTATATCACCTCTGCCCAGCCCACATGATATCACAGACCTCCTTATCTAGCTTGGGTTCAGTTACCATCATTCTTTCCTTACAGTTACTTCCTCAAATATATTCTTAACTCCATTTCCTCTCTCTCCTTCCACTGAACTCACACGGTGAATCCCACCCTTGGTTAAACCCAATGCCCAGCTTGCCCCTGAACAATGGAATGTGATTGGATAAAGAATAACCAAGCCTATGGGTCTGATTAAATTATGACCACGTATCCAGTGGGCCTTCAGTATCTCCCAGCAACACCACCCTATTTTCCTAGTCAGTTTCCTCTTTTCCCCAAGTCAACCTTTTTTCCCCTCACCTCACTGCAGGGCATGCTTGATCTTAGTTCCTCAATCAGAGACTTTAGTTCCTTGGCCAGGAATCTTACTTCCCTGANTTTCCTCTTTTCCCCAAGTCAACCTTTTTTCCCCTCACCTCACTGCAGGGCATGCTTGATCTTAGTTCCTCAATCAGAGACTTTAGTTCCTTGGCCAGGAATCTTACTTCCCTGAGCAGAGTTGGAACCTGTGACCTCTGCAGTAGAGGTTGAGAATCCTAACCACTGGACTGCCAGGGAATTCACCCAAGCCATTTTTTCATATTTTAAAATCTGTCTTCAAACACTAGAAGAACTACACATGTTCATTTTAAATCTAGATGGCCTGAACAGTGAAAGAGGGGAGTGTTATTAGTTTTGGGAGAAGTATTGTTCCAGGCGAATCAAGTTTCCCTATCTGATACCTTTCCCCTTGCTTTCATTTGATGATTTCATGGCTCATTTCATGGGGAATATAGAAATAACAGAAGAGAGCTCCAGACCTGCCAGTGACTTCATCTGCAGCCACACACTTGGCCTGCGTTGTGTGTGCAGAGAATGGTGTATTAGTTTCCTGTGGCTGCCATAGGGCTCACCAGGAACCCGATGGCTGAAAGCACAATCCATTCTCTCACAGGATTAGGGTCTAGAGGCCTGGAATCAAGGTGTCAGCAGGACCACATTACCTCCGATGGCTCTGGGGAAGAATTCTTCCCTCCTGGCCTCTGGTGATTGCGATCAATCCTTGGCATTCTTTGGCTTCTACACACATTTCTCCCATCACTGTTTCCATTGTCACATGGCATTCCCCTGTCTGTCTCTATTTTAAGGACACTAGTTATTGGTTCAGGGCCAACCTGAATCCTGTATGACCTCATCTTAACTAATTACATCTGCAAATAAGGTCACGTTCTGGGGTTCCAGGTGGACACGAATTTTAGGGGG
>SJYX01005080.1:583207-600778 GCA_006410675.1 Oreotragus oreotragus
GGACGTGAGTCTGAGTGAACTCCAGGAGTTGGTGATGGACAGGGAGACCTGGCGTGCTGCAATTCATGGGGTCGCAAAGAGTCGGACGTGACTGAGTGACTGAACTGAACTGAACTGATTAGGGCTTGTGTTACTATGCATTTTCATGCATCTCTTATTTAGGAAATCACAAGACTGATTTTTAAATGTTAGCTAGGAAATAACTGATTTGAAGGCATTTCCTAGATGACGGTACTTGAAGGACTGATTTTAAATCATTTTATAGTCAATCAAGTGTGTTTTTGCAGTATAAAATGAAGAATAAAACAATTTTCCAAACAATTCATGCGAAATTTCATTTGAAGTATGTGGTTTGCTAGTTTGTTCAGTTGGTTATATTTTCTGTTAAAATAACATTTAGCCTGAATTCCACCAAAGATATTAATCTATAGTCATCACTTTGCATTAGATATGTAGACACAATATCTTGCTAATTATATTTGTGTGTAAGACAGGAATACTTACATATATAAAACCAGTAATTTTCAGGAGGCTTTTATCATTATGCCTATATTACAATATCAAACAAAACATCTTGTCCATAATATAAACAGTAATTACAGAGGACCAATTTCTTAGGAAATTCATTTCACAAATAGTTATTGAAGGTATACCACGGGAAAGGCACTATGCTAGGGGTGCAATCAGAAAGAATCTAGATGCATTTAATATCTATTTAAGAGGCAAAGCTTTAGTACCTCAAATTAAGTTAAAAATACATTTTTCAAGCTAAATCCAAGACTGATCTAGTCACTCATGTATTTAAAAAATCCCTTCAATGAAATTCTACCGCTCTTGGCCCCTGCCTCCCTCTTCACTTTTATGTCTAGCCACTTCAGGAACTGGAGAATCTGTCAATTTTGAAAATTTTTCTACATACACAATCACACATCACCCCATAATACTGAGATTAGTATTTCTTCCTTTTCAGTCATTTTTCATTTTATTTCTTTTGTCTTTCTGCACTGCCTTGTTTTAAAATTATTATATGTAGCAAAACATTCAAAAAAATGTAAAAAGACAAATAAACAGCAAAGACCATCTGGAAGCGTCTAGTGCTCCTTCTGGATAGTAATGCCCATCTTGCCTGGAGAATCCCAGGGACAGAGGAGCCTGTGGGCTGCCGTCTATGGGGTCGCACAGAGTCGGACACGGCTGAAGCGACTTAGCAGCAGCAGCAGCATCCTCAATGGTAACCATGCTACTGAATATTCTTCAATTCACTTGTTTGCCTTCATTTATGGTTTCATTACCAAACTGTTCATCTTAAAACACTGTAATTTAATTTGTTAATTTCTTAAATGGAATTAGTTTATGTTCTTTTATACCTAGCTTCTTTCACTCAACATTATGAAGATGTATTCATATTTTTTACATGGATCTGTATATATTGAAATCTAATATTTTTGGATAACTACATAATAGTTTGTTTACCCATTCTAATTTTGGTAGAAATTTAACTATTTCCAATTTGGAGCTGTAATGAACAGCCTTTCTATGAATATTCTCCTCCATGTTTCCTGGGTAGACTTATGTGCATATAGAAATGTAATTGCCAGATCACATATTATAGATGTTTTCAGCATCTTCCAGATAGTGTCCAGCTGCATTTCAAAGTAATTATTATCATTTCACATTTCCACCATCAACTTATGAGAGTTGTTGATCCAAAACTTTACCATATTTGATGTTTTCAAACTTAAAAAAATTTTGCCAATCTAGTGGTCATAGAGTGGTATTTAGGTTTTTTCAGTTTTACTGTACATGTTTTAACTCATCTTTTACAACAATTATACATTTAATTTATTTTGCTGTGATATCAGAAGTAAGAGATTATAGAATATAGCCATCTCTTTTCTGACCACCAAGGAAATCTTTCCAGTTTTCATTGATAAGTATGATGATTACTCTTAAGTTTTCTTTAAAATAAACTCTATTAAAGAAGTTATCTCATTTTCCTAGTTTATGAATTTCAGCATAACTAGGTACTATATTATAGGCAATTCTTATTCTGAATCTACTGGGATAATCATATGATTTTTCTTTTCTCTTCAGCTAAGGCAGTGAATCACACAGTTTATTACACATATTATTTCATATGTTAATGTAAAACCAGCCTTGTACCCTGAAATGAATTTAATTGTGAAGTATTATTCTTTTTATCTACAGGCAGGTTTGAGTTACTAATATTTTATTTAGGATTTTTATAACTATGTTAATGACAGAGATTTATTTATAATTTCATCTTTTGTGAATTTTTTAGGTTCTAGAACCAAGATCATACTGCCTTCAAAATATGAGTTAAGAAATTTCTATCCTTTTTATTCTGAAAGAATTTGTATAAGATTTGGAATTTTTTCTTCCTAAATATCTGGTAGAATTTGCTGGTGAAGCATCTGTGTGGGCATGTTTATTTCTCATGGTTTCAAAGTTAACTTGCAGTTCTCTTGGAATACATCCGTTTCATCCAAATATTAATACATACATTAAGTTTTTGTAATATCTTTATGTTTTCTTTGAAATTTCTTTAACATTTCTAGCAATATCCTTTTTTCAAACCTCAGTAATACAAATGTATTATATGTGAAAAGCTGTGCTGTTTTACTTACCATTTCCTTCTTTCTCTCAGAATTTTTGTTATTCTTTTTCGATCATTTTCAGATGCTTCATCTATATTTCTTGTGAATGCCATACAGCTTGAGTTTTGTGATTCAAATCCAGTTCAACCATATTTGTCTTTTATGGAGAGCATTTAGGCTATTTACATGTTATATAATTGCTAGTATATTTGAGTTCATACCTACCAACTTACAATTTGGCTTCTATATGTAATGATTATACTGTATTCATTTCTTTTTCTCTCTTTTCTTGCATTTATTTAACATAAATGACTAGTGTGTCTGAGTTCAGTTAGAGAAATGGTACCACTAGGAAAGGTGATGATAAAGATAAGTTTAAAGAGATGTGTTACGTGAATTTGACTTTATGCAGTTATGGAAAGTGGTTAAGCAATGTCTGCAAGTCTGTCATTTTTACATCTGATGCCGGGACTGGAAATTCAGAGGATAGGCAGTTGGGAAGAAAATATGGAATTAAAGTACTGGAGTGCAAGAACAAACAAATCTGGAAGCATGAACTGGAGCCCACAGGTACAGACTGAAGCCTGGGTCAATTTGCATTGTCTCTAAGCTTGATAGATTGAGTGTCCTACAGAAGACAAGGACTTCATCCTGTTGCAAACGCACATTCCCCTGGCTCAGGAGTCAGAGAAGTTAATGGGGATCCAAGGAAAGAAGCAGTTTCAGATTTGGTCACTGACTCGATTTAATAGGTAAGGGAAAACACGTATTTCCTACATGATATGCCATTTCATCCTACAGAGTAGCTTTCTGTAGCAGTGGCCTTTCTGTAGCTACATAATTATATAGCTACAGAAAGCCTGCTGCTTCACTCCCAACTTCCAAATCCCAGACAAGATTTCTCCTGTAGACCACTCTAACCAGAAACTTTCAGAATAGAAATTCTAGGAAATGCAGTTTAACTTGGCCAAGTTGATGTTTTGCAACTTGTGTGTACTATTCCATGTTTTCCATAATCTGGAAGTCATATACATTTTGGTTTTCTGTACTTTTGCTATATGTGTCCAAATGTAGATTTCCTCTTAATTAACTCACTGGCTCACTGTTGGGCTTATTAATCAGTTTTAGAAAACGGCCAATAATTATCTCATCCTATATTTCTTTTTACTGTGCTCTTTCTCCACCCTTCTGGATCTCTAACTGATAAATGAATTTGGGACATTTTTATTTTATCTTTTATACTGATTACTCTCTCAACTATATTTCTGTCTTTCCAACACTCCATTTCATTCTGAATTTCTTCTGTCCTATATCCTACTCATTAATTCTCTCTTCATTTGTATCTCATCTGCCATTAGGGTCATCTGTTAGATTTTAATACAATTTACATTTTTTAGTTATATCAGTTCTAGTCAAATCCTTTTAATTTTTTAAATTAATTTATTTTAATTAGAGGCTAATTACTTTGCAGTATTGTGGTGGTTTTCGCTAGGCATAGAAATGTGTAATATCATATTTAGCAGTTTCCAATGCTTTTCAGAAACTTTTTGCATTTAGGTTCTATTTCTAAGAATACAATAAACATAATGCTAAGACAGTCTGCATTGGGTAATTCCTAAGTTTTTGTCCGTATGAGATTTTTCTCTTGAGTGGTTGTTTCTGCTGATTTTAGTTTATATTTTATTGCCTTCTGTCCATCAAAAACTTTCATTGCTCTCTGGATACTTCATTCAATAGGTCTTCTTTAGAAAGAATGTGAGACCTAGAGCTTTATTATCTGATGTCAAAAAGAATTTTATTTTAACCTTTCTTCCAAATTCTTTGGAAGCTAATAGTCTAAGGTCAAGGCATCAGGATTTTCTGTGATACCTAGATTATCAGGATATTATTCCTATCCCCACTCTATAGTGAAGCATATTGGGATCCCTGTCCAGAACAGGAGCATTAACACAAGTTTTCCATCTTTGGAGGAGACTGAAATTTGATCTTTTCCCTTCAGTTCTAGGAATCTGCTTCAAAGTTCTGCTTACCTAATAACAACTTTCCTAGAATTGGCAGATGAAAAGAGGGAACAACAAATATTTCTTTGACAGCTTTGCTCTTGTTGGCCAGAGAACTTTGATTCTTGTCTTATAGTTATCTCTCATGGGGACCTGGCTCTCTCTCTCATCTGTTTAAAAAAATGTTCCTGGGTAGAAACAGCTCTAGATTAATTTGCTGGCTATTATCTTCCCTTTTTTCTCGGTCTGATAATATCTGACTATCTTACAGATTGTGATCAGTTATTTTGGTTATTGTTACTGGAAAAACTAGTTCAAATTATCTAGTTAATCATTTGTGGAAGTCAAAGTGTCTCAGTAAGCTTTTATTTCACTACCTAGAAGTCTTCATTTTTCCCTAGGGTCTTCAAAATTCTTTCATCAACAAAAAGTTTCCACTCATCTTTAGTATCTTTGAATCTCAAATTAGAACCTCAGACATGTTCTCAGACTTAAATTCTCTCTTAAATATTAAATAAAATATTTTATAATAAAAATTAACTATATAATTATTTGTCATTTACTCATGTTAGCATGTAATACTAATAAATGTAAATAATAATATGTTGATAATAATTAACATTTATTTAGTTCTTACTTTGTGCTAGATACTCTTCTTAGCAGTTTCTATTTGCGAGCCTCAAAGGGTTTGAGTAATTTTCCCTAGGTCATATAGATAAAAAGTGATGGAACCTGATTAAAAATATAAACTGGCTCCAGATTTCCTCCAATAAACCATCACACAAAAAAGTCCTTGGAAGCAGTGAGAGCAGCATCTCATTTACCCCCCATCTTCATTAATGCAATGACTTGTACACATTAAGTGGTCAATAAATATTTGTTGGATGACTGCATGAATGAATTCAATAATTTTCCTGTGTATTATGATGATGAAGTCGCTCAGTCGTGTCCGACTCTTTGCGACCCCGTGGACTGTAACCTACTAGGCTTCTCCATCCATGGGATTCTCCAGGCAAGAATACTGGAGTGGATTGCCATTTCCTTCTCCAGGGGATCTTCCCAACCCAGGGATCGAACCCAGGTCTCCCGCATTGGAGGCAGACGGTTTAACCTCTGAGCCTTGACAAAAATAAAAAGAAAGATTATATCAGGTTGGATTGTCAGAAAATGTTTTACAAAACAGTTAAATTCCAAATTAAGTCCAGAAGCCTGAATCTTGAATGCTAATTATAATTTGAATAGGAAAAGAGAAATAATAGCAAAACCAAAGAGGCATAAAAGCACAAATATATGCAAGACTTGCTTGTAAATATGTTTGGATGGAGTAAAATTTGAGGGAATCATAATATATATCTCAATATTTGAATTAATTGTAGGCTTCCCTCAGAGCTCAGATGGTAAATAATCAGCCTGCAATGCAGGAGACCTGGGTTTGATTCTGGGTTGGGCAGATCTCCTAGAGGAAGAAATGGTAACCCACTCCAGTATTCTTGCCTGGAGAATTCCATGGATAGAGGAGCCTGGTGGGCTGCAGTTCATGGAGTCGTAAAGAGTTGGACACAACTGTATGACTAACAAACACAATTCATATTATTATTTTGAATAAGAGTTCTAGACTAAGTAGTTTATATAAGTATTTCATTAATATTATAAAGTATATATTATTTTCATTTTTCAGATAAGAAAATTGAGGTGCCAAGAGAAGTAATTACTTCAAAATAATAGGACTAGCAAATGGTAAAGCTTTTAATTACAGAAAGCATAGTAGAAGAAAATGGGTCAGGGAATTTAGGGGCTAGAATTCAGATGTTCTATGCCTACATATGACATTTGGATTTTGCCCAAAATCTAAAGAAGGCAAAGAAGACTAAAGAAATTTCACTTTAAGGGAGTGAAGTAAAAATGTTCATGTGTCTGGAAGAGAAGTCTCACAGTATTGAGTAGTAGGCATGATAGACTATCAACAATAAAGTTGAAATGAGTTTTTATTCCTTATACTCTTTTTAAATTAGACAAAATTTATCCATTTGTGACTGTTTTTCCATCTATTTATTGTTCTCTTTCTGATGTCACACCAAACACATATCTTAACACTCTCTGTGTCAGGTCCTGTGTTTGTTCCCAGAACACAAAGAAATGTAAACAGCATGTGCAAACAACTTTCATAAAATATGATGCATACCATTCATTTAAGAAGTAGGCATAAGATATCCAAGAAAGCCTTCTTAAAAGGCCATACTTAAGCTGATTTAATGCATGTAGAATTTAGTTTGAAAAGTATGGGAAGATAGGCTCATTCCCAAGTATATGGTGTGTGCAAGTCACTTCAGTCATGTCTTAGTCTTTGCGACCCTATGGACTAAGATCTGCCAGGCTCCTCTGTCCATGGATTTCTCCAGGCAAGAACACTGGAGTGGCTTGCCATGTCTTTCTCCAGGGGACGTTCCTGACTCAGGGATGGAACCGTGAGTTCAATCTCGTGCATCTCCTGCATTGGCAAGCAGGTTCTCTACCACTAGCACTACCTGGGAAGCCCAAAAGAGATAGCGCAGAAAGAACATAAATACAAAACAGCCTGGTGCGCAGGGAACTAGTTCCTAAAGATGGTGGCAGAAGAGCTGTCCAGAGCTGGAGCACAGACATTTTGTCATGCACATCATAATAAGAAACTTTGCCTTTATTCTATAAGATATCTGGAACCATTGAAAGTTTCTACCCAGGGCCCTGGCATGGATAACTGTCAACATTTTGGTTCATGACTTGAAGTTTGTCCTTGGTGAGTTTTCATTAAGAATTTTCAACATGTCTATGTGTGGTCATTCTATTTCCATTAACCACACAAGGTTTCAGTTTTGGAGTTCCAGATATTTTTAAATTTAGAATCTCTTTTTCTTTCAAAGACGCTTCTCAGAGATGATTTAATTTACAGTAATCTGAAGTGAATGTGATTGCAGAGGGATCTGTAATGGGATAAGCTACTCCAAGATATAACACTTAACTAAGGAATGAAAAGTGTTGAAGGAGAAAATCCTGATATAAAAATAAGACATTTAAAAAATGTATGAAAAATTACAAAGAAAAATTTAGGGTTATCAATGTAGATGGTTATCAAAAAACTTCCTACTCTATCACTCTTGAATGTTTTATTAGTGCCAGATATTTTCAAATGCAGACTAACAAAGCTATAACTAGGAACGCAAATAGATTCAGAATCAGGCTCTCCGTCAGGTTCCCAAGGAACTCTGATGAAAGTAAAAAAAAATATTATGAATGCTATGGTGAAGTATTAATAGCTGCAGATTCAAGGGCAACTGTAAGCTGATAAACCTCTTCCTGATCATTCCTCCAACGAATATGCATCCACAGTTGCTCTTATAAGCAGGAATTGGAAAGAAGTAGGAGGATACAGATAAAGATAATAAAAAGCTGGTCATGGAGTGACTGTAAGGTTTGCAGACCAGTACACTATGTTTGAATACTAACTATATCCACTTTAATGAATGTGGAATATACTTAACATGCTTAGATGTTCATATAATCGAGTGAAATTCATTTTCTTGACAGTAATTTCATTATCACCTGTCTTCCTTCCCCATATGCTTACATCAATTTTTTTCTAGAATACAAATTTAAGCTAAAACTTTGATTATAAGACACTGACTTGTCTGCTTTGATTCATTTATGCATAATGTGCCAGATACATCCTTTTGGAAAACACTATCCTTCACAGAGCACAAACTTTATTCACCTTGGTATTACCTAGAACTCAATGCAGCTTTCTAAAAACACTGAACATAGAATATTTTCAATAAAAGGTGTTTTCTTTAAATGGCATATACTAAAAATTCTAATTAATGCTGTTTAAATTTGACAGCCATAGTCTTATCAATTGCATTGCCAATTGATAATCTTAACATCAATTACACATCAATCCAGTGTGTAATCAAGGAAATGGGGCTTAAAAGAGGAAAATTAAGTAGGGAAAGCCCCACAGACTTTAAAACTTTGAAATCCCCGTTATTAATCAACCTCATAAAATAAATTTGAAAGCAACTAAAATCGTATGCTAAAACAGCAGCAAATTTTTAAATATTTCCATATTTGGCCATGGAATTTCAAGATCAATTCAATGTATAAAGTTAAAATATGCTACAGGATAAGTGAATATAGGGCTTCTCACACTAAGGTTGTTTCTGGTTAACAGTCTTAACTAAGCTCAGTAACATCTGTCTTTGGGGATTGTCATTGCTTCACAAACTGTGTGAGGCTTTTACTGAAAATGGGCTTCCCTGGTGGCTCAGATGGTAAAGAATCTGCCTACAGTGCAGGAAACTGGGGTTGGATCCCTGGGTTGGGAAGATACCCTAGATAAGGGCATGGCAACATACTCCAGTATTCTTGCCTGGAGAATTCCATGGACAGAAGAGACTGGTGGACTATAGGCCATGGGGTCAGAAAGAGTTGGACATGACTAAGCAACTAACACTTTCACTTTACTGAAAATAAACAACTCCATCGCTCTTTAGTGCCATGGACAATAGCTGTCTACATCAGTATTGCATGGCTAAAATTATCCACAATGCCTGTTACTCCAGCATTTCTGCTTCTTCTCTTTGTATCCAACAAACTATTAACCATGAAGGTGCTACTTGATGCCCTGCAGTTAGACATTCTTTTAACATAACTAGTCCAACAGAGTGGAATTGGCCAAGAATTGAGCTTACATGTAGCAACTCTGAAAGTGCAAGTCACTGTAAAATAAAATCCAGTGAAACAAGGAGGTGTTCAAATCAAAAGAGAAATAGTAGGAGCATTCAGCACTACTAAATTATTATCTACTTCTCCTGGTCAATTTAAAGCAAATGATAAAAGGCAACAGAATCTAAAGAGGAAGACTTACTACAAAGTGGTCCAGCTAATTCAGCTAGAAGAAAAAGTGTTTTCCAAGTGCAACTTAAAAAGATGAAAGGTTATAACTGCAAACTCTTACACAAACAGACTGGATTTAGTCCTTTGAGAGCCCAAAGTTGAAGAGAGTCACAGCATAAACTACAAATGAAGAATGTGGAAAATTGTCGCCATCAATTTCAGTGGCTTTGGAACACATTTGGCAATCTGTGAGGGAAGACCAAGTAATATCAAATGATGAATTTAGCTCTGTTGTCAACTGCTGAGCTGATAGATACAAATCACTCCCTTTAAACTCCAAGTTGTGGAAATAAGATGCATTGAGCTGTAAAGGGATCAAATGGATGAAATTCAGATACCAACAGATCAGAAAGTACACATCCCATTGTAGTCCAGATCAACAATAAAGAAAAGTAATGTTCTCACTGAATTCCAACAACTGGACTTTCTTAACCAGTAGTTTTATAATAATGGTGGAAGGGAAGGTGATATGATTTATGTGCCAGGTAGGGGTTATTCCTAGCATCACTTCCAATCACACCAGGTTGTTGAAACTGTTTTAAGCCTGCATAAATCTCTTAGTGAACACAGAGTATGAGACATGGAAGCTGGGACCATTTCTAGTCATGTGACCCTGAGACAGCCACTTCATTTTTCTGAAGCTTATTTTCATTATAAAAGATATGAAGATTAAAAAAAAAAATTCAGGTACCAGAGTAACAAAAGTTTCATGTCCACTGACTCAAGAGTAAACTCACTGTTTATCCCTCCTTGATAAAAACATCTGAAAATGTACTCAGGATGATAGAGAAATACATTCTTTAAAAAGTACTAACACATATATATGGAATTTAGAAAGATAGTAATGAGGACCCTGTATGCAAGACAGCAAAAGAGATACAGATGTGTAGAGCGGACATATGGACTCTGAGGGAGAAGGAGAGGGAGAGGGAGAGGGTGGGATGATTTGGGAGAATAGCATTGAAATATGTATACTATCATGTAAGAACTGAATTGCCAGTCTATGTTCAATGCAGGATGCAGGATGCTTGGGGCTGGTGTATGGGGATGATCTGGAGGGATGATGTGGGGTGGGAGGAGGGAGGGGGGTTCATGTTTGGGAGTTCGTGTAAAAAAATAAATAAAAAAAAAAATTAATTAATTAATTAATTTTTTTTTTTAAAAAAAGTAGTTCAAGAGGAAAAAGTAAGGCTAAAATCTGGTGACAATACTTCTGAGAAGACACTGAGAAATGTAAGTGTAGGGGAAAACAGTGATATTCTTTGAAATAGAAAACTGATTAGAAATACACAGAAAATACAATAGAAATTAGAAATACACAGAAAAGTTAAAAGGCTAGAGTTAAATATAAGTAAAAATTTAAGAAAGACTTCAGGTCCATAGCCAACATTCTGGCTCAAATACAAATCAATCTTTGTTAAATCTATAGAGAATATCGCATCTCCAGTTTCTAAGTACTGCAGATGAGTGGCTCAAGCCACTTCCTGTGTATCTCCAGACACACCAGTCTGGGACTTTCATAGCTATATTTTAGTGCATCTTTAGTTGCCATACTTCTGTGGGAAGTATCCCAGCCTGAAGGGGCCCACTTCAGCCGGAACACGCACTACCCAACTTCATTCACTTACTGTCATTAGATACAGTGCGCCAGGCACTTTCTAGTGCTAGGGAGAAACAGAGCAAAATAGACACAAATTCCTGCCCTCGTGGTGCCTAAATTCTGAAATGAGCCTATTGTCCTTTTTATCCAAAATCTCTTCTCATCTTATATTGCCAGGAAAAGAAAGGCTGCATGAAATGCTATTGCACCAACAGGGTTTAATTTTTTTTCTAGATTTTCTTTTCTTCTCCTTTCTTTTTTTTTTTATACTCTTCTTTGATTTTCTTTATTCTCAACTTTGTTTCTTAAAATGTGATGTGAGCTTTGTTAAGCAACCCTGCTTTGCTGCTGAGGATCAGAAGTAATAGCAGAACGAGGCAGTATATCAACTAAGGATGAGATGTGTGGAGTCAGGGCACCTGGCTTTGATCTCCAGCTTCATCACTTAGAGATAATAGTCAAGGGAACTCAAATTTCTTAACTTCTTAATACTTCTTAATACTAGTTTTCTTGTACATGTAATAAAGCCAACAATAAGATTTACCTTGGGAGGTTGTAATAAAGAGTAAATAATATAAGTGATGTAAAGGTTGTTAAGTGTCAGAGAATGTACCATGTGCCCAGAAATCCCTACTCTCACATTTAATCCTTACAGGCAATCCTAAATAAATGATGTGCCTTTTAAGGTATAATAGTACTACTACTGGTAATAGTAGTAATAATGACTGTTCACTTAAACTTTATATCCATTTTTAAAAAGATATAATAAAAAGTAACCTCCACACTGCAGATGGTGACTGCAGCAATGAAATTAAAAGGTGCTTGCTCCTTGGAAGAAAAACTATGATCGACCTAGACAGCATATTAAAAAGAAGAGACATTACTTTGCTAACAAAGATCCATCTAGTCAAGGCTATGGTTTCTCCAATAGTCATGTATGGATGTGAAAGTTGGACTATAAAGAAAGCTGAGCACCAAAGAATCGATGCTTTTGAACTGTAGTGTTGGCGAAGACTCTTGAGAGTCCCTTGGACTGCAAGGAGATCCAACCTAAAGGAGTCATGCTAAAGGAGATCATTCCTGGGTGTTCATTGGAAGGACTGATGCTGAAGCTGAAACTCCAATACTTTGGCCACCTGATGCAAAGAGCTGACTCATTTGACAAGACCCTGATATTGGAAAAGATTGAGGGCAGGAGGAGAAGGGGATGAAAGAGGATGAGATGGCTGGATGGTATCACCGACTCAATCGACATGAGTTTGGGTGAACTCCAGGAGTTTGTGATGGACAGGGAGGCCTGGTGTACTGAAGTACATGGGGTCGCAAAGAGTAAGACACGACGGAGCAACTGAACTGAACTGAACTGAACCTCCACACACAAAGTTGTGAAGACATAAAAATGAAAAGAAAGATCACATATAAGTCAATCCATAACTTGAAGTCAGTAAATCTGACTTTAACACTTTTCTGTTTTGCTTATGTCACTTCCTTAGGAAAAGTGTCTGAATCTCTATTCATTCAAATAACCCAATCCAGTCTAATCACTTTGCAACAATACAATGCCTTTCAGTACACTGAACTGAGTGTCACTTACCCTGGCACTCTTCCAATGACAAAAGACTCTTATAAAAAGAAAAGTGAGAAAATGACATTATGACGTTATTGGGCAAGAAATAAAGCAAACTGAGCCTTTTGAGGAGAACCCACTGACCTCAGAGAAGAGCTTCATATGTCACTCCCAGAGAAAAGCAATCCTCATAAAAAGGGTAAGATGGATCATCTAAGAGGAGCCTCACTCTTGATAGGATGATGAGCTACCAGCTCAGAGGCAGAGAGAGCACGAGTTTATGAACAGGGTCATGAAGATTAAAGGATACCATCAGAAGGGTAATTGGCCTGCAAACACCCTCTGTTATTTTAACACTAATTATAACAATAGTACACATTTGTAAAATGCTCACTCTGTGAAAGGCACTGTGTTGAATGCTTTACATGCTTTATCACATTCAGTTCCCACATTAATAAGGTAGGTTCTATCATTATGCTGAGTCACTAGATGAGGACAGTAAAACTCAGGGAGTCTAGGATATTTGCCCAAGATTATGAAACTAAAAAGTAGAATTTCTAAGACCTTAATAATAAATTCTTAAGAAACAAGTTGATAATTTGAATTAAACAAAATTAATCATTTTCTTATTCAATTAACATGATCATTCTTCAAAGAAGAAAGTATATTCTGCCATGGATTTTAACATAGATCATTTATGAATTTAATTATTTTCTTGTAATTATGAACAGATGCATTTATTAAATGCCTATTAAATACAAAGCACTTTGCTTGGCATTGTAGGAAGTCAGAGTATATAATACTCAAAAGTGTAAGTTTACAATAAAAGATGCTCCTAAATATCCCAGAACCTGCATTATCTATACTAAGAGTCAGTAATGGTCATTACTATGGGATCTAGAGGCACTCGTTATAGCCTGGAGCTAGATCCTATCATATTGACCAACCCAATGCCAGCCACCAAACAAGATAAAACAGCCTCTTATTCACTCTTTGATTTTTACTGAGTCATGTTAAGATATCATCTTTCTAACTCTGTGCCAGGATATTTTGGGAAAAAAATGCTGAGAGGTTTAAGAAAATGTTTTTACCTACTAACGGGTGATTTTCCAGGATGTAAAAATTAAAGGAGGGAAAGAGAATTGTATTGGGATTGAGCAGAGAGAAAGTAGAGCTGAAATGCCATGCCAACAAAATCTCAGCCAACCCTATTGTAAGCTTCAGTGTTGTGATGGTCCACCTTCATGGATGCAGGTTTCCCTTGGAAGGACCTTGGGTGAAACTTTTCCTTCTCACTCAGTCCTCCAAAGGAAATTCTCAAATAGGGATATTAACTAATGGTAATCTTTTTACTACTCAAGAACTGGTGGAATAAATTCTTAATTCCTAAATGAGAATCAAGGCAATACACTATAACAACCATAACAGTTCACACCTTGTGCCCTTTGGATACATTTTTGTATATGTTCTGAGAACAAATCCTTTAGGACTAGAGTGGGCTTCTCTTCCTGGGGGAAATGTAGAAGGGGAAAATCAGTGGGATGAACCACAGCCTCTGTCACTGTTGGTCCTGGGGCCACAGCTAATATCATTGCTTCCCTTTTCCATCTAGATTCCTCTCACCCTCATCTCACACTAAGGCTAATCTCATTGAATTTTCTGGTGGTGTGACTTGGGTCCAAGCCCTGGTTCATTATTCTTTCTTCAGGGAAGGTTTATTGCATTTGTTCCTTTACTATCAGAATTAGTCCAAGTAGTATACAAAGAAACCACAAGTGATCAATTGAGTGTAAGCCATGCAGTAACAGCAGCCTTAACTCCCTGTGATAATTAGGTTCAATTACTCTAGCATGGCTGCAAAGAATATGATCAATCTGATCTCGGTAATGGCCATCTGGTGATGTCCATGTGCAGTCTTCTCTTGTGTTGATGGAAAAGGATGTTTGCTATGACCAGTGTGCTCTCTTGGCAAGCTCTGTTAGCCTTTGCCCTGCTTCATTTTGTACTAAAAGGCCAAACTTGCCTGCTGCCCCAGGTATCTCTTGATTTCCTACTTTTGCATTCCAGCCCCCTATGATAAAAAGGACATCATTTTGGGGGTGTTAGTTCTAGAAGGTCTTAGAGGTCTTCATAGAGCCATTCAACTTCAGCTTCAGCATTACCGGTCAGGGCATAGACTTGGATTACTGTGATACTGAATGGTTTGCCTTGGAAATGAACAGAGATCATTCTGTAGTTTTTGAGATTGCATCCAAGGACTGCATTTCAGACTCTTCTGTTGACTATGATGGCTACTCCATTTCTTCTAAGGGATTCTTGCCCACAGTAGTAGATATAATGGTCATCTGAGTTAAATTTGCCCATTCCAGTCCATTTTAGTTCATCGATTCCTAAAATGTTGATGTTCACTCTTACCATCTCCTCTTTGACCACTTCCAGTTTACCTTGATTCATGTATCTAACATTCCAGGTCCTATGCAACATACAGGCTTTATTTTCTTGCACTGCAGATGGTGACTGTGGCCATGAAATTAAAAGACGCTTTCTTCTTGGAAGAAAAGTTATGATACCTAGACAGCATATTAAAAAGCAGAGACAGAAAAACAAGATGGCAGAGGAGTAGGTGGACATGGAGTACATCTCTCTCCATGGATACATCAGGAATACACCTTCAGACAGAAGAGCATGCCGAACACCAACTGAGAGTAGACAGGAGTACCTGACCAGTGAAAAAGAATATATAGGACCATGCAAAACTCAGTAGGATGAAGGAACTAGGCAGAAAAAATAGGAATGTTAGTAGGACTGGACCTGCCCTCAGCAGGTGGGGGAACTGAAGCAGGGGTCTGATCCCCACATCAGGATAACTGTCTAAGTCAGAGGAGAAACATTTAAGGCTGAGAGTGAAACATGTGATCTTTGGCAGCCTAAATGGAATGAGAATCAGACAGTCCTTGCTGTGGCTACACATACCCTGGACAGGGATGAGGGCCCTCTGGAAGGCACAGTGGCTGGGAGCTGGAGTTTGGGGGGTGTGGAGCGATCCCAGGGCGAGGGCTGCTATTGACTGTGGAGAGACGGATCAGTGGGATGTGAGGGAGGTGATCATGGTGGGAAATGCCAGTGGAGGAAAGCCAGGCATCCATGGAAGCAAGGATTTCTGAGCCACACGTAGGAGGTGGAGCCATGACCATAGCCTCTCTCTCTCTCCCCCCACACCAGCATTGGCAGCTGAACAATAGAGAGGCTGGCCCATCAAATGCCTGATGCACTGAACTAGAGGGTAGGATCCCACCCAGAATGCTCCTTTAAGTGACTAATGTGCCAAGCTACAGAGTAGGACCCCAGCCACGGGGCCCTCCTCCATGTGCCTGACATGCTGAACAACAGAGAAGGACCCCAGGCAAGGGAGCCCTCTAAGTGCCTGAATGGGCAGAGCTACAGAGAAAGACTGGCCAAAGAGGCTTTTGATTGCCAGCTACAAGGGGCTCGAAAAAGGACTCTGAAAGGGCCATAACTCCTGTGGAGGAGGCAGTCCGTGTCCTTACACACTTGGCACCACCAGAGTCCCTGAAAGGCAAGCAGCTGCATCACCTTCATCCTCAATTCTCACTGGAACAGAGCTCCACAGGCAAAAAAATTCTTGCATCTAAACACGAAGGGTCGCTTCGGTCATGTCCAACTCTTTGCAACCCTGTAGACTTTGACCTACCAGGCTTCTCTGTCAGGGAGTGGAATTCTCCAGGCAAGAATACGGGAGCATATTGGCCAATACTGGTTGCCATACCCTTCTGCTGCTGCTGCTAAATTGCTTCAGAAGAGATTATAGTTGAAAATTTCCCCAACATGGAAAAGGAAATAATCAACTCCAAGAGGCAGGAAGAGTCCCACACAGGGTAAACCCAAGAAGAAAAGTACAAGACACATACTAATCAAACTAACAAACACTAAACACAAAGAAAGAATATTAAAATCAGCAAGGGAGAAGAAACAAGTAATACATAGGGGAAACCCCATATGCTTAAGAGCTGCTGTTTCAGCAGAAACTCTGCAGGCCAGAAGGGAATGGTAGGATATATTTAAAGCACTGAAAGGGAAAAATCCACAACCAAGATTACTGTACACTGCAAGGATCTCATTCAAAATTGATGGAGAAATAAAAGGCATTTAAGACAAGCAAAAGTTAAGAGAATTCAGTACCACCAAACCAGTTTTACAACAAATGTTAAAGGGGCTTATATAGCCAAGAAATACAAGAGAAGAAAAAAGATCTACAAAGTCAACTCCAAATAATTAAGAAAATGGCGATAGGAACATATATATCAATAATTACTTTAAATGTAAATGGATTAAATGCTCCAACCAAAAGACACAGACTGGCTGAATGTATACAAAAATAAGACCCAAATATATGCTGTTTACTAGAAAACCACTTCAAACCTAAAGACACATATAGACTGAAAATGAGAGGATGGGAAAATACATTACATGCAAATGGGAAGCGAAAGAAAGCTGGAGTAGCAATCCTCATGTCAGACAAAATAAAAACCCTAAAATAAAGAATATTACAAGAGATAAGGAAGGACACACATAATGATCAAGGAATCAATCCAAGAGGAATACATAACAATTGTAAATATCTATGCACCCAACATCAGTTCAGTCGCTCAGTCGTGTCCGACTCTTTGCGACCCCATGAATCGCAGCACCCCAGGCCTCCCTGTCCATCACCATCTTCCGGAGTTCACTCAGACTCACGTCCATCGAGTCTGTGATGCCATCCAGCCATCTCATCCTCGGTCGTCCCCTTCTCCTCCTGCCCCCAATCCCTCCCAGCATCAGAGTCTTTTCCAATGA
>SJYX01005082.1:0-17843 GCA_006410675.1 Oreotragus oreotragus
GACCCTGATGCTAGGAGGGATTGGGGGCAGGAGGAGAAGGGGACAACAGAGGATGAGATGGCTGGATGGAATCACTGACTCAGTGGATATGAGTCTGAGTGAACTCCTGGAATTGGTGATGGACAGGGAGGCCTGAAATGCTGCATTTCTTGGGGTGGCAAAGAGTTGGACATGACTGAGAGACTAAACTGAACTGAACTGAGCTGAGTGACTAACACTTTCACTTTCATACTATTATCATCTCAGAGTTGAATATACAGATTGATTGTGGTTAAGTAACTTCTATAGGTTTGAAAAGTTGGGAAAAGTAGATTAGAATGAAGATCTTTCCTATAATATGTATTTGTTATGAGTTTGAATTGTGCTCCCCCAGCCCCATGTATTTAGATATTGAAGAGCTATCCCTCAGTTATCTCAGAATATGTCTGTATCTGGAGATAGAATTTTTAAAGAGGTAATTATGATAAAATGAGGTAATTTGATGCCTCTGATCTAATGTGACTAGCTAGTATCCTTATAGAAATATGAAAGCCTGACATGGATATGTACAGAGGGAAATACAGAGGGAAGACTATGTGAATACAAAAGAAAGATGACCTTGGACAAGCCAAGGAGAAGGGCTCAGAAGAAACCAAACCTATTGACACTTGATAATAGATTCCTATCCTCTAAAACTGTGAGAAAATAATTTCTGTTGTTTAAACCTCCCTGTCTGAGGACCTTGTCATGGTGGATCTAGAAAACTAACATCGTATCTAAAAAAGTTCAAGACAAATGTGATTTCTTTGAGACTAACTATCTGCTACTCAGTTCAGTTCAGTCTTTCAGTTGTATCCGGCTCTTTCCAACCCCAAGAACCGCAGCACGTCAGGCCTCCTTGTCCATCACCACCTCCTGGAGTTTACTCAAACTCATGTCTGTTGAGTCAGTGATACCATCCAACAGTCTCATCCTCTGTTGCCCCCTTCTCCTGCCTTCAATCCTTCCCAGCATCAGGGTATTTTCCAATGAGTCAGTTCTTCACATCAGGTAGCCAAAGTATTGGAGTTTCAGCTTCAGATCAGTCCTTCCAATGAATACTCAGGACTGATTTCTTTTAGGATGGACTGATTGAATCTCCTGTTGTCCAAGGGACTCTCAAGAGTTTTCTCCAACACCACAGTTCAAAAGCATCAGTTCTTTGGCACTTAGCTTTCTGTATAGTCCAACTCTCACATCCATATATGACTACTGGAAAAACTGTAGCTTTGATTAGATGGACCTTTGTTGGAAAAGTGATGTCTCTGCTTTTTAATAAGCTGTCTAGGTTGGTCATAACTTTTCTTCCAAGGAGCAAGCATCTTTTAATTTTATGGCTGCAGTCACCATCTGCAGTGATTTTGGAGCCCCCCCAAAATAAAGTCTGTCACTGATTCCATAGGTGGAAGATAGAGATAAGATGCAAGCTCTTTTGAAGAAATAGGTCTACATGAGATTATACAAAGAGGAATTGTAGGTGGAAAAGAAAAACAAAGACTTAATAGAAACCTGAAGAAATTCAGCATTTAAAACCAGCAAACATACCTAAGAAGAAGTGGCCAGTAAGTTAAAAAGACAATCAGAGGAATACGGTGTCACAGAACCTTAGAGAAATAGTCTATCAAATGGGAAGGAGCAGAGAACTGTGTAAAGGGTTTATTCAGAAGACATACTGCAACAAGGAGATCACTAGAGCCATTTTAAAGAACACTTTCTGTGAAATGGAGGGGAATTGAAACCCAACTGGGTTCGGTTGAAAGAAGGTTCGATAAGTATGAAATTTTTTTCTAAGATGTTTTAACATTAAGAGAGCAAAGGAAATGAACAGCAGCTTGTGGCTAGTGGGGAATGTGAAGTCTTTCTGTCTTTCTTTTTTTTTTTTTAAGGTGGAGTGATGTTAAGGCTTTGTTGCTGATGCTTGTTTTGCTGTTGGAAATAATTTAGGAGTGAGAAAAACTTGATGCAGTGAGAAAGTGGCTAATTGTGCATGCAGTACTGAAAAGGAAAGCCATTAAATGAGTGGGAGTGAAGGGAGATCTTCAGGCTACGAAGAAACTGGTCTTAGATAAGAGTGGACGTCACCTTGCTTTCTATGCGGAGGAAAGAGACTATCTGAGTATGGACACAGATGAGTGAGTGGCTTTAGTTACAGGAAGATAAGATATATTCTTAGGATAACAAATTATTTTCACTGACTTTTGGTGTGGATAACTTTCTTCAGTGTAGAGAGAGAATGGTGTAAGTGTTTGAGAGAGAGAAGCAAAGGTGTGAAATTGGAACTTAAGACCTTGAAGAAGTGTAGTGGAATTATAATGTGTGCTGAGCGCCCATTTGAGAGCCATAAACATAAATTTAAAGTGAGATCAGTCCACAGAGTGGAAGAATTTTTTTTCCTCCAGCCATACACAGCTGCTGAGGAGACCAGTTGTCAGTGAATAGTTGGATTTAACCATGGTTGGTGGTGTGCCAGCAAGTAGGTCAGAAGAAGAGGAGGCCAAAGCCATTAGCTAGGCATGGGTCATAGTGCTGCACAGTTCTCCAAGGAATCTAAGGAATCTCCACTGGATAAGAGAGTAGCAAGAACGGAGATTTGGAAAAAAATAAAGAGAAAGATAGATTTGAAGTGTAAAAATATAGAGTCTAGAGCTGGAGGTCTAGGGAAGCTTGAAACTTAGCTGGAGTGCAGCAAGAAAGAATGGTCATGAAAAGGGAAATTTAAAATGCAGGTTTTTGAGTTGGAGTTAATAGAAATGAAAACAAGATCCAGGAGGGAATAACCTTAGAAGCTGCAGAGATCAAAGATTTTAGATGAATCAGTGTTGAATTCCCAAGCATGATAACTAGAGTAGCAAAGGAGATGTCAGTGAACCTAGGAACTAAAGATGATTATGAATAAGGAGAGTTGTACATTTTCTCTCAAAGTGCTAAAGGGTGAGAGAGTCTTTACATCTTAGTAAAACACTTTTTCTACTTTCCAGAAGCTGCAGTTAATGATTGAGTTTTTAGAGATGAGTAAATTCTCTGTTTATCCCATCACTAAATGGTACAAATCAGTTAGTAACAGAGAGTATGTGTCTTAGTTGCTCAGTCATGGGCTATTCTTTGTGACTTCATGGACTGTTGCCCACCAGGCTTCTCTGTCCATGGAATTCTCCAGGCAAAAATACTGGAGTGGGTTTCTATTTCCTTCTCCAAGGGATCTTCCCAACCCAGGGATCAAACCCAGGTCTCCCATATTGCAGGCAGATTCACCATCTAAGCTATCATGTTAGAACACCTGAAAAAATGTTTCTTATCCGACCCAAGAATTACTGGGTCTGATATATATGTTTAGGGATAATTGTAATTGCTTTATTCTGTCTAACAAAAGGTTAGAGTATTTCTCAGAAACAATCTTATATTTGCATGTTATTTGGAAATTTTGTTTCCTAAATTAATAACAGAAGTTCAAGCAGTAGCATTTTAAAAATTATATTAACTTCGGTCTAGAATAAAAAAATTCTCCTAAATGGAGAAGAAATAGCCATACAATAGAGAGGCTGTAGTTACTTCAGGAGAGCTGAGAAAGCAGATTAGAACACACTTAAATGGGTAAACTCTAGTCAATTAATGGTTTATTCTTTGGTCTAAAAATGTAAAGCAGGATAGCATGAAGGTATGTCCAGAGGTGAAGTTAGAAGTGATATGAAAAAGTAGACTATGAAGAATTACATATGCACTACTAGATTGTATGTGCCTTTACATAGCGTCCACTCTCTAATGGGATATGAAAGATGAGTAGAGCATTTTCAGAAGGAAATATTTATTTGACTTATGGTATACTGCTATAATCCTTGACATGTGATTGCCTTTTTTAAAAGAACCGTGAAGAAAATTAAATAATTTTTCTATAAGGCATAGCTTATTTTAAAAGAATAGCACATTCTTAAAGTCCTATTAAAAGGATCCTTTCTGTAGGTAACAAGGCTGCTAATTCATAAAATGATAAGGAGGTAAGTGTGCCATCTATTGGTGAATCAAGCACATTGTAAAAATACGTGCAAAACCATCGGTCTAAGGGCAAGTTACATAGGCATCTTTTTCTATGCCATATAAAGTAATGCTTCATGAGAGCAAATGCCATAGTCTACTCACAGAAAAACTGGGGCTTGTTGTCGTTATTAGTAGCCCAGCAACAAAAGGATGCCAAATCAGAAGTCAGGGCATCAGAGTTCTCACCCAGCTTTATGCAATATGCAGTGTAAGGTTGCTTGTATTGTTTCATGTCCCAAGGTNAAATGCCATAGTCTACTCACAGAAAAACTGGGGCTTGTTGTCGTTATTAGTAGCCCAGCAACAAAAGGATGCCAAATCAGAAGTCAGGGCATCAGAGTTCTCACCCAGCTTTATGCAATATGCAGTGTAAGGTTGCTTGTATTGTTTCATGTCCCAAGGTTCCACTTTCCTTTTTTATAATAATAAATTAAGAGATAGCAAGTATTAATTAGTTCCTTTAAGTTCTAACATTTAGCAAATTTTATAGCTTGAATGTATGCATAGATGCAGATGCTGTTTCATTTAAGTAAGTTTACCATTTAAAAAATTTTACTCTTAAAGACATACAGATTCCTTTGATGTAAACTGTAGAAGCCATTGCATATAAGGTCTTACTTTTAGAGGCAGAGACATTACTCAGTTCAGTTCAGATCAGTCGTGTCCGACTCTTTGCAACGCCATGAAATGCAGCACGCCAGGCCTCCCTGTCCATCACCAACTCCCGGAGTTTACTCAAATTCACGTCCATAGGGTCAGTGATGAAATCCAGCCATCTCGTCCTCTGTTGTTCCCTTCTCCTCCTGCCCCCAGTCCCTCCCAGCATCAGATTCTTTTCCAATGAGTGAAATCTTTGCATGAAGTGGAATAGGAGTATTGGAGTTTCAACTTTAGCATCAGTCATTCCAAAGAATACCCAGGACCAGTCTCCCTTAGAGTGGACTGGTTGGATCTCCTTGCAGTCCAAGGGACTCTCAGGAGTCTTCTCCAACACCACAGTTCAAAAGCATCAATTCTTCGGCCCTCACCTTTCTTCACAGTCCAACTCTCACATCCATACATGACCACAGGAAAAACCATAGCCTTGACTAGACGGACATTTGTTGGCAAAGTAATGTCTCTCCTTTTGGATATGCTACCTAGGTTGGTCATAACTTTTCTTCCAAGGAGTAAATGTCTTTTAATTTCATGGCTGCAATCACCATCTGCAGTGATTTTGGAGCCCAAAAAGTTAAGTCTGACACTGTTTCCACTGTTTCCCCATCTATTTCCCATGAAGTGATGGGACCAGATGCCATGATCTTGGTTTTCGGAATGTTGAGCTTTAAGCCAACTTTTTCATTCTCCTCTTTCACTTTCATCAAGAGGCTCTTTAGTTCTTCTTCACTTTCTGCCATAAGGGTGGTGTCATCTGCATATCTGAGATTATTGATATTTCTCCCGGCATTCTTGATTCCAGCTTGTGCTTCTTCCAGACCAGCGTTTCTCATGATGTACTCTGCATATAAGTTAAATAAGCAGGGAGACAATATACAGCCTTGATGTACTCCTTTTCCTATTTGGAACCAGTCTAACAAGTATGAAATGGCAAAGTATTGACATTAGGAATGTGAAGAACTTAATTCTGTCCCCAGAGCTCTGTTACCTTGAGATAACTCTTCACCCTGTCTCTTATACACATCTTCCTTTTCCTATTTGGAACCAGTCTGTTGGTCCATGTCCAGTTCTAACTGTTGCTTCCTGACCTGCATACAGATTTCTCAAGAGGCAGGTCAGGTGGTCTGGTATTCCCATCTCTTTCAGAATTTTCCACAGTTTATTGTGGTCCACACAGTCAAAGGCTTTGGCATAGTCAATAAAGCAGAAATAGATGTTTTTCTGGAACCCTCTTGCTTTTTCGATGATCCAGCAGATGTTGGCAATTTGATCTCTGGTTCCTCTGCTTGTTCTAAAACCAGCTTGAACATCTGGAAAGTCACGGTTCACGTATTGCTGAAGCCTGGCTTGGAGAATTTTGAGCATTACTTTACTAGCGTGTGAGATGAGTACAATTACTCAGTAAGTTATAATTGAATGTGTACTAAATCACTTCAATCATGTCCAACTCTTAGAGACCCTATGAAATATAGCCTGCCAAGCTCCTCTCTCCATGGGATTCTACAGACAAGGCTACTATAGTGGTTTGCCATATCCTCCTCCAGGAGATCTTCCCAACCCAGGGATTGAACTTTCATCTCTTATGTTTCCTGCACTGGCAAGCAAGTTACTTACCTATTGCACCACCTGGGAAACCCCTAAAACTGAATACATAAACAAATAGTAAACCACAATATTTTTTTAAAAACTGAAAAACAGTTGACTCACAATACTGTATTAGTTTCTGGTATATATCTGAAGAAAACAGAAACACAAATTTGAAAAGATATATGCACTTCAATATTTAAAGCAGAATTATTTGCAATAGTCAAAATATGAAAACAACTTAAGTGTCCATTAGGAGGTTAATGGATAAAGAAGATACATATATTAAAATTTATGTAAATATTGTGCTCTGCTGCTGTGCTCTGTCATGTCCAACTCTGTGACCCCATGGATTATGACTACCAAGCTCTTCTATCCATGGGATTTTTGAGGCAAGAATACTGGAGCAGGTTGTCATTTCCTCCTTCAAGGGATCTTCCCAACCAGGGATTGAACCCACATCTGCATCAGCAGGTGGATTCTTTACTATTGAGACACCTGGGAAGCCCATAATGGAATATTACATATCTAGGACATCACCAGATGGTCAACACCAAAATCAGATTGATTATATTCTGTGAAGCCAAAGATGGAGAAGCTGTATACAGTCAACAAAAACAAGACCAGAAGCTAACTGTGGCTCAGATCATGAACTCCTTATTTCCAAATTTAGACTTAAATTGAAGAAAGTAGGGAAAACCGCTAGACCATTCAGGTATGACCTAAATCAAATCCCTTATCATTATGCAGTGGAAGTGAGAAATAGATTTAAGGGCCTAGATCTGATAGACAGAGTTCCTGATGAACTATGGAATGAGGTTCGTGACATTGTACAGGAGACAGGGATCAAGACCATCCCCATGGAAAAGAAATGCAAAAAAGCAAAATGGCTGTCTGGAGAAGCCTTACAAATAGCACTGAAAAGAAGAGAGGCGAAAAGCAAAGGAGAAAAGAAAAGATATAAGCATCTGAATGCAGAGTTCCAAAGAATAGCAAGAAGAGATAAGAAAGCCTTCTTCAGCAATCAATGCAAAGAGATAGAGGAAAACAACAGAATGGGAAAGACTAGAGATCTCTTCAAGAGAATTGGAGATACCAAGGGAACATTTCATGCAAAGATGGGCTCGATAAAGGATAGAAATGGTATGGACCTAACAGAAGCAGAAGATATTAAGAAGAGGTGGCAAGAATACACAGAAGAACTGTACAGAAAAGATCTTCACGACCCAGATAATCATGAGGATGTGATCACTAATCTAGAGCCAGACATCTTGGAATGTGAAGTCAAGTGGGCCTTAGAAAGCATCACTAAGAACAAAGCTAGTGGAGGTGATGGAATTCCAGTTGAGCTGTTTCAAATCCTGGAAGATGATGCTGTGAAAGTGCTGCACTCAATATGCCAGCAAATTTGGAAAACTCAGCAGTGGCCACAGGACTGGAAAAGGTCAGTTTTCATTCCAATTCCAAAGAAAGGCAATGCCAAAGAATGCTCAAACTACCGCACAATTGCACTCATCTCACACGCTAGTAAAGTAATGCTCAAAATTCTCCAAGCCAGGCTTCAGCAATATGTGAACCGTGAACTCCCTGATGTTCAAGCTGGTTTTAGAACAGGCAGAGGAACCAGAGATCAAATTGCCAACATCCGCTGGATCATGGAAAAAGCAAGAGAGTTCCAGAAAAACATCTATTTCTGCTTTATTGACTATGCCAAAGCCTTTGACTGTGTGGATCACAATAAACTGTGGAAAATTCTGAAAGAGATGGGAATACCAGACCACCTAACCTGCCTCTTGAGAAATCTGTATGCAGGTCAGGAAGCAACAGTTAGAACTGGACATGGAACAACAGACTGGTTCCAAATAGGAAAAGGAGTACGTCAAGGCTGTATATTGTCTCCCTGCTTATTTAACTTATATGCAGAGTACATCATGAGAAACGCTGGACTGGAAGAAACACAAGCTGGAATCAAGATTGCCGGGAGAAATATCAATAACCTCAGATATGCTGATGACACCACCCTTATGGCAGAAAGTGAGGAGGAGCTAAAAAGCCTCTTGATGAAAGTGAAGGAGGAGAGCGAAAAAGTTGGCTTAAAGCTCAACATTCAGAAAACGAAGATCATGGCATCCGGTCCCATCACTTCATGGGAAATAGATGGGGAAACAGTGGAAACAGTGTCAGACTTTATTTTTGGGGGCTCCAAAATCACTGCAGATGGTGACTGCAGCCATGAAATTAAAAGACGCTTACTCCTTGGAAGAAAAGTTATGACCAACCTGGATAGTATATTCAAAAGCAGAGACATTACTTTGCCGACTAAGGTCCGTCTAGTCAAGGCTATGGTTTTTCCTGTGGTCATTTATGGATGTGAGAGTTTGACTGTGAAGAAAGCTGAGCACCGAAGAATTGATGCTTTTGAACTGTGGTGTTGGAGAAGACTCTTGAGAGTCCCTTGGACTGCAAGGAGATCCAACCAGTCCATTCTGAAGGAGATCAGCCCTGGGATTTCTTTGGAAGGAATGATGCTAAAGCTGAAACCAGTACTTTGGCCACCTCATGCGAAGAGTTGACTCATTGGAAAAGACTCTGATGCTGGGAGGGATTGGGGGCAGGAGGAGAAGGGGACAACAGAGGATGAGATGGCTGGATGGCATCACCAACTCGATGGATATGAGTTTGAGTAAACTCCAGGAGTTGGTAATGGGCAGGGAGGCCTGGCGTGCTGCATTTCATGGGGTTGCAAAGAGTTGGACACGACTGAGTGACTGATGTAAATTGAACTGAATTCAGTAATTCTTCTGGGATCTATCCTTAAGATATACTCAATAATGCATGGCAAGAGTTATGGACATATATGTTCAGTGTTATTTATAATTGATATATAGTAAACATTAAGTTAACAATAGGTATGTGGTTTTTCAACAGTAGTTGTAGCTCTAAAGAATATTAAAAAAAAATTGAGAAATTCAAACAACATGATCATCATATTTATATGGTACATTCATCAATAGTTACAGCTGACATCCTCATTAGTAAAAAAAAAAGAAAAAAAATCTAAATGTCAGTGCCCCAAATAGAAGTAAAAATGGGAAAGCTAAAAACAAAGGCAATTTACAATTTCATATTTGAATAATCTTAATATAATATATATTTTATACATTTTAATTAGGATTGCATTCACAAATATTTCATTATTTAGTTCAGAAGTGATTGTAAATCTTAGACCTTGAGGTGTATACCAGTCATGGGCTGTTCTGAGAAGTGAGATCTCTCTGGAAAGTAACAGTACTCACTTATTCAAGTGAAATCACAGGCAAAGGGAAGGCGAACTGAACTGTTTTCCTTTTAAAGATGAAGCCGAATATATCTTAAATAGGAAAAAAAAAAAAAAAAAAAACGAAAGGAAATAGCTCTATTATAGGGTTCTTTTCCTAACTTTAGCACTAATATTTTATTACTTTAATGTTTTAACCATCTATAAGTTAGCTAGTTAACAATGAGGATCATTAGGGTAATTTTTCTTAGAGGACAAGGAGATGGCGTTTATGAGGTGGAGATGACAATATTTATAAGGCTCTTGAGTCCTCACACGTTTCAGTCATTAAACTAAGCCTGAAGCATAAGCAAGCTGAATCTTTGTGTCTATGTTTCCCATTCATTCTTTTAAGTGAAAAGTCATTTCATCACAAATTTTGGACAATGTATCATGTTATAAAACTAGAACTTCCGATATGTGTTTGTATTATCAATGCGAATCCATTTTGTATTGAGAAGGAATAAGAGGTGAAAGAGTGATGATACAACCTGAGTTGTTAAGACCCCATTTACGTTCCTTATGGAACTTATGTATCAAGTCCGGAAATTCACTTTTTTCAGCAAGAGCCATTTATTTGGTGCCTATTTGCAATGTTAAATTGCTTTATTTTCCTCAGCTCACTTTGCATATTATTTCAGCACATGTGAACATAACATCTGAAGACACAGTTGCGTCTGTGTACGTGTGTGTTCAGTGGCTCAGTCATGTGCAACTCTTTTGTGACCTCATGGACTGTAATGCACCAGGCTCCTCTGTCCTGGAAATTTCCAGGCAAGCATACTGGAGAGGGTTGCCATTTCCTTACTCCAGGGGATCTCCCCAACCCAGGGACTGAACCCACATCTCTTGTACCTCCTTCCTTGGTAGGTGGATTCTTTATCACTGTGTCACCTGGGAATCCCAGAAGAATAGATAACAAGTCACAATTCAAAACCTATTTTTACAATCAATGGAAAAATCCGTATTTTCATACATTCATACAGCGTGTCAGATAAAAATATATGATTTCTTTGAGAAGTTATACCATACTGATTTTGTAATCTGAAAATCTGAATTATTGGCACAACCGGAAACCCTTTCATCTTCTAGAGTGGTAACTGGACATGAAAATGTGAAAATGTCTACTGAGACATTAAATGTAAAATGTCCCCTCTTCCTCAAAATAAATCAAAATAAGAAAAAAAAAGGTATTAAAAAAATTATCACAGGGACTTAAAAGGTTTTCATTTTTGTCACTTAAGAAATACACTGGGAAAGCTATACCAAGGAGGGAATTAGGAAGGACGTTTGTACAGATGACAATTTGAAATGTTGTTTTGGAGGAATGAGAGTCTTATGCAGGTAAGAGATAAGAGAAATTTATGTACATATATCCAGTTATCTGAACATAATTTATAATTAACTGGATGTATCTTTGCTTTCTCATATGTTTCCTTATCAGTTTCACATTTCTTGCAATGATACTCCAAATGTTTAAGAGGCATCTGCTATTTAAATTCCCTGATTTCAAGTGCTCTATAACCTTCTGAATGAATTAACTTTTGAATCAAAATTTATCATGGTATTCTTACTCTGACTTTTTTAAAGTTTGATAGAAGTAGTTTGGCTATCTTTCAGGCATTCAAGCATGAAAGAGCCATATTTTTTTTCATACTTTCAGACATATTTGGAAAGATTTCCACCCTTGGTTACCTCAAGCTTGTGTGCAGAATGACAATCTGATATCTGTCTTCTGGCTTCTCCAGATGCCAATCTATTATTAGGGCCCACATTCATCTCAAGAGACTGAAGATGGAGGATGGAATGAGGGTAAATGTGAATTAATGCTAAGAAAGAGAAAAAGCACAGGAGTAAGAAAACTTGGAATGTATTATCAATAGGTGAGATTCCCTACCAAACTCTCATTTTTCCCTTTCACACGAGATCTGACAAATAAATTATGCTTTTATAAGTGAGGGACTCTGAGAGCAAGTCATCTGATTAATTTTCAAATACAATTTTAGAGAAAAGGAGTAGGAGTCAGTAGAAAGGGAGTGTGGGTAAAAATAGAAAGAGTAGATGTTAAGATTCCTAGAGCCAGGATTTAGATTCATTATAATTCTGAATAGAAAAGGCATAATTTATAAAGCGTAGAGAAGCAGCATATGCGTCTTCTCTCTTTAATAAACAAACAAAAAAAAAAAACCCATGATTCCAGCATAGACAGTTTAACTTTGATTCCTTGGAAGATTGTAGAAAAATTCACTCAATAATCAACTTGATATTGCCTAGAAAAAGACTAAACATTAGGGGAGTATAAACAGTCAGGCTGTGTGGACAATAAATGTGGATTCAGTTAATTTTCTTCTCACTGTAACAGAATGGTGAGTTGAAGAGAAAGAGAAAGATCATAGCGTTTCAAGAAATCTTCAAGTTTCACAAAAGATCTCTTTTCCATCCCAGATGGCCGTCTCTTACAAGTAAGACTTAAAAACAAACCTGTGAGACACATATGTTATGTTCCATGGGCTCCAACCTAGAGTTATTACTTCATGAAGTCTAATTACGTTGCATAATAGCTATTATATTATGTTCAAATGTGTTTAAAGGAATTTATTACTTTAATTGATATTAGTGCATCTTTAGAAATAAAATATTTAAGGGAATATTTGCAGCAGTTTAGAACATTACAATTGGGAGATGGTGTCAGAAGTTTTGATTGCATTAATCACTGAGAATAAAGCTTAGGTGTAAAAATTCTGCTTTGGCTTCATTTATTCCAATTAGAATGGAAGATAGGACAATCAATTCTTTTTCTTTGAAAAAACAAAATTTCTACCAAAATGCTGTAGACTGAGAATTGTATGAGACGCTGAAATAGTTCCAATTTGAGAGATTACCTTGGGCAATTGAGTAAAGAACATTTGGAGGTACATCTCTCTTTAACTTCTCCCTTCGGGGAAATGTTTCCATCATTTTATTAAAGTCAGCATGATTTTGAATACCTCTATTGAGAAGTCCAGAATGCAAGTGTGACCATATCCACCACTGTTTAACTTATCTTAGATGCTTCTACAGTAAAATGAAGAGAACGGATTATACTTACCTTTAAGATTCTTTGTATCTCTACAAAGGATATGATTCTCTTTCTCTCAAGAAGATCACCCAGGTTTATTAACGAATGAGCAATACTGAAGGTTTTGTTCGAGCTTCATAACAGTATTATTTAGAACTTCTTTATTTGCTTGAAACTGACTTCTGCTTAATTTTGTGTGTATGTTTTAAATGTGGGATTTATAATGCACACAATATCACATTTTAATGTTAGTGGAAAAAATCATCCTAGCGTAATAGTAAGGACTGGGGCCTGTAGTGCTTCTCTCTCCCCCAAGAAGCTTTGACTGTGACAGAATGGTGACTTGAAGAGAAAGAGAAAGAACATAGTGTTTCAAGAAATCTTCAAGTTTCACAAAAGATCTCTTTTCCATCCCAGATGGCCGTCTTACAGGTAAGACTTAAAAACAAACCTGTGAGACACATATGTTATGTTCCACGGGCTCCAGTCTAGAGTTATTACTTCATGCAGTCTGATTACATTGCACAATAGCTATTATATTATGTTCAAATGGGTTTAAAGGAATTTATTACTTTAATTGATATTAGTGCATCTTTAGAAATAAAATATTTAAGGGAATATTTGCAGCAGTTTAGAACATTACAATTGGGAGATGGTGTCAGAAGTTTTGATTGCATTAATCACTGAGAATAAAGCTTAGGTGTAAAAATTCTGCTTTGGCTTCATTTATTCCAATTAGAATGGAAGATAGGACAATCAATTCTTTTTCTTTGAAAAAACAAAATTTCTACCAAAATGCTGTAGACTGAGAATTGTATGAGACGCTGAAATAGTTCCAATTTGAGAGATTACCTTGGGCAATTGAGTAAAGAACATTTGGAGGTACATCTCTCTTTAACTTCTCCCTTCGGGGAAATGTTTCCATCATTTTATTAAAGTCAGCATGATTTTGAATACCTCTATTGAGAAGTCCAGAATGCAAGTGTGACCATATCCACCACTGTTTAACTTATCTTAGATGCTTCTACAGTAAAATGAAGAGAACGGATTATACTTACCTTTAAGATTCTTTGTATCTCTACAAAGGATATGATTCTCTTTCTCTCAAGAAGATCACCCAGGTTTATTAACGAATGAGCAATACTGAAGGTTTTGTTCGAGCTTCATAACAGTATTATTTAGAACTTCTTTATTTGCTTGAAACTGACTTCTGCTTAATTTTGTGTGTATGTTTTAAATGTGGGATTTATAATGCACACAATATCACATTTTAATGTTAGTGGAAAAAATCATCCTAGCGTAATAGTAAGGACTGGGGCCTGTAGTGCTTCTCTCTCCCCCAAGAAGCTTTGACTGTGACAGAATGGTGACTTGAAGAGAAAGAGAAAGAACATAGTGTTTCAAGAAATCTTCAAGTTTCACAAAAGATCTCTTTTCCATCCCAGATGGCCGTCTTACAGGTAAGACTTAAAAACAAACCTGTGAGACACATATGTTATGTTCCACGGGCTCCAGTCTAGAGTTATTACTTCATGCAGTCTGATTACATTGCACAATAGCTATTATATTATGTTCAAATGGGTTTAAAGGAATTTATTACTTTAATTGATATTAGTGCATCTTTAGAAATAAAATATTTAGGGGAATATTTGCAGCAGTTTAGAACATCACAATTGGGAGATGGTGTCAGGAAAATCCCATGGATGGGGGAGCCTGGTGGGCTATAGTCTAAGGGTTCACAAAGAGTCAGACAAGACTGAGCGACTAATATCATTGGAACGCTTTAATGCTAGCAATCACTGAGAGGAGGAACTCCTGGCATTTACTGCTTGGAGAATAGGGATGCTAACATTCTGTAGTGCATCAGCTAGCCCCTCATAACAAAGGACTGCTCTTCCCAGTATCCAGGATTGCCTTTGAAAAAGACTGAAGAATTGTCCTGATATTTCATACTCAAAAATTTTCAGGCTTCTCCATTTTTCTTATGTCCAATATCAGAAGAATTAATACAAGGACTAGAAAGCTTCTAGAAGGTTAGTCTTTTAAGGCTATTATCATAGTCTGATAACAACCAGACATCATTACTTCATGTGTAAGAGATACTCAGCTTGAGGTTGGCAATCCTTTTCATGCATTTCCTTGAGTGTTCTTCTCTGAAAGGGAAGAGAGTCAAGAAAATGTTGACCAATGTGTTCAAGGACTGTTCTCAGAGGGGCATATACTGATCTTCAGAAAACGCTTTGCAATGAGTATATAGCCAAGTCTCCTTGGACAGAAGCTGTAGAGATGCTCAACAGTTGAGGAAAACTTGGCAGGAAATAAGAGAAAGAGGAAAGAATAACATTCCTCTGTTGGAAATTACATAGGTGGTTGAACTCTAAGCTCCTTGTGGATGAGGATGCTGGCCTCTAACGTCTTTATCCTCTGTCTAGCATCTGGAAGAATTGTTAGCAGATTGATAATATTTCATAAGAGTTGAGCAATTCCTAGATTGATAATTCTCAAAATAGAATTAAGTAATTAATTCATTTCAGTACTCTGTGTGTATGTGTTTGTGTGTATATTTTAATAAGCAGACAATATCATTTGCTGAACATTACAACTACCTTAAGTCTTCAGTGGGTTTCCCTGGTGGCTCAGCTGGTAAAGAATCCGCCCACAATGCAGGAAACCTGGGTTAGATCCCTGAGTTGGGAAGATCCCCTGGAGAAGTGAACAGCTACCCACTCCAATATTCTGGCCTTGAGAATTCCATGGACTGTATAGTCCACGGGGTCGAAAAGAGTCAGACACGATTGAGCGACTTTCATTTTAAGTCTCCAGTGGGACTAAAAATGTCCTGGAAAGTTGAGAGATGCAAAATGTCAATGAATATACAAAATGTAATAAAGAAATGAAACATAAAGTGTTCACATTTGGTACATATTCTTGCTGTTTAGTCCCTCATATGTAATATGAGAATAAAGTGAGACATCAACTGTGGGACAAGCAATTAAGAGTTACAATGGGAGTGTCCTGGGCCATACACAGTGTATTTCTTGCTTGTGTTGCAAGGGGAAAAAAAAACAACAATGGGAAATATAAAATGTGAAGGAAAATACATTTTTCTCTTAAATATTGAATAGTGTCTTAGTAAATCGTTCCTTATAGCTTCATTCTTATTGTAATGGGGTGTCAAAAATTTCGGAGAACATCAAATAAAACTTTATAGGTACAATATGAGTTTAATGCTAGAAATACTATTTTTATAACTTGATAGTTCTATCAATGTAAAAGACAGTAGGAAGTTTTTCAAATAGGGAATCTTTTTAAATGGTGAATTTATAGTTGTTTTTTCTCAAGTGCAGAACAAAATTAAAGGTGCATGTTTAAAATTTAGCAGGATAATAATATAAACTAGGTGATTTCCTGATAGCTTGGACAGTAAAGAGTCTGCCTGCAATGTGGGAGTCCTGGGTTCAATCGTGGGTTGGAAAGATCCCTGAGAGAAGTAAATGGCAACTCTCTCCTGTATTCTTGCCTGGAAAATCCCATGGGTGGAGGAGCCTGGTGGGCTANTATAAACTAGGTGATTTCCTGATAGCTTGGACAGTAAAGAGTCTGCCTGCAATGTGGGAGTCCTGGGTTCAATCGTGGGTTGGAAAGATCCCTGAGAGAAGTAAATGGCAACTCTCTCCTGTATTCTTGCCTGGAAAATCCCATGGGTGGAGGAGCCTGGTGGGCTATAGTCTATGGATTCACAGAGTCAGACATGACTGAGCGACTAACATTGGATTGGATTAGCAATATAAACTAGCATCTTCTAGTTGGTGAATTTTCCTTTCTATTTTCTTAAATTTCTTGACAGTCATTTTATCTGAGAAAAACATAAAATGTATCCATAGAAGGTTGTAATTATTCTTTTCATTATAGAGACATTGTGGATAGATTATTTAGGGAAAGATTAACTAGTCTGTATTTTTTCCTTCACTGAGAGCTCTTCCTTTGAGATGAGTGAGTGGGGATTTTTTCCAGCTGTTGGTAAACTGATATATGGTGAAGATTAAGTTTCCTAGGATGATTATAAGAACAATGTAAACACATTAAGGGAGTAAATCCTAAATATTAAGAAAAATGGATTATATATCAAAGGTTATTAAATGAAAGAAAATATGCCCCAATTAAAATGTGAGGTTTTCTGCTTTTCTTGCTTCAGTGAGACTGAGATAGGGGCCACTTCTTTAGCCTGAACTCAAACGAAAATGATTTGTGCAGGAGAACTGCAGACAATTGCAGCCTACAGGTGACATAGTGACACAAACTTTTCTTAAGCTTTTTTGAGGCTGTTATTTTAGCAAAATCTAGCTAAAGCTATTATATTCCTTCAAGGTCCTAGGTCAGTGTTTGGCATATTAGGAAATCAATTCATGTTAGCAAAGTTGTTGTCATCACCACTTATTCATAGTTGCTGGATTATGTACACTTGAATTCTGAGAAATGAAATTGTTGGATGCTGGAACTCCACTTATGATTACTAAGAAAGAAGTTCAGAGATCTGGAGAAAGTGTGCTTAATAATGACTACCACCAGGCTGGATGCAATCCCTAAGGGCAGATGAACAAATTGACTGTCTAAAAAGTAATCCTATGCAGATTGGTAGGCATAAATGAATAATCTGGATCTTGCTTTTCATTTGGAGGCCTGAGTGTTGTGGTTCAGTTGCTCAGTCGTATCCAACTCTTTGTGACCCCATGGACTGCAGCATGTCAGGCTTCCCTGTCCATCATCATCACCCAGAGTTTGCTCCAACTCATTTCCATTAAGTAGGTGATGCCACCCAACCATCTCATCCTCTGTCACCCCCTTCTCCTTCTGCCTTCAATCCTTCCCAGGATTAGGGTCTTTTCCAATGAGTCAGTTCTTTGCATCAGATGACCAAAGTATTGGAGCTACAGCTTCAACACCAGTCCTTCCAATGTATATTCAGGACTTATTTCCTGTAGGATTAACTGGTTTGATCTTCTAGCAGTCCAAGAGACTTTTAAGAGTCTTCTCAAACACCACAGTTCAAAAGCATCAGTTCTTCAGTGCACAGCTTTCTTTATAGTCCAACTCTCACATCCGTACATTATTATTGGAAAAACCATAGCCTTGACTAGATGGACCTTTGTTGGCAAAGTAATATCTCTGCTTTTTAAT
>SJYX01005083.1:20767-52338 GCA_006410675.1 Oreotragus oreotragus
GACATGACTGAGCCACTTCACTTTCACTTTTCACTTTCATGCATTGGAGAAGGAAATGGCAACCCACTCCAGTGTTCTTGCCTGGAGAATCCCAGGGATGGGGGAGCCTGATGGGCTGCCATCTATGGGGTCACACAGAGGCAGACACAACTGAAGTGACTTAGCAGCAGCAGCATCCGCTCCACTGTCTATTCAAAGACTATTGAGAGGAATTTAGCATCTTCAAAGAAGTCTGGTGAGGCAAACACTATGCACCTTACACCTCCATGGAAAAGAAAGAGGCTAAGCACATACCACCTGGTAATTAATGATTCTTCAATAAGAATAGGTTATTGTGGGTTTTATTTGAGCTCACAGAGTTTAAAAGTCAACTTTATTTAAATTTTAATATATAAGGTTGCTTTCTCTGCTCAAACTAGCCAGCCTGAGCAGGAAATTATTGTCATGGTGAATGACTATGAAATAAATAGCCCACATTTACCCTGCCAAGTGGGAAAAAATTGTGTAAATGTACATTATTGCAGATTATACTAGCATATGCTTTGGCCCTGACCCTTCTATAAAAACTCTAAGATGAAATGAAATGGTACAATGATTGAACAACTTTCAATTAATTAAAAAGCAATCATTAATCAGTGTTACAACAGTTGGCGGTCCAAATAATTTTATTAGACCCCTAATAATTCTTTAATGCATTACTGCTTTTCTGTTTTTATGCTACTAATCTTGCAAATTGAAAAAAAATGTGGAAGTCTCAAACATTCACTCCATTCAAATTATCAGAAACTTTCAACAGAAATGTTTCTAATTTTTTGTGTTTTTTAGGGGGGGTATTGACTATGACACATATTACTATACAAACATAAATATAAATACCTACATTAAAGCCTTAGAAAATTTACAAAATTATAAAATAAATGTATGATACGAGACAATTCTTCTTTTCTTGATTGTGTTAGTTATCCAGATGGTGATACATTGTTCCCATTCATTGTGGAACAGATCGGAAATCAGTGGTAGACTTACTAAGTGCTATATTTGGGGAATATGTTGTATGTAAGTACACCATTATAAGCTGGGATTAAACTGTAAGGTGAATAATTTTTAAGGTTATTTAGCATTAGAACTACTTTGCATTAATGTTTCTTACTTCAACATAATGCAATTAATGTCATCTTTAGTAGAGAAAAATCAACCTGAGATTATTATCTACAATAGGCTTAACAAAATTTCATCTAAATTTTTATAAACTTCTATAGAACATTATTTACATTCAAAGCCTTATTGGTTGTGAGTTAAAATTAAGATTGAAGTCTGTTCCTAAGGAAAGGTTGGGAATAGTTAGAAGTTGATCCCCCAAATTAATTTAGTTAAAACTATGCAGCTTACACTGAATTCAATGGACTTAAGTGTACTCTCAGATAGCCTTCAGGGGAAAGAAGCAAAAGGTTTATACTGACCAAACGGGTCATTAAGGAATGAAAGAGTTAAGCAAAGTAAATAAAATTTTTTGGTAAAATTTTTTAAAGGATTTCCTTTTGCCTGTGTGCCAAATAGACATGGAAGAGTGTTCTCCCGCCAAATGAGAAAAAGTACCTAATTTTCTATAATAATTGTAAGAAATGTTTTAAGCTAGTAAACCAAACTATTATAGTAACTTTATATATATTCACTCAGTTTATTGCTATCCACATTGAAAGAGTGAAGAAACTGTAAGCTAAGATATATTTCACTTGTCACACAGTGAATGACTAACCAAAACAAGACTGGAGCCAGGACTTCCCAGGTGGCACTGATGGTAAAGAATCCACTTGCCAATGTAGGAAACATAATAAGACACAGGTTCGACTCCTGGGTCAGGAAGATCCCCTGGAGGAGGAAATGGCAACCCATTCCAGTATTCTTGCCTGAAAAATTAAATGAACAGAGGAGTCTGGCTGGCTGCAGTCCATATGGTCGTAGAGTTGGACATGACTTAGCAACTGAAAAACAACATAGTAATTATACGCACATTTGCATTGTACAAATAATTGAATTGAAATTAGTGTTAATCTTGGCATCTAAATTTTATCTAACTATCCATCTGTATTTAAGCTCATTAGATTACTTACCTATTAGAGTTCTATAGTGAATTTTCAGTTTAAAAGTAATATGTGAATGTGAAATTGTTAGCCCTTCAATCATGTCTGATTCTGTGATCCTATGGACTGTAATCCACCAGGGTCTTCTGTCCACGGCATTCTTCAGGTGAGAATACAAGAATGTGTAGTCATTCCCTTCTCTAGGGGATCTTCCCCAACCAGGGACTGAACCTGGGACACTCACATTGCAGGCAGATACTTTCCTGTCTGATCTACAAAGACTCAAAATATGAGACTAGGGAAATATATGTGCAATGGTATGTGTGTGGCCGTGTTGTAGGTGGGTGGATTTCAATCCCTATCCAATAGGTATTCATCACTAGACCACACTCAAAAAACAAAAAGAAAACAAAAAAAAAACAAAAAAAACTACAGCAGTTCCTAATGATTTCATTGTGATAATTTCCCTATATTTAGAAAACCCTGTCTACCTATACTATGCCACCTCCTACCTGCTCACTGCCTTTAATGGCAGTGCCTTTTCTAGTGCCAAAGATATAAAGAAGATCCTGGACAGAGCAAGGACCAGTGAGGTAGATGATGACCTGGCTCAACAAGGTCACCAGTGAGTCGAAAGGAAAACAACACTGAAGATATCAGTCACTGTCCAGGGTATTAACGAGCTGGCCAGCACATCTGTCTCCAGAGGGTGACTCTGCAACTCCTGCTGATGCTTCAGCCCAGGAATGAGCAGAGAAAAGAGAGAGGACGAAGAAGGAGGTGAAGGAGTCAGATGACTCCATGGATTTTGTCTTCTTCAAATAGAGTTCTACTCCCCTGCAAAAGTGATGTCATGCCGTTTCTTATCAGTGGTATCACTTTTGCCTCAGCAAAGTAGGAAACTAGGGTTTGATCCCTGGTTTGGGAAGATCCCAGGGAGGAGGCAATGCTACCTATTCCAGTATTCTTGCCTGAAGAATCTCATGGACAGAGGACTCTAATGGGCTACAGTCCATGGGGTCACAAAGAATTGGACGCGACTGACTGACTAACACACACATACTAAATAGAAGCAAATCATTAGATCCAGACCACACTTAAGGACAGAAAATTACATGGAGGTAACTCATGTGGGTGGGTCTCCCTGGTGGTGCTAGCAGCAAAGAACTCACCTGCTAGTGTAGGAGATGTAAAAGATGTGGGTTTGATCCCTGGGTTTTGGAGATTCCCTGGAGGAGGGCATGGCAACCCATTCCAGTATTCCTGCCTGGAGAATCCCGTAGACTGAGGAGTCTGCCAGGCTATAGTCCGTAGGGTCACACAGAGTCAGACATGACTGAAGACACTTGGCACACACACAGCTCATGTGAAGGTGGCCTACCATATGCATTTTCTCAGCAACTAAACAAGTCTCGTGGCTTATTTGGTTAAGGATCCACCTGCAATGGGGGAGACCTGGATTTGATCCCTCGGTTGGAAGATCCCTTGGAGAAGGACATGGCAACCCACTGCAGTATTCTCTTGGAGAATCCCGATGGACAGAGAAGCCTGGCGGGATACAGTCCATGGGGTTGCAGGGTCAGACATGACTGAATGACTAGGCACACACACACAAAGACAAGTGTCTCTAAAAGTGAAGAGAGTTTAGAGGCTGTATTACTTAATCACTGTTGCTAATCGCTTCAATCGTGTCCGACTCTTTGCCACACGTATGGACTCTAGTCTACCAGGTTCTTCTGTCCATGTGATTCTCCAGGCAAGAATACTGGAGTGGGTTGCCATTTCCTCCTCCAGGGGATCTTCCTNTGCCTACCCCACCCCCAGCTCTTCCCACAGCCACGATTAAGGGATCTTTTACTGCTTGAAAAAGTTTTAATATTCAGCAGGTTAAGGAAACCCATGGTCAGCTTTAGAATTTTAGTCTCTGCTGAGCTTTCAAGGTGTCAAGACCCTAAAATAATATGAACAGCAGGAGTACTAAATCTTTCATTATTCCCAGTTTCCCCTTGAGCATACTGACTTTGCAATAAAGAAGCTGTCACTTACACTCTTCTTTATTGCAAGGTGGGTAATAGCTACAGGGAGAAAAATAAGGAACTGTGTCAAGCTAGCCTGACTGCCATTATGATGAATGTATAATCATTGCACATTTGCATCTCCTCTTTTTGTACACAGGTACCTCATAGATTGGAAGAGTGATGGGGACAGCTACTTTACAATAGATGCGACTGAAGGAACCATCGCCACTAATGAATTACTAGACAGAGAAAGCACCGCGCAGTATAATTTCTCCATAATTGCGAGTAAAGTTAGTAAGTATGGCATGGACGGAATCAATGTTATACTGCAGTTCTTTGAATTTCACACTCTTAAACGAGTCCCTGCTGAGCTGTTTTTCAGTTTTGGACTGACAGCTGAGTGGTCTCCTGGGGAAACTCAGAAACCTGCTCCTTTTCCTCACAGCCTAAGTCCAGAAAAATTGTGACAGCTGCCACTGCACTTTGTTTGCAGGACGGCAGGAATATCTAGCAGTGCTTTTCATGGTGTGAGCTCACTTCTTTCCACCTTGTAACCTTAAAAAACTGCCATAGTTCCAATGTCTTTCCACATTGCAGCCCTGTATATATTATGCAGAGTTTCATAGGCCAGGCACTGTCTCTTATACACATCTAGATGTGTATAAGAGACAGGCTAGAGAGAAACCCAGGCAGCAACAGAGACCCAACACAGCCAAAACAAACAAATACATAAAATATTTGTAAAAATTATATTTAAAGAATGACCTGTGAGTCTGTAGTGGTTCATTATAAACATATTCTGTCTGAATCAGCTTTATAAATTGTAACATGCTGTAAGTGTTAACTAGAAGTAAAGTGATCGGTTTTTCCATTTTTTTTCTGGGACCAAGGACACTCAGTGCTAGTACTGAGTAAGTCCTCCCTCAGCAAACCTGAAATAGTGATTGTCCTAAGTAAGACATTTCCTTGAAGTAGAAATATTTAACTATTCTATAGGTAGTAAGATCTGTGCATTGACTCAAGGTAAGGTTTAAGTTGCAGATGCTATGTGCAGATAACACCTCAGATCCTTGGCAACACAGAGATAAAGGGGCCACAAGTAATTTAGAGGGCCTTGAGTCAGAGAGACAAACACAAGCACAAAATGTGTACAATCTGTCTTTTGTTTGCCAAAATCTGCAAAGCAGTTGAAAGCTAAGGACAGCAAAGAAGGACCTAGTCATTGCATTAGTTTTACAATGATTTAAATACAGAAGAGCTCTAAATATTATTATGCAGTTTAACTGGAGTAAGTGAGAAAAGAAGAAAGGAATTCCTGAAACTAGAGATTCTACTTAAGGAATGGCAGCGTGAGAAGTTCTTCCAGTGAAACAAGCATAAATGGTGAAAATTGTTTGTTAAAGCTTACTAAAAACCATTTACTCTCTTTGGAAGATTTACTAAAAGCATATAGCAAATGATGAAACATTTACTCAAGAAGATCGACTAAAACTTTAGAACAGCAAGAGGCTGTGGAACTTGACCCAGGACCTGCTCTCTCACTTCCACTCTCAGCTGCCAGTTAAGCCGGATAGAGAATTCTCTCTGGACCTTGGACAGAATTGTTGAGAAAAGATGGCTCCTCTGTCCTCAGCTCTCAATCATGGGATATATCATCTTGCTGGGAGGGGTAGGATGCCGGTGTTCCCAATCTCCACCTCTGAGCTCTCAGAAGTGAAATTCCTAGTTGAGCGGTTGGCCACTTGCTTCCTCCACTCAACCTCACTCACAGGGAGAAGTCCTCTCCCAGGTAGGCTGAAAATTTGGAGTCTAGTCACCCTCCCTTCATGTAGTTTGTTTCATTCCTGAAGAGTCTAAATGAGAATGAAATGAGAAGACCATCTGCCTCCATCCACAACCTGTGGAAGACAGAGAATTTCGCAGGGTAAAAGAGTCTGTATGACTAGACAACTTGCAGTTCAGTTTAGTTCAGTCACTCATTCATGTCCGACTCTTTGAGATCCCATGAACCACAGCACGCCAGGCCTCCCTGTCCATCACCAACTCCTGGAGTTCACTCAAACTCATGTCCATCGAGTTGGTGATGGCCATCCAGCCATCTCATCCTCTGTTGTCCCCTTCTCCTGCCTCCAATCCCTCCAAGCTTCAGAATATTTTCCAATGAGTCAGCTCTTTACATCAGGTGGCCAAAGTATTGGAGTTTCAGCTTTAGCATCAGTCCTTCCAATGAACACCCAAGACTGATCTCCTTTAGGATGGACTGATTGGATCTCCTTGCAGTCCAGGGACTCTCAAGAGTCTTCTCCAACACCACAGTTCAAAAGCATCAGTTCTTTAGCTCTTCTCAGAATATTTGCTTCCCTTTATTTTCCAGCTTTAATAGACATAAGATTATAAAAGTAATAATTATAAAAATGTTTTACTAATTTTTTTTACTATATCAATATATTATAGATTGTTGTTATTTAGTTGCTAAGTTGTGTCTGACTTTATTGTGAACCCATGGATGGTAACCTGCTTGGTTCCTCTGTCCATGAGGTTTCCCAGGCAAGAATACTGGAGTGGGTTGCCATTTCCTTTTCCAGGGGATCTTCCAGACCCAGGGGTCAAACTTGTGTCTCCTCAATGACAGGTGGGTTCTTTACCACTGAGACACCACCAGGAAAAAAAATATGCTAATATATATGTATATGTATATATATATATGTATATGGGGTTCCCTTGTGGCTCAGCTGATAAAGAATCCTCCCGAAATATGGAAGACCTGGGTTCAGTCCCTTGGTCAGGAAGATCCCCTGGAGAAGGAAATGGCAACCCATTCCAGTATTCTTGTCTGGAAAATCCCATGGATGGAGGAGCCTGGCAGACTACAGTCCATGGATTGCAAAAAATTGGACAGGACTGAGCGACTTCACTTTCACTTTTCATATACATAATAGCACATGGCTACATAAGAGTAAAATTTCTATATTTTATTACAATTAAGTTAGCATAAATTTCAATCTATATTAAGCAGTATACAGTAAAACTGGGAGCAGATAAAAAGAAAATAACTAAAAATATAGAGTATAAAATTATTATTTAATAAAATAATTAATATTCCATGGAATAATATGCACTCAATGCAAAATCAAGTAGCAGAGGAGAAATCCAGAAACACCACATGTTCACAATCTTCAGTCTATGAAGTGAAGTTTCCAGGTAATTGGAGCTTACCTCAAGTAATGAATTAAATGAAAAAAAAATGAGCTAATAAGTTTAAAACATCTTAAAACTTATCACTTACCATACAACTTGAATGTATGAAAACAATGGAATTGCTCAGTTGAAATTGGGAAATTGTATAGTATGTGAAGTTCTAGTTGCTCTGTTGTGTCTGACTCTTTGTAACCCCATGGACTGCAGCCCACCAGGCTCTTCTGTTCATGAAAATTTCCAGGCAAGAATGCTGGAATGGGATGTCATTCCCTTCTCCAATAGTATGTGGATAAAGCTATTATTTAAAATAGGGCTTAGGAAAAAAGGAAGTATATGTTTCAAAAGTGAGACTTTATTGTAGTGCTCATTATGTAATGAGAAAAATATGTTTGTTAAGATTGGAACAGAACAATCACAGGAAACAATAATTTAAAAAATATTCCATCCATGAAAAGTGTATGGGAATTCCATCCATTGTGTATGGATATTAGTAATAGAAACTCAGCACTCCAGTCATGCTTAGATTTAATTCTCTACCATATCTGCACCAAACATGAATATTTTGACATCAATATTTGATTACTCTTGGTGCTTATGGTTTTCGAGGAAACCCGTTATGACCTTGTGCAGCTCTGACATCAAAGTCTTCATTCTATTTATCCAAAATAATAATTTCTATAGATTCCATTTTCCTGTCCCATCTCCATCACACTGAAACATGACAAGTAAACCTGATACCCACTTCACATGAGTATTCTAGTCAAAGTAAAGGATACCAGCATGTTTCGTGTCTTCTTTCCTTCAGTCTGCATGTGAATGTGCTCTAAATCATTTCAGTCATGTCTGACTCTGCAACACCAAGGACTGTAGCCTACCAGTCTCCTCTGTCCATGGGATTCTCCAGGCAAGAATACTGGAGTGGGTTGCATGCCCTCCTCTAGGGGATCTTCCTGGGCCCAGGGATCGAACCCACATCTATTATATTTCCTGAATTAGCAGGAAGATTCTTTACCACTAGCACCATCTGGGAAGCCCAGCCTGCATAGCCCTAGTTATCTGAACTGCTCACAACCCATTGAATTAAATCTCTTCCCAGCTCTAGTGAAGATTCTGGTTTATGGGAAATGCTTACAGTCTTGTCCCCTTCAAATACTTTCACCCTCTGCCTTGAAAGGGATTAACAGTTATCCCATACCCTAATTATATCCTTTGAATTGTTCATTAACTACAAGATCATGTTTTATCCTCTTAATATAATTTACAAGACCCTCCTTGACTTAAATAGCTTATCTTTTTTTCAGGTTATTATTCCTTTCAGATATTTTACTGAAATTCCTAACAGCTTATAGTTTCCCACAAAATCTCTATGGTTTCCCCACTGGTGTTGATGTTCCTAAAATACCTTTCTTCTTCCTTTGTCTGCCTCCTTTTTCTCATAAATAATTCCTTTATAGCCTTCTGAAAGTGCAAGGGGGCTTCCCTGGTGTCTCAGACTGTAAAGAATCTGCCTGCAATTCAGGAGACCTGGGTTCGATCCCTGGGTCAAGAAGATCCCTTAGAGAAGGAAAGGCTACCCACTCCAGTATTCTTGCTTGCGGAATTCCAAGGACAGAGTAACCTGGTGGGCTTGGTTTTGCTGCTGCTATTGATGTTCCTAAAATATCTTTCCTCCTCTCCTTAGTCTGCTTCTCTCTTCTCATAAATAATTCCTTTATAACCTTCTAATGCCAGTCAAACATCGTGTGCGGAAAGGTTTGCCTGAACCAATAGGTGTTGAACCAGGGATCTTCTTTGTACTCCTGTCTTGTCTTTTCTGTCTTTCTATTAAACATAATAATCCTCTTTATATACTTTCCTCCAACTAGACTCATTATTAGTGAGCATTATACTTTGTAATTTCCTTTGTGCTTCAACCCTACTACAATAGTAGTAGCATAGTGGGCACTCAGCAAATATTTAGTGAATTCTACCATTAAACACCAGCCACTGTTAGTCTACACCAGCAATTCTTCAGAAATGCTATGGTCACCAAGGAAGTTCAGTAACAGTACACCTCAAATTAGGCATGTTACCAAGTTGACTAAAGGTGCTGAAAATGGGTACTGTGAGAAGATGCTTTTTTATTCCAAAAAGGGCATCTTGCAATAGAGAGAATGAAGCTCATTATATGCTGTACCCTCTGGCTTTTAAGTTCATTTATAATTTTTGAGATCATTTCTATGAGACAGGATGCTACACTGAACTCATAAAGCATCAATGCATTTCAAAAATCAACAATGGAAATGTCAAAGGCAGATAAGAAGCTTGGTTCTTACTCTGATCCTATCAGTTACTAATGAATACTGACAAGTTATAAATCTCCACCTATAAAGACAAACTAGTTTTGACCTAGTTTTAAAATGTTATGCACACTGTCCCAATTTTAAATAACCTGTTTGTCAAGATTAAAACTAGCTATTTTGAAACACAAGCCTTAATCAACATTTCATGATGACCAGGGATTTAGAGGGGCTGACTACAATGATGTCATCTGTCTTCAGCCACTGTTTGTAAAGACCTCACTTTGATTCTCTAATTACAAAAATGGTGATACATATTTAGAACAATACCTGGCACATGGAAAGATTTCAAAATGTCTGTTAATAAGATGTTTGAAAATATACCTTTAAAATAATTTTACATATATCACTCTATATGTTCACTGCTACATAAAGATTTATACAAATGTATATTTTTAAAAAATCATATTCTTGGATTTCTTATTCCAATTATTTCACATAAAGAAAGCAGATCACTTACTATCAAGGAGTTTGGCTAATAAAGAACATAAAGAGATAGTATAGCCAAGATCACTTTTTAAAGAAATTTGTTCTGATCTTTAAGAGTAATAAAACAACCATGGTCATTTTCTGTGTGTTTGAGGAAAATATTTCTGTGTAATTATAGCACCTGTCAGTGTAAAAATTTCCGCTTAGTTTCCCTAACATGATTTTTTTTTTCTGTCCATGGAAACAAAAATGCTACCTCTGTTCTGACCTAAGTTCTTTGTAGCTGTTTCCAGGTGCCTACCCCACCCCCAGCTCTTCCCACAGCCACGATTAAGGGATCTTTTACTGCTTGAAAAAGTTTTAATATTCAGCAGGTTAAGGAAACCCATGGTCAGCTTTAGAATTTTAGTCTCTGCTGAGCTTTCAAGGTGTCAAGACCCTAAAATAATATGAACAGCAGGAGTACTAAATCTTTCATTATTCCCAGTTTCCCCTTGAGCATACTGACTTTGCAATAAAGAAGCTGTCACTTACACTCTTCTTTATTGCAAGGTGGGTAATAGCTACAGGGAGAAAAATAAGGAACTGTGTCAAGCTAGCCTGACTGCCATTATGATGAATGTATAATCATTGCACATTTGCATCTCCTCTTTTTGTACACAGGTACCTCATAGATTGGAAGAGTGATGGGGACAGCTACTTTACAATAGATGCGACTGAAGGAACCATCGCCACTAATGAATTACTAGACAGAGAAAGCACCGCGCAGTATAATTTCTCCATAATTGCGAGTAAAGTTAGTAAGTATGGCATGGACGGAATCAATGTTATACTGCAGTTCTTTGAATTTCACACTCTTAAACGAGTCCCTGCTGAGCTGTTTTTCAGTTTTGGACTGACAGCTGAGTGGTCTCCTGGGGAAACTCAGAAACCTGCTCCTTTTCCTCACAGCCTAAGTCCAGAAAAATTGTGACAGCTGCCACTGCACTTTGTTTGCAGGACGGCAGGAATATCTAGCAGTGCTTTTCATGGTGTGAGCTCACTTCTTTCCACCTTGTAACCTTAAAAAACTGCCATAGTTCCAATGTCTTTCCACATTGCAGCCCTGTATATATTATGCAGAGTTTCATAGGCCAGGCAGGAGGGACTCATCATTACATAAAATCACCTATTCTGAAATAGTTTTTGAACTTAAAGAGAGCATGATTTTATTTATTCATTTATTTTCACTGTGTCATGTACATGTGGAATCTCCATTCTAGAGATTGAACCTGTGCTCCCTGGATACACAAAGTCTTAACCACTGGCCCACCGAGTGAAGTCCTGAAGAGAACATTTATAAAGTCACCTTTCTTTTTTCTCTCTTCTTTCGTTAGCATATATGTTTTTATGAACACCATTGTGGAATAATATACAGGAATTTTAAGTGCAATTATTCAAGAAGTCATTTGGAATCTATAGGATTGTTAGGCATTACTCCTTGGGTTGGCTTCTGTTTGGTCCAGAATCTTCTAGACTGAGAGTGATGGTAGGTCATGTGTGTTTGGCTGGATAATGGAGGATATTATCAAGGTAACAAGCTTCCTAAGGTAACAGATCAGGGTAGGAGTGGAGACATTGGCTGTCAACATAGTTGTCTATAATAGAAGTGCATCATAACAGTTCTTCTGCATAAGGTCTATTGAAAAATCTGAGGAAATCCCAAGTATCTTGTATATTGCTTTCCTATTTCCTTTTGTGCATCTGGTACAATGCTCTGGCAGCTAATGTCACCTTTCAGTGCAGGGAGGAGCTAACCAAACATGACTATTGAGAGGTTTTTGATCAGTCTCAACTCAGTGGGTGTAGATAGGAAAGTGTTAGTCACACTCAGTTGTGTCTGACTGTTTGAAACTCCATGGACTGTAGCCCGCCAGGCTCTTCTGTCCATAGGATTTCCCAGGCAAGAATGCTGGAGTGGGCTGCTATTTTCTTCTGCAGGAGATCTTTCTGACCCAGGGATTGAACCTGTGTCTCCTGTGTTGCCAGCCTGGTTCTTTACGACTGACCCACTGGGGAAGCCCATTTTATATATTCTAGGGTGTATATGTTAATACCAACTCCTAACTTAACCCTTCTCCGATTTTCCCCTTTGCTAACCATAGTTTGTTTTCTAAGTCTGTGAGTTTATTTCTGTTTTGCAAATACATTTGCTTTTATTATTTTCTTAGATTCCACATAAAAGTGATATCATATATTTATCTTTGGCTATACTTCATTTAGCTTAATAATCTCTACATCCATCCATGTTGCTTTAAATGTTATTATTTCACATAAATCTCTCTCATATACCCCTGGTTGATGAGAGAGCACTCCCCTTTTTGCCACTACTTCTAGGATTAAAGCGGACTGGCTAAGTGGACTGCCCAAGTGGACTGCCCAAATACTAGCTCTCTTCATGTAATTTTTGGGTTATTTGGTGTTGGCATTCTGAGCATCCCATCTACCCATGAGCTTGTTATGAGCACCCAGTGGTAGACCCTACAGCTTCTTCATTTCAGGTCCAGAGCCTCTCGGGCCACAGATGGTTTTCTTGGGAGAGTTCACAGCATGGTTTCTCAGTTCCAGCTTTCTGCTGTGTCCATTCAATCCTGAGGAATCTCACACATCCCTGCCATGCTAAACATGCACACTGAAGGCTGCTCCTCTACTGTATGCTTTCTCTGTCCTGCTGTCTCCTTTCAAATCTGCCTTCCTTGCTCAATTAGCCTCTCAGAGTGGATCATCCAGTCAGCTGCCTGAACAGACCTGCTATCAAGAGAACAGAATGGAACGTTAGCCTCGCCCATTTTCTTTAAATGCTTTTCTGATTGAAAGTTTCCTTTCCTGCTAGATGGGGGCTTCCCTAGTGGCTCAGACAGTAAAGTGTCTGTCCACAACGCAGGAGACCCGGGTTTGATCCCTGGGTCAGGAAGATCCCCTGGAGAAGGAAATGGCACTCCACTCCAGTACTCTTGCCTGGAAAATCCCATGGGCGGAGGAGCTTGGAAGGCTGCAGTCCATGGGGTCGCTGAGGGTCGGACATGACTGAGCCACTTCACTTTCACTTTTCACTTTCATGCATTGGAGAAGGAAATGGCAACCCACTCCAGTGTTCTTGCCTGGAGAATCCCAGGGATGGGGGAGCCTGATGGGCTGCCATCTATGGGGTCACACAGAGGCAGACACAACTGAAGTGACTTAGCAGCAGCAGCATCCGCTCCACTGTCTATTCAAAGACTATTGAGAGGAATTTAGCATCTTCAAAGAAGTCTGGTGAGGCAAACACTATGCACCTTACACCTCCATGGAAAAGAAAGAGGCTAAGCACATACCACCTGGTAATTAATGATTCTTCAATAAGAATAGGTTATTGTGGGTTTTATTTGAGCTCACAGAGTTTAAAAGTCAACTTTATTTAAATTTTAACATATAAGGTTGCTTTCTCTGCTCAAACTAGCCAGCCTGAGCAGGAAATTATTGTCATGGTGAATGACTATGAAATAAATAGCCCACATTTACCCTGCCAAGTGGGAAAAAATTGTGTAAATGTACATTATTGCAGATTATACTAGCATATGCTTTGGCCCTGACCCTTCTATAAAAACTCTAAGATGAAATGAAATGGTACAATGATTGAACAACTTTCAATTAATTAAAAAGCAATCATTAATCAGTGTTACAACAGTTGGCGGTCCAAATAATTTTATTAGACCCCTAATAATTCTTTAATGCATTACTGCTTTTCTGTTTTTATGCTACTAATCTTGCAAATTGAAAAAAAATGTGGAAGTCTCAAACATTCACTCCATTCAAATTATCAGAAACTTTCAACAGAAATGTTTCTAATTTTTTGTGTTTTTTAGGGGGGGTATTGACTATGACACATATTACTATACAAACATAAATATAAATACCTACATTAAAGCCTTAGAAAATTTACAAAATTATAAAATAAATGTATGATACGAGACAATTCTTCTTTTCTTGATTGTGTTAGTTATCCAGATGGTGATACATTGTTCCCATTCATTGTGGAACAGATCGGAAATCAGTGGTAGACTTACTAAGTGCTATATTTGGGGAATATGTTGTATGTAAGTACACCATTATAAGCTGGGATTAAACTGTAAGGTGAATAATTTTTAAGGTTATTTAGCATTAGAACTACTTTGCATTAATGTTTCTTACTTCAACATAATGCAATTAATGTCATCTTTAGTAGAGAAAAATCAACCTGAGATTATTATCTACAATAGGCTTAACAAAATTTCATCTAAATTTTTATAAACTTCTATAGAACATTATTTACATTCAAAGCCTTATTGGTTGTGAGTTAAAATTAAGATTGAAGTCTGTTCCTAAGGAAAGGTTGGGAATAGTTAGAAGTTGATCCCCCAAATTAATTTAGTTAAAACTATGCAGCTTACACTGAATTCAATGGACTTAAGTGTACTCTCAGATAGCCTTCAGGGGAAAGAAGCAAAAGGTTTATACTGACCAAACGGGTCATTAAGGAATGAAAGAGTTAAGCAAAGTAAATAAAATTTTTTGGTAAAATTTTTTAAAGGATTTCCTTTTGCCTGTGTGCCAAATAGACATGGAAGAGTGTTCTCCCGCCAAATGAGAAAAAGTACCTAATTTTCTATAATAATTGTAAGAAATGTTTTAAGCTAGTAAACCAAACTATTATAGTAACTTTATATATATTCACTCAGTTTATTGCTATCCACATTGAAAGAGTGAAGAAACTGTAAGCTAAGATATATTTCACTTGTCACACAGTGAATGACTAACCAAAACAAGACTGGAGCCAGGACTTCCCAGGTGGCACTGATGGTAAAGAATCCACTTGCCAATGTAGGAAACATAATAAGACACAGGTTCGACTCCTGGGTCAGGAAGATCCCCTGGAGGAGGAAATGGCAACCCATTCCAGTATTCTTGCCTGAAAAATTAAATGAACAGAGGAGTCTGGCTGGCTGCAGTCCATATGGTCGTAGAGTTGGACATGACTTAGCAACTGAAAAACAACATAGTAATTATACGCACATTTGCATTGTACAAATAATTGAATTGAAATTAGTGTTAATCTTGGCATCTAAATTTTATCTAACTATCCATCTGTATTTAAGCTCATTAGATTACTTACCTATTAGAGTTCTATAGTGAATTTTCAGTTTAAAAGTAATATGTGAATGTGAAATTGTTAGCCCTTCAATCATGTCTGATTCTGTGATCCTATGGACTGTAATCCACCAGGGTCTTCTGTCCACGGCATTCTTCAGGTGAGAATACAAGAATGTGTAGTCATTCCCTTCTCTAGGGGATCTTCCCCAACCAGGGACTGAACCTGGGACACTCACATTGCAGGCAGATACTTTCCTGTCTGATCTACAAAGACTCAAAATATGAGACTAGGGAAATATATGTGCAATGGTATGTGTGTGGCCGTGTTGTAGGTGGGTGGATTTCAATCCCTGTCCAATAGGTATTCATCACTAGACCACACTCAAAAAAACAAAAAAAAACAAAAAAAAAAACAAAAAAAACTACAGCAGTTCCTAATGATTTCATTGTGATAATTTCCCTATATTTAGAAAACCCTGTCTACCTATACTATGCCATCTCCTACCTGCTCACTGCCTTTAATGGCAGTGCCTTTTCTAGTGCCAAAGATATAAAGAAGATCCTGGACAGAGCAAGGACCAGTGAGGTAGATGATGACCTGGCTCAACAAGGTCACCAGTGAGTCGAAAGGAAAACAACACTGAAGATATCAGTCACTGTCCAGGGTATTAACGAGCTGGCCAGCACATCTGTCTCCAGAGGGTGACTCTGCAACTCCTGCTGATGCTTCAGCCCAGGAATGAGCAGAGAAAAGAGAGAGGACGAAGAAGGAGGTGAAGGAGTCAGATGACTCCATGGATTTTGTCTTCTTCAAATAGAGTTCTACTCCCCTGCAAAAGTGATGTCATGCCGTTTCTTATCAGTGGTATCACTTTTGCCTCAGCAAAGTAGGAAACTAGGGTTTGATCCCTGGTTTGGGAAGATCCCAGGGAGGAGGCAATGCTACCTATTCCAGTATTCTTGCCTGAAGAATCTCATGGACAGAGGACTCTAATGGGCTACAGTCCATGGGGTCACAAAGAATTGGACGCGACTGACTGACTAACACACACATACTAAATAGAAGCAAATCATTAGATCCAGACCACACTTAAGGACAGAAAATTACATGGAGGTAACTCATGTGGGTGGGTCTCCCTGGTGGTGCTAGCAGCAAAGAACTCACCTGCTAGTGTAGGAGATGTAAAAGATGTGGGTTTGATCCCTGGGTTTTGGAGATTCCCTGGAGGAGGGCATGGCAACCCATTCCAGTATTCCTGCCTGGAGAATCCCGTAGACTGAGGAGTCTGCCAGGCTATAGTCCGTAGGGTCACACAGAGTCAGACATGACTGAAGACACTTAGCACACACACAGCTCATGTGAAGGTGGCCTACCATATGCATTTTCTCAGCAACTAAACAAGTCTCGTGGCTTATTTGGTTAAGGATCCACCTGCAATGGGGGAGACCTGGATTTGATCCCTCGGTTGGAAGATCCCTTGGAGAAGGACATGGCAACCCACTGCAGTATTCTCTTGGAGAATCCCGATGGACAGAGAAGCCTGGCGGGATACAGTCCATGGGGTTGCAGGGTCAGACATGACTGAATGACTAGGCACACACACACAAAGACAAGTGTCTCTAAAAGTGAAGAGAGTTTAGAGGCTGTATTACTTAATCACTGTTGCTAATCGCTTCAATCGTGTCCGACTCTTTGCCACACGTATGGACTCTAGTCTACCAGGTTCTTCTGTCCATGTGATTCTCCAGGCAAGAATACTGGAGTGGGTTGCCATTTCCTCCTCCAGGGGATCTTCCTGACCCAGGGATTGAACCCATATCTCTAAGTCTTCTGCAGGTGGGTTCGTTACCACTAGTTCCACTTGGGAACCCCATTATTTAATCACTAGGCCTGAAAATTTTGTGAGAAAGACAATGATCTGGTTGAATTCATTAAGAATACAAGCAAAATACAAAGTGCTGTAAGAAAAAATAATTATTTAAGTATTTTTATTATCAAAACTAATATGTTTTATTTTTAAAAATAAAAACATTGAAAGCATAAGCATAGTATGTCACATCATAGGAATTATCATTTGAGCTGAGTCTTTAAAAGATGGAGTGAAGTAAGCCAGAAAGAAAAACACCAATACAGTATACTGACACATATATATGGAATTTAGAAAGATGGTAATGATGACCCTGTATGCAAGACAGCAAAAGAGACACAGATGTATAGAACGGACTTTTGGACTCTGAGGGAGAGGGAGAGGGTGGGATGATTTGGGAGCATGGCATTGAAACATGTATACTATCATGTAAGAAACGAATCACCAGTCTATGTTCGATACAGGATATAGGATGCTTGGGGCTGGTGCCCGGGGATGATCCAAAGAGATGATATGGGGTGGGAGGTGAGAGGGGGGTTCAGGATTGGGAACTCATGTACACCCGTGGCTGATTCATGTCAATGTATGGCAAAACCAATACAGTATTGTAAAGTAAAATAAAATAAAAATAAAATTAAAAAAAGCAACTAAAAAAAAAAAAGATGGAGAAGATATGAAAAAGGTGGAGAGGAGGGAGTTCTAGGTGGAGAAAACATCTTTAGCAAAGACAGAATGGTATCAAATCTCATGTTTGGATGAAAAATTACAAGTAGGGTAGTACAGTGGGTGTCCAGAGTGTGGAGAGGAGGGTAAAGAAAATACATTCAGAAAGGAAGCCTGAGCTCCCCTCTCTGAATGACTTTATCATGTAGAGTATTCTATTGTCAGCTGCAGTCACCGTGCTGTGCATTCCAGTCCTAGGACTGATTTATTTATAACTGGAAGTCTGTATGTTTTGATCACATTCACCTTTATGCATACCTGTGCTTTTGCTTCAAGCAACCATTTCCAGATCAATACTTGTATACCTAAATTAATAGAATGTTATATGTCATTTATGGGCTTCCCATTTATGGCTCGAAGAATCTGCCTACCAAGCTGGAGATGTGGGTTTAATCACTGGGTCAGGAAGATCCCCCAGAGAAGGAAAGGGTCACCCTTTCCAGTATTCTTGCTAGAGAATTCTACCGAAAAAGGAGCCTGGCAGGCTACAGTCCATTGGGTCACAGAGAGCTGGACATGACTTAGTAACTAAACTGCCACCACCATATGTCAATTATTAATATATCTCCAGTTTTTAGAAAAAAAGAAAAGAAAGTCAGAGGACTTGTCAAACAGAGGCTTAAATGCACATAGATAAACTGAGCAGTTTTTAGGTGTGTTTTGAGTCCATCCTATTTTCTGTTGTTTCCATCAATACTATATGTTTCTAGCTCAGCATTTATCCAAAGAGGCATATTTCACTTCTCCAAATTCCCCAAGGTAGTTACACAAGGGACCCACATTTTCTGTAAATCAGCACTGTCTGAGTTACACTGTATCAACTGAGGTTTATGTCATGAGAATCAAGCAACAGGGGTGACTCTGGATTCTCTGCAGTGTTTGAGCAGGAGACATTTCTTTCTCATTTGGCTAGTCTTTTGTTCTGAGTGTTGTAAGTCATGTGTACGTTTATCGAGAGTAAATGTGCAGGTTGGCCCTTTCATTTCTACTACTGTTCTTCAACTTCTCAACTCTCACCTGCATCAGAGTCAACTGTTAGAGTGTTCCTGGACCCCATTCAAGACATACTGAATCAGAATTTCTGGATTATTGCCAAGAAATCTCCACCTTAAAAATAATACCCAGGTCACTGGATGGATACTGATGTTGAAACCAAATGCCAAATTTTCTAGTGTTTTAAATATTAGCATGGATTTGGGAAATAAAGCAGTTTAATGTTGCTATGAAAACATGTACTTCTATGAAGACATGTACTTACTCAGAGAGCCTAGTTGACTTGAGGGCTGAATAAAGCCATTCGTTTCAATTCTGGCTTAAAGCTATTGCTGTTTTCCTCTAATTGCCTTTCTTTTACTCTCCATGACTACCCTACTTTACATTTATGAGTCTAGGTAGTTTATCTACCATTTAACATTTTCCTTTTTCCCTAAGCAGTGTATGAAACTATCAATATTTTGTATTCTTAAAGAAAGGTAACTTTGATTTATACCAGTATTGACAGCATTTTTGTAGTATGTGTAATACAGACAAATAATACATAATTTAATAAATTACTTGTAAATACTCAACCATTCATAAAGCCTTCAATGTGTTGTATACATGATGATAATAATTATTAATGCCAATATACTCATACCTTTAATTTAGAAATGATACCAATTTTCTCACAATTGTATGATGTGTAAATATAATAGAATCCAAATTTGTTGTGATAATTTATATTTTATTGTAAGTTTTCAACTGATTATGAGTGCCCTACTGTAATCAAGCTAACTTAGGAGTAGTTTAAACCACTAAAATTGCTCTATCAGAATCACATACACAACTGTGTCAGGCTTTTGTTTCCTTAATTAGCATCTGATTTTTCTCTAGAAATTAAAACTACATGAGAAGCTTGTCACCTAAAGGTTGAAATTTGAATAAAATGATATTTTAGATATGTACAGAAAAGTTTTAACTTCAGCTGTCAAAATTGGAATTAAAACATTGTAATTTTACATTGAAAATATTTTTGCATTGGCAGTGTTACTTTATCGGCATTATGAACTATATTGTATTTCACCTATTTGCATAGGGATCCTCTCAGATGTGAATATCTTAGTAGCCAGGACTTTATCTTATACATCTTTGATATATATGGATGGATACTGATGTTGAAACCAAATGCCAAATTTTCTAGTGTTTTAAATATTAGCATGGATTTGGGAAATAAAGCAGTTTAATGTTGCTATGAAAACATGTACTTCTATGAAGACATGTACTTACTCAGAGAGCCTAGTTGACTTGAGGGCTGAATAAAGCCATTCGTTTCAATTCTGGCTTAAAGCTATTGCTGTTTTCCTCTAATTGCCTTTCTTTTACTCTCCATGACTACCCTACTTTACATTTATGAGTCTAGGTAGTTTATCTACCATTTAACATTTTCCTTTTTCCCTAAGCAGTGTATGAAACTATCAATATTTTGTATTCTTAAAGAAAGGTAACTTTGATTTATACCAGTATTGACAGCATTTTTGTAGTATGTGTAATACAGACAAATAATACATAATTTAATAAATTACTTGTAAATACTCAACCATTCATAAAGCCTTCAATGTGTTGTATACATGATGATAATAATTATTAATGCCAATATACTCATACCTTTAATTTAGAAATGATACCAATTTTCTCACAATTGTATGATGTGTAAATATAATAGAATCCAAATTTGTTGTGATAATTTATATTTTATTGTAAGTTTTCAACTGATTATGAGTGCCCTACTGTAATCAAGCTAACTTAGGAGTAGTTTAAACCACTAAAATTGCTCTATCAGAATCACATACACAACTGTGTCAGGCTTTTGTTTCCTTAATTAGCATCTGATTTTTCTCTAGAAATTAAAACTACATGAGAAGCTTGTCACCTAAAGGTTGAAATTTGAATAAAATGATATTTTAGATATGTACAGAAAAGTTTTAACTTCAGCTGTCAAAATTGGAATTAAAACATTGTAATTTTACATTGAAAATATTTTTGCATTGGCAGTGTTACTTTATCGGCATTATGAAATATATTGTATTTCACCTATTTGCATAGGGATCCTCTCAGATGTGAATTTCTTAGTAGCCAGGACTTTATCTTATACATCTTTGATATATATGGCTTACCATACCCTCTAGAACATTTGAATATATACACAATTAATGAATAGTTTGTGAGTAGCTTGAGATGTGAGTTCAGTCCCTGGGTCGGGAAGATCCCCTGGAGGAGGAAATGGCAACTCACTCCAGTATTCGTGCCTTGAAAATCCCATAGGCAGAGGAGCCTGGTGGGCTATAGTCCATGGGGTCACAAAGAGTCAGACACAGAGACTAACCAACAACCTAAGAAAACAAGCTTTATCGGCATCCCATCCCGCTGATCTGGGCCTTGGATTTCCTGATGAGTTGCTCCTTCTCAGCCTCTGTGTTCACATAGAATATGGGGGGTATGGTGTAGCTGGAACGGACCAGACACTGGGAACAAGCATAATGAAATTCTGAGGGAGACCAGACAGTTCCCCTGCGATAGACACCGGCACCCCAAGAAGCAGGCGAGTGTGCAGATGGACAGGCTTGGCCACACCTTGTCCACACTGATGTCACATGTGATGCCTCAGCTGTCCCGCTTGCTCTCAAAGTCTGGGTTTTGAAGTGAGGCCAGACGCTGACTTGACCTGAGAGTTCTGAGAGTCGCTGTGATCTCCCTCAGCAGATGATGGGGAAGGAGACCTCCAGAAACGCTCACCAGCTTCCTTAGCCTTGCTGGCCAATCGCCCAGGCCAGGCTTCACGTCCCAGCAGGGGCTCAGCCTGACCCACAGCTGCAGTTGGTGGGCTTAGAGTCCCTGTGAGTCAGGACAGAGTGACATATGGCTCTGAAGGATGGTGACTCCACTCCAGGAGGCCTGGTGACTGTGGGAGCCGACAGCTTCATCAAACTCCATGGAAGCAGAAGCCTTGCTTGATGTGTCTGCAGACCTGGGACAGAGTAGGAGCTCCCCCTCACCCAACAACAATGCCCTGGAGGAAATCTCTTGCAAGACTTCTTGAAAAGAATACCGTTTCCAACACCATGGCCACTGTGCCCTGCAGGGTCCATTGCAGCTGTAACCCTAGTTGAAAACTTATTTCCTTTTAATATGCATTTTGATATTTCTTATCATTGGAATTGGTCACCTATAGCTTCATAACAGATCATGATAAAACATTTTGAGGTCAGGAATTCTAAAAAGTGAAAGTTGCCCAGAAGTGTCTGCCTCTTTGCCACCCCATGAACTGTGGCCTGTCAGGCTCCTCTGTCATGGAATACTCCAGGCAAGAATATTGGAGTGGGTTGCCATTTCCTTCTCCAGGGGATCTTCCTAACCCAGGGATCAAATCCAGGTCTCCTGATTTGCAGGCAGATAGCGTCTTTACCATCTGAGCCACCAGGGAAGCCCTTAATAGATTCTAAAAGGGTCTGTCTTAATCTCTGCCCCCCGGAAGTCTAGAAGACTTGACAGCTGAGGGCTGGAATCTCTGGGAAGCTCTTGTGTTTCAGAAGCCCAAAGTCTCTGAAACTTTTTGGTTTCTTCAGCTAAATCAGCTCCAAGTAAGCGGGGAATCCGTGGTGTTCCAGATGGTAAAGAATCTGCCTGCAATGCAGGAAACCTGGGTTCTATCCCCGCATCAGGAAGGTCCCCATCCCATGGAGAAGAGCATGGCAACCCACTCCAGTATTCTGGCCTGGAAAATCCTATGGACAGAGGACCCTGGCGGGCTAAAGTTCATAGGGTCACAAAGAGCCAGACATGACTGAGTGGGTCACAATTTCAAGGAGTGGTATTGATCTTCCCCGGACATTCAGTGGTAAACTGCCACCAATGCAGGAGATGCCAGTTCAATCCCTGGGTCAGAAAGATCCCCTGGAGAAGGAAATAACAACCCACTCCAGGATTCTTGCCTGGAAAATTCCATGAACAGAGGAGCCTGAAGGGCTACAGTCCATCATGTTGCAAAAGAGTTGGACACAACTTAAGAGACTAAAACAAAAACAAGAATTGCTGTTAGTCTTATCCATAAAGCATAAAGGTTGGCGGTTCATTCATGTTGTTTAAGCACATATCACTGTTTTGTTTCCTGTTTTTATTATATAATTTTATTGTGTGGATAGGCTACTATTAATCTATTCACCAAAAGATAGACATTTGAATTGTTCCCAGTTTGGGGCCGTATGCATAATACCTCCTTGAATATATGCATACAGGTTTTCTGTGGATGTTCCTTTCATTCTCTTAAGTAGCTATCTAGTAGTGGAATTGTTGGCTTATAAATTCACATTCAGTGTTTAATTCTTGAGCTTCCTTTGTGGCTCAGATGGCAAAGAACCTGCCTGCAATGTGGGAGACCTGGATTCGATGCCTGGGTTGGGAAGATTGCCTGGTGAAGGGAAAGACTACCCACTCTAGTATTCTGGCCTGGAGAATTCCATGGACTGTATAGACCACGGGGTCACAAAGAGTCACAACTGAGAGAATCTTACTTCATACGTCAGTGTTTAAAGAAAGTTCCAACCTATTTTCTAAAGTGACTGTATAGCTTTATATTTTCACCAGCAGTCTTTTCTATCAGGAATCCCTTTTATTTCTCTGAGAAATGATTTGTCAGTTTCTGTTTATAATTCCTACCTTTATTTTGCTAAATTTATTCCTAAATATTTTATTATCTTTGACTCTATTGTGACTTGAATTTTTATCAATTTTTTTTCTTTTTTTTTCTAGTGTATTAGATATACAATAGCCATTTTTAATATTGTTCTTGATGTACTCCACTGATTATACCTATAAATTTTTTTGTGGATATTTTAGGTTTTCAAGCCTACAGGATCTTGACATTTTTTGATAAAACATTTTTTTCTTTTCAGTCTGAATAGTTTTAAATTTTATTTTTATTTGGTTGCACTAAATATATCCCTAAGTGCAATGGTGAATATGTGGTAAGAGAATACATTCTTGCCATATGCTCAATATTAGAAAGAAAATATTTGGTCTCTTACCGCTGAATATAATGCTGGCTATGGGCTTCTTTAGCATAGATAGACTATGTCAAATTGAGGATGTTGCCTTCTAGTCATTCTTTGTTGAGGGACTTTTTTTTTTAAATCATGAATGGATGAGATTTTGTCAAAGGCTAATGCTGAGTCTATCAAAATGCTTATGAATTTTTTTGTTCTTTCTTCTATTAATGTGCTATATCACATTGATTATAATGCTATTAGATGTTAAACTAACCTTACATCCCTAGGATAAATGATATTTGGTCATTATATATTAGCTTTATAATATACTTCTGGGATTGACTGCTAATATATTTTTAAGCAATTTTTGTATCTGTGTTTATGAGGCTAATCCATGCTTTTTTTTCCTGATATTTTTGATTGATTTTTGGTATTACAATACAAAGAATAAGTTGGTAAGTGTTTTCTCCTCTATTTTCTGAAGGAGTTTATGAAGAATTGATATAATGTGGTCTATAAATAGTTGCTAGACTTTCCCAGTGAAGCCATGTGGGCATGACTTTTTCTTGGCTGGGAGATTTTTTATTAAAGCTTAATTTACCCCACTTGTCTCAGATCTATTAAGATTTTCTAGTTCATTTTGAGCACTAGTGACAAAGAACTTGCCCGTCAATGGAGGAGACATAAGAGATGTGGGTTTAATTCCTGGGTTGGGAAGATTCCCTGGAGGAGGGCATGGCAACTCACTCCAGGATTCTTGCCTGGAGAATATCAAGGACAGAGGAGCCTGGAGGGCTACAGTCTATAAGAGCACCCCAAGAAGCAGGCGAGTGTGCAGATGGACAGGCTTGGCCACACCTTGTCCACACTGATGTCACATGTGATGCCTCAGCTGTCCCGCTTGCTCTCAAAGTCTGGGTTTTGAAGTGAGGCCAGACGCTGACTTGACCTGAGAGTTCTGAGAGTCGCTGTGATCTCCCTCAGCAGATGATGGGGAAGGAGACCTCCAGAAACGCTCACCAGCTTCCTTAGCCTTGCTGGCCAATCGCCCAGGCCAGGCTTCACGTCCCAGCAGGGGCTCAGCCTGACCCACAGCTGCAGTTGGTGGGCTTAGAGTCCCTGTGAGTCAGGACAGAGTGACATATGGCTCTGAAGGATGGTGACTCCACTCCAGGAGGCCTGGTGACTGTGGGAGCCGACAGCTTCATCAAACTCCATGGAAGCAGAAGCCTTGCTTGATGTGTCTGCAGACCTGGGACAGAGTAGGAGCTCCCCCTCACCCAACAACAATGCCCTGGAGGAAATCTCTTGCAAGACTTCTTGAAAAGAATACCGTTTCCAACACCATGGCCACTGTGCCCTGCAGGGTCCATTGCAGCTGTAACCCTAGTTGAAAACTTATTTCCTTTTAATATGCATTTTGATATTTCTTATCATTGGAATTGGTCACCTATAGCTTCATAATAGATCATGATAAAACATTTTGAGGTCAGGAATTCTAAAAAGTGAAAGTTGCCCAGAAGTGTCTGCCTCTTTGCCACCCCATGAACTGTGGCTTGTCAGGCTCCTCTGTCATGGAATACTCCAGGCAAGAATATTGGAGTGGGTTGCCATTTCCTTCTCCAGGGGATCTTCCTAACCCAGGGATCAAATCCAGGTCTCCTGATTTGCAGGCAGATAGCGTCTTTACCATCTGAGCCACCAGGGAAGCCCTTAATAGATTCTAAAAGGGTCTGTCTTAATCTCTGCCCCCAGGAAGTCTAGAAGACTTGACAGCTGAGGGCTGGAATCTCTGGGAAGCTCTTGTGTTTCAGAAGCCCAAAGTCTCTGAAACTTTTTGGTTTCTTCAGCTAAATCAGCTCCAAGTAAGCGGGGAATCCGTGGTGTTCCAGATGGTAAAGAATCTGCCTGCAATGCAGGAAACCTGGGTTCTATCCCCGCATCAGGAAGGTCCCCATCCCATGGAGAAGAGCATGGCAACCCACTCCAGTATTCTGGCCTGGAAAATCCTATGGACAGAGGACCCTGGCGGGCTAAAGTTCATAGGGTCACAAAGAGCCAGACATGACTGAGTGGGTCACAATTTCAAGGAGTGGTATTGATCTTCCCCGGACATTCAGTGGTAAACTGCCACCAATGCAGGAGATGCCAGTTCAATCCCTGGGTCAGAAAGATCCCCTGGAGAAGGAAATAACAACCCACTCCAGGATTCTTGCCTGGAAAATTCCATGAACAGAGGAGCCTGAAGGGCTACAGTCCATCATGTTGCAAAAGAGTTGGACACAACTTAAGAGACTAAAACAAAAACAAGAATTGCTGTTAGTCTTATCCATAAAGCATAAAGTTTGGCGGTTCATTCATGTTGTTTAAGCACATATCACTGTTTTGTTTCCTGTTTTTATTATATAATTTTATTGTGTGGATAGGCTACTATTAATCTATTCACCAAAAGATAGACATTTGAATTGTTCCCAGTTTGGGGCCGTATGCATAATACCTCCTTGAATATATGCATACAGGTTTTCTGTGGATGTTCCTTTCATTCTCTTAAGTAGCTATCTAGTAGTGGAATTGTTGGCTTATAAATTCACATTCAGTGTTTAATTCTTCAGCTTCCTTTGTGGCTCAGATGGCAAAGAACCTGCCTGCAATGTGGGAGACCTGGATTCGATGCCTGGGTTGGGAAGATTGCCTGGTGAAGGGAAAGACTACCAACTCTAGTATTCTGGCCTGGAGAATTCCATGGACTGTATAGACCACGGGGTCACAAAGAGTCACAACTGAGAGAATCTTACTTCATACGTCAGTGTTTAAAGAAAGTTCCAACCTATTTTCTAAAGTGACTGTATAGCTTTATATTTTCACCAGCAGTCTTTTCTATCAGGAATCCCTTTTATTTCTCTGAGAAATGATTTGTCAGTTTCTGTTTATAATTCCTACCTTTATTTTGCTAAATTTATTCCTAAATATTTTATTATCTTTGACTCTATTGTGACTTGAATTTTTATCAATTTTTTTTCTTTTTTTTTCTAGTGTATTAGATATACAATAGCCATTTTTAATATTGTTCTTGATGTACTCCACTGATTATACCTATAAATTTTTTTGTGGATATTTTAGGTTTTCAAGCCTACAGGATCTTGACATTTTTTGATAAAACATTTTTTTCTTTTCAGTCTGAATAGTTTTAAATTTTATTTTTATTTGGTTGCACTAAATATATCCCTAAGTGCAATGGTGAATATGTGGTAAGAGAATACATTCTTGCCATATGCTCAATATTAGAAAGAAAATATTTGGTCTCTTACCGCTGAATATAATGCTGGCTATGGGCTTCTTTAGCATAGATAGACTATGTCAAATTGAGGATGTTGCCTTCTAGTCATTCTTTGTTGAGGGACTTTTTTTTTTAAATCATGAATGGATGAGATTTTGTCAAAGGCTAATGCTGAGTCTATCAAAATGCTTATGAATTTTTTTGTTCTTTCTTCTATTAATGTGCTATATCACATTGATTATAATGCTATTAGATGTTAAACTAACCTTACATCCCTAGGATAAATGATATTTGGTCATTATATATTAGCTTTATAATATACTTCTGGGATTGACTGCTAATATATTTTTAAGCAATTTTTGTATCTGTGTTTATGAGGCTAATCCATGCTTTTTTTTCCTGATATTTTTGATTGATTTTTGGTATTACAATACAAAGAATAAGTTGGTAAGTGTTTTCTCCTCTATTTTCTGAAGGAGTTTATGAAGAATTGATATAATGTGGTCTATAAATAGTTGCTAGACTTTCCCAGTGAAGCCATGTGGGCATGACTTTTTCTTGGCTGGGAAATTTTTTATTAAAGCTTAATTTACCCCACTTGTCTCAGATCTATTAAGATTTTCTAGTTCATTTTGAGCACTAGTGACAAAGAACTTGCCCGTCAATGGAGGAGACATAAGAGATGTGGGTTTAATTCCTGGGTTGGGAAGATTCCCTGGAGGAGGGCATGGCAACTCACTCCAGGATTCTTGCCTGGAGAATATCAAGGACAGAGGAGCCTGGAGGGCTACAGTCTATAAGATGTCAGAGTCAAACATGACTAAAGTGACTTAGCATGCACATATGTGACAATATATGTCTTTCTAGGAATTTGTCCAGTTTATCTATGTTGACTGAACTTTTGAAATAAATTTAAAATATTTTATAATATGCATTTCACTTATGACATTTCACTTCTCCTTTATTCTCGATTTTTATAATTTGGCCTTAATCTTTTTTTCTTGGTTTAAGTTGCACTTTAAAATGTTAAAGCAATTCTAATTCAAATTGGCTCAAAAAGTTATGGGATTTGATCAAGATATCATGAAGAATAAAGAAAGAAGATTTAGCAAAACATTCTTGAAGGCCTGAGGGACAAAGTAGAATGAGTTAATGATTATCTTAATTGACCACAGAACTATTAATAAGTTGGTTGTTCAATATAAGCAATATGAATTGATGATAGTTGAAGTTTGAATGGCTTGACTACTGGGAACACAGCAATTATTTGTGTAAGGTTTTGAGTACTTAATATTTACTAAGTTCATATTTGAATTGATTTTATAATTGCTCATTGATAGCTAGTTTCTAATATGGAAGGGATTTGGATAATAATGCTTATGCCAAATCAAGTTTAAAGAAATGTCATCACTGTTGTTTCAAAGATGAGAAGAGTCAGAAAAGAAATGTCATTACTTTACCATACCATTTAGTGAATTACATACGTGAGTCAAAAAATTTCTATATTACTCTAATAAAAATATTCCCTTGTGAAAAGGTCAATTCTTACCTGAATACAGTAGTTGTCAAAGAGAAATGTTGCTGCTTACTAACCAGATTTACAAATAGAAGGTGACATTTTAAAACCTTTAATCATAAGAAGTTTTACAAATATACAATAGAAGAGTTATATAGTGAAAACTATAAACCCATAACTCATTTTGAACAGTATGGATAACCCATCTTTGATGCTGTTACAGTTTTTCCTCTGTTCTTATTTGGGCATTTATTTTGTAATTGCATGTATCTCTGTGGCACAGTCTGTTGGAGCATTTAGTTGCTAACCAAAAGGTTGGGGGGTTCAAACCCACTCAGGGAAGCCTTCCTCTCTGCATTTTTTAAGGAGGTACTCAAAGGCTTTGTGGTTGTTTCTACTCTGCATCTTTTCCATGAGAGGCCAAAAAAGTCTCCTCTACTTCTGCCCTCCTGTCCCAAGAATGAGTACAACTAGCAACTGTATTGGAGAAGGCAATGGCAACCCAGTCCAGTACTCTTGCCTGGAAAATCCCATGGATGGAGGAGCCTGGTAGGCTGCAGTCCATGGGGTCACGAAGAGTCAGACACTTACTGAGTGACTTCACTTTCACTTTTCACTTTCATGCATTGGAAAAGGAAATGGCAACCCACTCCAGTCTTCTTGCCTGGAGAATCCCAGGGATGGGGGAACCTGGTGGGCTGGCGTCTATGGGGTCGCACAGAGTTGGACACGACAGAAGCGACTTAGCAGCAGCAACAGCAACTGTATCTCTTCACATTTTTCCTTTACTGTGCATGTTACAAAGCCCAGTATCTACTGTTATGTTAGGGGCTTCCCTGTTGGCTCAGATGGTAAGGAATCTGCCTGCAATGCATGACACCAGGGTTTGATCCCTGGATCAGGAAAATCCCCTGGAGGAGGGCATGGCGACCCACTCTAGCATTCTTGCCTGGAGAATTCCATGGTCAGAGGAGCCTAGCAGGCTATACAGTCCATGGGGTCACAAAATCGAACATGACTAACACACATTTTGTATTGCCACAGTGATGCTAGTCACATTTATTATATAGTGGTTCTAAAAGCCCTATAGTGCACAGGAAAATTTCACACAACAAAATATTTGGCTTTAGCTGAGGTGGCTGGATGGGATCACTGACTCGATGGACATGAGTTTGGGTGAACGTCGGAAGTTGGTGATGGACAGGGAGGCCTGGGTGCTGCAATTCATGGGATCGCAAAGAGTCAGACATGACTGAGCGACTGAACTGAACTGAAAGTACCAAAAGCTCATCTTTGAGAAAGATTTTTAATAATAAGATATTACAATAGTGATTGTATTTTGAGACACATTACTCACTGGGGCAGATGTAAAATCTATATTTCAGGAGGATAAATATTTAAAACTACCAAAACAGACTTTCTCATGGGTAAAAATCAGTTTAAATTAATAACATGTTGATACATTATAAACGCATCAGTATTATAAATATAATTGAAAGAGAAATCTTGTCCCATCCTCACAGTAACTTATTAAACATTCCATTTCTCCTCCTTTTATGTTATCTGTGCCTGAACTGGTATATGATGATAGATTTCACTTTGTCATATATGAATATGTGAGCATTTCTTAAGCTACTGCTGACGATGCTTTTTTATTCTTTAAATCAGTTTTAGCATAACAGAATATTGTAAGCTTGTCAGAATCCATCATGTGGTAAGATTTATATGCATTCTTTAAAAGCATCCAGACAGAGATCTAAAACAATGTCAATACTGTGAATCTTCAGTGGCATTGCAGATGAAGAATCTAACACAAAAAACAATCATTAAAAAAGTGCAGTGAACATACTTGGATTTCCATTGTCCTGAGTTTGGATATTAACTCCTCATTCCTCTAGATGTGTGACTTTGGACTAGATACTTCAACAATCTGTGGCACTTTATCCATCTGTAAAGTTTCATTCATTTCAGTTCAGTCACTCAGTTGTGTCCAACTCTTTGTGAACCCACGAATCTCAGCATGCCAGGCCTCCCTGTCCATCACCAATTCCCGGAGTTCACTCAGACTCACGTCCATCGAGTCCGTGATGCCATCCAGCCAGCTCATCCTCGGTCGTCCCCTTCTCCTCCTGCCCCCAATCCCTCCCAGCATCAGAGTCTTTTCCAGTGAGTCAAGTCTTCTCATGAGGTGGCCAGTGTACTGGAGTTTCAGCTTTAGCATCATTAGGTAAAATAAATAAATTAAAACATATCCGTTATGTTATACCTTATTTGTTGAATTATGCCTGGTCTTCTTCAGCAAAGGACAGAGAAGTTGGTACCATACCACAGGTTGGGACTAAAACTCATGATGGGATTTTGACAGAGACAGTTTTTTAAAGCAATATTTTTTGACACTGTAGGAAGAAAATGCTGTTTACTTTGTCCTTTCTCATTATCAGCAAATAATGTTAGGGTGCATCCTAACTATCCATAATCTCTTATTTCTACTTCCTTAAGTTTATTTTAACTTTCATCTATAAAAAGTCATCTCTCCTTCATATTCCTTGTAATTTATCATCTTTTTAGGGGGAATCAGTTTGAGAAAGTTATTTAAATATGTGGATGATACTGCTGAATAAAGCTATAGACACATGTATAAAAGCATATGTTTTATTCAATGAAAAATATCGCTGTTTAGTGAAGACTGATTTTGTTAACTCACTTTGGTTTGATGGCTGTACTTTTGATGAAACATGAGCTAAATGATTGTCCTTAACTTTGGGGGTGATTTTCAGGGATAAATTCTTGTGTAGTGCACTGCTGGTTCTGACAGTGAGACAGGCAGAGCGCCCACATTCATCTTTTTATCATTTATACTTGACACAGTGCCACAGGGCTGGTGTATGGGGATGATCCGGAGGGATGATGTGGGGTGGGAGGTGGGAGGGGGGTTCATGTTTGGGAGTTCGTGT
>SJYX01005083.1:59755-75990 GCA_006410675.1 Oreotragus oreotragus
TTTTTTCCAAGGAGTAAGCATCTTTTAATGGCTGCAGTCACCATCTGCAGTGATTTTGGAGCCCAGAAAAATTAAGTCTGACACTGTTTCCACTGTTTCCCCGTCTATTTCCCATGAAGTGATGGGACCGGATGCCATGATCTTCGTTTTCTGAATGTTGAGCTTTAAGCCAGCTTTTTCACTCTCCTCTTTCACTTTCATCAAGAGACTTTTTAGTTCCTCTTCACTTTCTGCCATAAGGTGGTGTCATCTGTTTATCTGAGGTTATTGATATTTCTCCTGGAAATCTTGATTTCAGCTTGTGTTTCTTCCAGTCCAGCATTTCTCATGATGTGCTCTGCATATAAGTTAAATAAGCAGGGTGACAATATACAGCCTTGACGTACTCCTTTTCCTATTTGGAACCAGTCTGAGGAACTATCTTTTTTGGATTATATAATAACAATGTACATATATATATGTATATATATATGCCTATCTATCTATCTCTGTGCCTGTTTCTACCTATCAAAATAAGAGAAAAGATGATTCTACATAAGTCAATAGTGATTTATATGATGAATCAATGCAGTATTGGCATAAGTAGTTCCTTAGGGCAATAACCCCAAGTGTCAATTCCAGATCATTGCCAGTTTATACCAAAAAGGTCACCTCTGTATGCTATTTTAAAAGATTTTTTTGTTGTGAAGTTATTTTCTTCATAAAATTTGATGTTGTTTTATTATAAAAAAGATAATTATGCTAGATGATAGCAAAGGAAAACAAAACTTGGCAAATTAATTCCCAAATAATTTAAATAAATTTTATGGATGATATATAGTGATCTGAGTACATGGTTTTATTTGAGGAAAATTGAAGCTTTACAGGGTCTGCATGGTAATTATTTGACTAAATTGCCATATTCCACAATTTGGCTTTTGGTGTTGAATCCATGATAATTCTAAAGGCTAAATAGATCCTGTGTGACTGAATCAGAGTAAAACTTGTTGCTGTTTAGTTGCTAAGTCATGCCCATATCCGACTCTTTGCAACCTCATGGACTGTGGCCTACCAGGCTACTCTGTTCACGGGATTTCCCAGGCAAGAATACTGGAGTGGGTTGTCATTTCCTTCTCTAGGAAATCTTCCTGACCTGGAGATCGAACCTGTGTCTCCTGCACTCCAGGAGAATGCTTTACCATCTGTGTTACTAGGAAAGCCGACTTTACTCACCTGGAAACCCCCACAGTAAAATAGGCAACTGAAATTATCATTAGAGATTCCATGAGCAAATTAAAAATTACCTAGTACTGAATTTGAAATCCCAGTATTTATGTTGTGTACTTGTGTGTGGTCCTGTGTGTGCCCACCAAAACACACAGCTATATAGAAGGCAGATAACAGTCATAAGTCTGAGTTTTAACCATGGGATAAAAACAAATAGGGGCAAATAACTCTCATGTTTAGTGGCATCAATCTACGTGCACAGGATGATCTAAGTTCTTCCTCTAACAAGTTCAAATTTAGTCTAAGAATGTGTCACCTGAACAGCACACTGCCTTCCTCTTCTGCACCCATGTCCTGCAGTTTCTTCCTGATGCAAAGTCATTGCATATATTAATAAATAAATACCTCAAAGCCATTTGTATTTGCTTATTTTCACAGTGAATTATCAGTTTCATAGCTTGGCTCTTGAAAGTTAATCACCAAATTCCTAAGGGCATCTCATTGAAGTATTAGAATTTTAACTGTTTAGATATACCACTTTCGGGAGGAATTTAGGAAAATTTTTGAGACAAAGTTGGTCACGATTACTTCTTAAAAAAAAAAAAAAATCCAAGAAAACATAATTTATATTCTCACCCACTGGGCGGTGGGGAACATAACAACAAAACAGATCTACGTCCCTTACTTCTTTCTCACCATTTTACTTTATTTATGAAGATAAAACTTGTTCTCACAAACATAATGATACTAATTTTTTTTTCCTTGAAAGGACTTTTAAATAATCAGAGATTTTGTCTCCAGTATTTTCATATTTAGGCTGGAAAGCATTTATTTTGTCTAATTTAAAATGCAAGCAAATACATTTTAATTTATTTTNTACTTTATTTATGAAGATAAAACTTGTTCTCACAAACATAATGATACTAATTTTTTTTTCCTTGAAAGGACTTTTAAATAATCAGAGATTTTGTCTCCAGTATTTTCATATTTAGGCTGGAAAGCATTTATTTTGTCTAATTTAAAATGCAAGCAAATACATTTTAATTTATTTTTATTATTAGTGAGAATTTTCAACATTTTTATTCTCTTTAGTTATGTGGACATTGATTTAGAATTAGTCCATACCTTGTAATTGTACCTGCCACTATTAACTTTAAATATTTTACTGTTTATAAAAGTATTTGTAAGTGATTGGCCCAATGATATAAATTCTAAAAATGTCATTTTGGTTTCCTTGCATGTTTCATTAAATATATGTATTAGCCTGGTATGTAGAGTTTCCTTTGAAATCAACGACTGATTTCAGGTCTGATCTCGACTTTGTTTCAGATAATTCAGATAGTCAGTGCTGCAGACCGAGATCTTTCACCTGCTGGACAGCAATTCTCCTTTAAATTATCACCTGAAGCTGCCATCAAACCAAATTTTACAGTTCGTGACTTCAGAAGTAAGTTTAACCACATAAAAATTTAGTTTTTATCAGGCAATTTTGTAAAAAGACACAAAAGTAGAAATCAATGCTCTTCCTAAAAGTACTCAACTTCTTAAAATATAGAAATCTATATATGAGAAATACAAAATTTATGACTAACAGTAAACTGTTTAATAACCTATATAGACTATATCTAATGAGGCAAGTTACTTCCATTTATAATGGGGGTATTCCCTTAATGAGTCAGACAATTAATATACTGTCTGGGAAATTAGTTTTCATGTTTTAAATATATCATTTTTTTTTACATGCACTGCTCATGCATACAAGTAATTATTTTATTTGTATGACACATGGTATGGTGCAGGCTTTTTAGTGAAAATAATACAAGTTTTCACTCCTATTGCAATACAACCTAAAGGGCAGATTTGCAATACATTAAAGTATACTAAATAATTTCAACTTCATAGTTAACATAGATTAACCTCATGCTTGTTTTATTGAATAAGATGATGTAATGCAAATCCTTTAACACAGTGCCTAGAACCTATTACCTTTAATATAATTTTAACTACCAGCTCTGTCATCATAACTAACTTACATATCTACCACCACTGCTACTACCATCACTGTTACTAATTTTTTTTCTTGTTTACTGTTACTAATATTATTACATGTGCTATTATTAAAATCACTACAAAAATACAAAGAACATTGGATTAAATACGTTAAGGCTGGAAACTGATCAGCTGTTCTGACTTTAGTTAACCTGTCTATAAGCCATTTAAAGAGTTTATAACTTAAGCCCAATGACCCAAGAAGTCTTTAAAAGGTTTACACAAGAGCATTTTAGCAGATCAGAATGGATCCAGTGTAGAAAACAATAGAGGAAGGCAAGGCTATACTTGATACTATTGAAGAAAATGGGTGAAAGTGTCTTGAATTAGAGGCATGGCTGTGAGGATGGAGGTTAGTGACTTGGGAGATAGAATACATAAGTTTGTTGCTATATCTTCTAGATTCCATGTAAAAATGATGAAGAAAACTAGTAAGACTTGTAGACCATTGGCTTGGGCAACTAAGTAGACAGTTATATCATTCAGGAATCAAAGTATTGACTATTTTCCACCATTTTATATGTGTTGGAGAATCTATATTTGGTTACTCATAATAACATGAATCAGATCATCTTTGTCTCATGATATAGTATATTTTCACTATCTAAACATATATTTGCCACTCATTCCATTTACCATATCCCCATTTTATCTTATTATACTTTGAGTGTAATTGGAAGTTTTTTTGGTTTAAATGGATAGACACTTTTTTCACCTTTATTTTATGAGAACATTTAAGTTCTACTTTTTTAGCAAATTTCAATTATACAGTACAGTGCTTTGAACTACAGTCATCATACTATAATATAGATCTTCAGACTTTATTCATCTTGTAACTGAGAGTTTTTAAGCCTCTTACCAACTTTATCCCATTTCTCACCATTTCCAGTCCCTGGCAACTATTTTTCTACTTTCTATTTCTATGGGTTCTACTTTTCTTTATTTCTTTAGATTCCCCATGTAAATTTTATCATGCAGTATTTGTCTTTCTCTGTCTGGTCTATTTCATTAACATAATATGCTCTAGATTCATCAATGTAGTCACAAATGGCAGGATTCCCTTCCTGTTTATGATTGAATAATATTCCACTGTGTGTGTATATATGTATATCTATCTATCTATATACATATATATCACATTTCTTTATTTGGCAATTGATAGAATTGATGGTTATTTTGATTCAAACTCCATATAAATTTTAAAGAATCTTGATGATTTAACACATTTTCTTTTCTTTTCCAAGCTGTTTTAGAAAAATGAAAATGTATACATATATTCACATATATATATATGTAGCATAGATATAGAGTTGGGAAAAGTAAAAAATCAAATTTTATCTGAAATAGTATATTGATATGTGTCATATTTTAAAGACTACATTCTTAGGTAAAAAGTTATGCTGATTCATCTGTTATAATCTTTGTTCTTTTAATCATGTAAGAAATGTAAGAAAGCATCCACTGAGGTTTGTTTTCTCTGTGNATATAGAGTTGGGAAAAGTAAAAAATCAAATTTTATCTGAAATAGTATATTGATATATGTCATATTTTAAAGACTACATTCTTAGGTAAAAAGTTATGCTGATTCATCTGTTATAATCTTTGTTCTTTTAATCATGTAAGAAATGTAAGAAAGCATCCACTGAGGTTTGTTTTCTCTGTGAGATTTTGACATCAGAAAAATAGATGTTTTGATACAACATATTTCTTGTTTTGTAGACAATTTTCTATTCTTTCTCAATAGAAATTTAATTCTTATTGCAGACAAGATTAGTGTTTCTTCTTTTCTGAAGGATTACATTTTGGCAGCTTTCATAATGATAAAAGAAAGAATTGAAATATGGATGTATTTTACTGACTCAGGAAGAGCTTCCTACCACTTAACAGATACCAACTTGAAGATTTGAAGTGATACTCATAGTAACCATCTTACCATACGTGTCATGTTTTGTAGACAACACAGCTGGAATTGAAACCCGAAGAAATGGATACAGCCGCAGGCAGCAAGAGTTGTATTTCCTCCCTGTAGTAATAGAAGACAGCAGTTATCCTGTTCAGAGCAGCACAAACACAATGACTATTCGAGTTTGTCGATGTGACTCTGATGGTACCATCCTGTCTTGTAACGTGGAAGCAATTTTTCTACCTGTAGGACTTAGCACTGGGGCTTTGATTGCAATCCTTCTGTGCATCGTTATACTCTTAGGTGAGTTTCAATATTAATCACGTATACTCTTTCTCTCCCTTGTCTGTGTATCTCCTTCCTCATTTCGACATGTAAATCAGTGTTTCTTCATTGAGCTGCTGCATATAGATAGAAGGAAGACTATACTGAAGTATTGTTTTATTAAAGTTGATTTTCTACTTCCTACCACATGGAAATATAGCAATAGAAATAAATATCACCAAAAGTATGTTCAAGCCCTAGGGAATTTTCAAGTATGAACACTTGAAACTTGAAGTTTGTGGCACTTGCTGAAATGAACTTTTCTATCCCATTTACAGCAGCAGTTTAAATTCATTTTTTTACATCTTGGTAATTATTGTATTGTAGAACCTTAAAAATGACACTAGACAAAGAGTAGTTGTCCAATACCGGTTCAATAAAGAAAGAAAGAAAAGAGAAAGCACAGGAAAGAAGTAAAGGCACCTCTGAATTTTTCTTTTTTTTTCTGTCTAAAGTGCTGGCCAGAAGCAATTCTTATTCCACTTTTCTCAGATCTCCTTACATCAAAACTTTGACCATCCCCACTAGGACAGAACAGAATACACTAAAATATCAAGAAGCACAGTGAAGGGAAAGGATTGAAGAAAATGCATTCTGTAATATCTCTGTGAGAATGAAAACCTACTTCAGGGGCTTCCCTCTCCCATAAACTTTGTTCAGCTGACTCTGTTTCATTTATTCATCCTCTACTGGATTCACAAAAAAAGAGAGATTTTTAAAAAATTTTATTTTTCCAGTCATTCCTTTAAATGAAAATTGCAACAGAGGTACAGTTGGGCTCTGTGGAATCAGCTTATATCTATGCATGTGCATTATTTAGACAAAACATTCTGACAAATGTACAGACATACCTTTATCTCTGGGATAGAAAATAAAAATTTAAAGTACTTACTAGGATGTGTGGCTTGGACAGTAAAAAGTCCACCTGCAATGAGGAAGCCTGGCTGTGATACCTGGATCAGGAAGGTCTCCTGTAGGAGGGCATGGAAACCCACTCCAATACTCTTGCCTGAAAAATCTCATAAATAGAGGAGCCTGGTGGGCTAAAGTCCATGAAAAAGTTGTACATAACTGAGGCAATTTAGCACGCACATGCTAAGTATTTACCAAGTGTCCACCTTGCACCTAGGTGTGAATTGCTGGTACATAGCTATGAATGTCGGCAGTCTTGCCACGAGGTCTGCTTACAAATCCATCTATTTTATCTCTGTAGCCAATCTCAGATCCCTTTAGTTAGATCATCTTATTCTTAGCCATTTTATATATTTCCTAGGGCGAGTGAAAGCATGAGAATCTTGTGGTGCCCAGGAACTTCTGTTTCACTCTCAAGCATATCTAACCAGTGTCTTTTTCAGTCATGGCAATTCTAAAGCCATTTTATACATATGCGGTCTCTCTATGAGGTTTAAATTCTTTCACACACACTTTGGATGAACAAACCATAGTGTTTTCAGTTCTGAGATCTGCATAAAGCCCAGAAGTGAAGAGTGCTGAACATCTCTTCAAAACCCATCGTACAGAAGCTCTACTTTATCTCCTCTATCTTCCTCCTTAATTTTGGAAGAAAAGAGAATAAACTTGCTTTAATCATCATGTAGTCTCCTACTTTCTAATCCTGTGACAAGATTTTCCTTCCAAACAATGTTGTGTTAAATTAAACACATTTGGCTTTCAATCTATTGCCACTGCTATGGAGGAGAGGGGAGAATTATTCCAGGCAAAATTGGGCACTGACTTAATGGTGTGAATCTGTGTTTATTCACTCATTAAAATATATATATATATTGAAATAATGATGACCATAAGTTGATGGGGAAAAAAGAGATATTCAATGATAAGAGTCTATAAATTAAGTATTTTAAAGTATGATCTTGTTTAAAGAAGGCCAGCTGATTACTAGGCATTTAGTTTGGAGACTATCTCAATATGGTAAGACACAGAATTTATTTTATTTTTTATTTTTATTTTTTTAATGAGATACAAAAAACATATTTAATCTTTGTCTGAATATGGACTAACTTTTTTTTTGTATTTATTTTTTTACACGATCTCCTAAACATGAACCCCCCTCCCACCTCCCACCCCACATCATCCCTCCAGATCATCCCCATACACCAGCCCCAAGCATCCTGCATCCTGCATTGAACATAGACTGGCAATTCATTTCTTACATGATAGTATACATATTTCAATGCTATTCTCCCAAATCATCCCACACTCTCCCTCTCCCTCTCCTTCTCCCTCAGAGTCCATAAGTCCGCTCTACACATCTGTATCTCTTTTGCTGTCTTGCATACAGGGTCCTCATNATTTATTTATTTTTTTACACGAACTCCCAAACATGAACCCCCCTCCCACCTCCCACCCCACATCATCCCTCCAGATCATCCCCATACACCAGCCCCAAGCATCCTGCATCCTGCATTGAACATAGACTGGCAATTCATTTCTTACATGATAGTATACATATTTCAATGCTATTCTCCCAAATCATCCCACACTCTCCCTCTCCCTCTCCTTCTCCCTCAGAGTCCAAAAGTCCGCTCTACACATCTGTGTCTCTTTTGCTGTCTTGCATGCAGGGTCCTCATTACCATCTTTCTAAATTCCATATATATGTGTTAGTATACTGTATTGGTGTTTTTCTTTCTGGCTTACTTCACTCTGTATAATCAGTTCCAGTTTCATCCATCTTATTAGAACTGATTCAAATGTATTCTTTTTAATGGCTGAGTAATACTCCATTGTGTATATGTACCACAGCTTTCTTATCCATTCATCCGCTGATGGACATCGAGGTTGTTTCCATGTCCTGGCTATTATAAACAGTGCTGCAATTAAGACACAGAATTTAAATAATTTGTGGTCTTATTTGACATAATTTGGGAAGCTGACTCTTATACTGTATATTCTTTCTCTTTTTCTCTTTCTTGTTTAATGCTTTTAAAAGTGACTTTTCTGTGATTTGTGTTTATTTTGTCAGAAATAAAGCAGTGCTAATAAAATGTAAATCTAGATATGAATAATAGCTAAGTGTCAGTTATGGGCAACAATATTCAAGTTTTACTGTGTGCTAAATCACTTCAGTCATGTCCAACTCTTTGCCTCCCTATAGACTGTAGCTCTCCAGGCTCCTCTGTCCATGGGATTCTCTAGCCAAAAATACTGGAGAGGGTTGCCATGCCCTGCACTAGGGGGTCTTCCCGACCCATGGATTGAAATTGGGTCTCTTATGTCCCCTGCTTTGCCAGGCAGGTTCTCTTCCACTAGAGCCACGTGGGAAGCCCCTCAAGTTTTATTGTGTGTGCTTAGTCACTCATCATATCTGACTTTTGAGACCTCATGGACTATAGCTCGCCAGGCTCCTCTGTCCATGGGGATTCTCGAGGCAAGAATATTGGAGTGGGTTGCCATGCCCTCCTTCAGGAGATCTTCCCAACCCAGGGATCGAACCTGAGTCTCCTGCATTGCAGGCAGATTCTTTACTGTCTGAGCCACCAGGGATGCCCAAGAATACAGGAGTGGGTAGCCTATCCCTTCTTCAAGAGATCTTCCTGATCCAGAATTCGAACTGGGGTCTCTTGAATTGCAGGCTGATTCTTTACCAAATGACCACCAGGAAAGACCCAAGTTTTATTACTTCAATGCTATACAGTTCTATGTATGATTGGACAAACCATTCTTTTCTTTATTTTTTTAAAATAATTTTTTATTAGAGTATAGTTGATTTACAGTGCTGTGTTAGTTTCAGTATATAGAAAAGTGAAGTGGCATTCATATACATATATCCACTTGCTTTTAGATTATTTTCCCATATAGGTCATTATAAGATATTGCCTGTAGTCCCCTGTGCCACATCATAGGTTCTTATTCATTATCTGTTTTTTATATAGTAGTGTGTATATGTCCGGGGAAGGCAATGGCACCCCACCCCAGTAGTCTTGCCTGGAAAATCCAATGGACGGAGTAGCCTGGTGGGCTTCAGTCCATGGGGTCGCTAACAGTCGGACAGACTGAGTGACTTCACTTTCACTTTTCTCTTTCATGCATTGGAGAAGGAAATGGCAACCCACTCCAGTGTTCTTGCCTGGAGAATCCCAGGGACGGGGTAGCCTGGTGGGCTGCCGTCTATGGGGTCACACAGAGTCGGACACGACTGAAGTGACTTAGCAGCAGCAGCAGTAGCAGCAGTGTATATGTCAATTCCAATCTCCCAATTTCTCTCTCCTGCCTTTCTCCCTTGGTAACCAAAAGTTTGTTTCCTACATCTGAATCTATTTATGTTTTGTAAATAGGCCCATTTATACCATTTTTAAAAATTCAACATGTAAATTATATATTTGCCTTTCTCTGTCTGCTTTTTTTAAATTTTGTAAAAAAATTACCTGACACTGAGATATTTAAACATATGTCAAATGTAAGGCTACTGTTATTAGAATTTGTGAGTTTTGCAATATTTTCACTTTAGTTACAATTTAAAAGTGAAACTGAATTTAAACAATGAAAATCAGCATAGATAGGATCCATACAGATTACAATATGTGTACTTTGAGAATAATAGGATGTCATTAAAAAAACTCAGCCAGCCCTGATCAATTTGAAAAATGAGAATTTCTTATATGACAAAGTTTGTATGGCAATGAGCATGAAGTCTTTTTGCTGTGTGACTCAGGGAACTCAAACAGTGACTGTAACAATCCAGAGGAGCGGAATAGGGTGGAAGATAGGAGGAAGGTTTAGGAGGGAGGGGACATATGTATACCTATGGCTGATGCATGTTGATGTTTGGCAGAAACCAACAAAATTCTGTAAGGAATTATCTTTCGATTAAAAACTAAATTAATTTAAAAAAATTTCTTATGGAGAGGTGAGCAGACAGTCTCATTTTGCCACTTTTGTCTTGTTCTAGCCATAGTTGTGCTGTATGTAGCTCTGAGAAGGCAAAAGAAGAAAGACACCTTGATGACCTCTAAGGAAGACGTCAGAGACAACGTTATCCATTATGATGATGAAGGAGGTGGGGAGGAGGACACCCAGGCTTTCGACATTGGCGCTCTGAGAAACCCAAAAGTGATTGAAGATAACAAAATTCGCAGGGATATCAAACCAGACTCTCTCTGTTTACCTCGTCAGAGACCACCAGTGGAAGATAACACAGACATAAGGGATTTCATTAATCAAAGGCTACAAGAAAATGATGTGGACCCCACCGCCCCACCATATGATTCACTGGCAACATATGCCTATGAAGGCAATGGATCGGTAGCCGACTCTCTTAGCTCCATAGAGTCTCTGACCACGGAGGCAGACCAGGACTACAACTACCTGACAGACTGGGGACCCCGCTTTAAAGTCTTGGCAGACATGTTTGGAGAAGAAGAGAGTTATAACCCTGATAAAGTCACTTAGAGGAGAGGCAAAGGTTAAAACACAGCCAACAGGAGAAATTTAAGGGAAAGGAACATAAATAGAAATCACATGCACATGCACCCTTACACACACATACATACACACACACATGGCTTTCTAGGACAAGATTCCTTTGATTATCTGGTTTCTAGCAAGTTGCTATATTTATCATACTGTCAGTTTTGGTTTATTCTGCCAACGCAAGATAAATCCTCTAGTGTGTACTTGCTTGGTTTTGTTTTGTTCTTTTGGAAACACACTGAGACAAGCTCAGGCCTATTCAATACAATTTACTGACGTGACAACCTAGAACGAAGATAGCTATGTGGCATCACGGTGGAAGAGTGTTAGATTTTTCTTAATTCCACTAAAGTGCCTATTGAAACTCTTATCATTTAAAGCGGTGTAGAGTACTCTCTGCTGTGATGGCATTGCAGGATTCAGACATAGAGGACATAAAACAAAGACACTGTCTTTATGTCAAGGAGCAATAGCAACATGCCGTCTTCTCATTCCTTTTAAGGAAAAAAGAAGAAAACTTTCTGAACTCCATCTTCTTATAATTAAACTGCTCTTTTTTCTTTTTTAAAATGTATGCCAATATATATTTGTTTTTTTCCTGCCCTTTCAGAAAACTGAAATAAATACGATAATAAAAAATCAATATGTAAATCCCAAATTTTAAAGGCAATGTTTGATCTTAATATTAGTTCCAATTAAAAGTGTTCATGAAAATGTTAATTGTTTTCCAAAGAAATAAAATTTTTAAAAAGAAAAAAAAAGCTCTTTATAAAAGAAGCCTCAGGCTGAAATTCAGATGAAAATAAATATTGGTTTTGTTTTAATATTGTGCCAGTGTGTGAAAGGTTGGTTTTAACAAATCATCAGATCATTGCAGTCCTCAATCATATCAAAAATTTAATTTGTGTTATTATGAAACATTTTTGGGGAAAATGTCATTGATTTAAACAAGGGAAGAGAAATTTGTATACAGCTTCTCAGAGTTTCTTACAAGCTAATGATTCTTTGATGAGCCAAGAAGATAAAACATTTATCAAATAATGCAGAATGGATTTGTAGAATTTCTAAAAATATTTATTAATAATTACCAAACAAATGAAATATCAGGAATTTGGAAAATTCAAACCAAATGTAACACCTAAATGTACATTAATGCAAGATCTAGCAGTTGATTTATTTATTTTATTAACATGAATTTCAATTTGGAACATCATTCTATTGGAGCTCAGAGTTATTTCTTTATTATCTACAATTCTAATATAAATAATATCATGACTCTCCTTTGTAAAAAAAAAAACCTTACTTTTTAGTTTGATGAAGTTTCTCAGCAATACTAGATTTTATAAGCAGACAGGTAAGCTGCACTCATATACTGATACATCAACTTTTAAGTGAACTTTACAATATCTAGAAAGGCCCTTAACAAAACAGGTAACTACCTATAAAGTAAGAATATATTTTCTTAATATTATAACTATACAAGTGACTATTGAAATATTAAAACAATATATAGGAAACATAAAAGTTACTTATCAACCCTTTCTGAAGACATCATCTATATCCAGCTGCATTTCTGAAATATTTATAAGTATATTTGTATTGCAAAGTGTGAAAGGAAACATTCACATATGGGGAAAATGGGTAGAAATAGAAATCATGTAGGCAAATTATATTCAAACCTATTTATTATTAAATGCTTGCTTCAGAAATAAATATCTGATAGTTATGTTGTGCCAATTTGGCTATTTGAATCTGTATTTCCTGTTGTTCTTTTGATGTCTCGTAACTGCAGACTCTGCTTGCCTTCCTTATCAAGATCAACTGTTCTTCCCCACTTTGATGGATTTACCTTTGTCTCATCCCAAGGAACTGCATTCAGTCTTGATGGAGTGTGATAATTTGCAATATACTTTGCTTTGGGAAGTGTTCATGTAATTTTTTTAAAAGCTGGTGAATCCATAACTATTCTGAAGGAAAAAAATATGTCAGCTTCTGGGTCTGTCCCAGCTACATGACTGGCTATGCCATGATGCAAGGTCCTTTGAAGAAGGTTACTATGCAAATCACTTCCAGCTGATTCTTGTCAACAATGACTGCTTGTTGCACCTTGCTAGAGAATCTGACTGCCTCTGCATGTATTTATATATCAGAAGCAATGATGACACAAAGAAGACATAGGAGAAGTAGGTCATTTCAAGGCATGTGACTGAGATACTAAGCAAGCACATGAAACTGGTGGGTCTTACTTGCACCACATGAATAAGCCTTTTTTTCAGTACTTTTATCTTTTACGTTTGCTAAACCACTGAATTCATTTGTTAGGGCTGCCATGACAAAGCAATGCAGACTGGGTGACTTGAACAACTTTTTCATTGCCGTTCTGGAAGCTAAAAGTCTAAGATCAAGGGGTCTGTAGAATTGCTTTCTTCCGAGGGTCTCTTTCCTTGGCTTTTCCATAGTTGTCTTTTCTTCGTTCCTCTGCATGTTGTTGCCCCCCTCCCTGACCCCCTGTCTCTTATACACATCTAGATGTGTATAAGAGACAGGTCTGAAGACACAACAACATTGGTAGCTTTTCTTTTATTGGTCAAGAAGACTCATTACATTTTTAGGTTATAAATTTAATTACTGGAGAAGACTCTTGAGAGACCCTTGGACGGCAAAGAGATCAAACCAGTCAGTCCCAAAGGAAATCAACCCTGAATGTTCATTGGAAGATGGGTGGATGGAAAAACTCACGCGTAGGTGGAAAGACAGGTAGGCAGACACATACATATACACATGGATGGACGAACAGACACATACATGCATACATGGTGGACAAACAGACATGCACATACGAAGATGGGTGGACACACAGATAGACAGATGGACGACAGGTTTGTGAACTGCCATGCCTTGGAATACATGCTGCTGAGTCGCTCAGTCGCATCCGACTCCTCGCGACCCCATGGACTGCAGCCTAGCAGGCTCCTCTGCCCATGGGATTTTCCAGGCAAGAGTGCTGGAGTGGGTGTCGTCGCCTTCTCTGCTTAGAATACATAAATAAGGTTTAATCCAAGGGGGACTGAGTTGCTGCTGTCGTTCAGCCGCTAAGTCGCATCTGACTCTTTGTGACCCCGTGGACTGCGGCATGCCAGGCTTCCCTGTCCTTCATGGCCTCCCAGAGTTTGCTCAAATTCATGTCCACTGAGTTGGATGTTAGAAAATATTAAATTTTCTTTACATCTCTCTAGAGCCTTGCATATTGCTTTCATAACAAAACTCAACAGTGTAAAAATGTATCATCTGGGGGATGATCTAAGAAAACCATGATATAATTTTTTCTCTCTCTCTTTTTTTTTTGGCCAAACCACTCCAGCTTGTGGGATCTCAGTTCCCAGACCAGGGATCAAACCCAGGTCCTGGCAGTGAAAATGTAGAGTCAAAATCACTGGACCATCAGAGAATTCCCTAGATATATCTCCAAAGTTTCCTTTCAGCTCAATGATGAACAAATTACCAAGAGTTTATTCAGCAAATGTTACTAGGCAGCTACTTGGAGCCAGGCTAGCACCTAAAATACATCAGTTTAAAAACGAAGGTCTCTGTTCTCACCGGCTTACAGCCTAGCGGGGGAAACAGGAAGAACGACCATAGCAGACGAGCAACGTGGGCGACCGTGTGCTGCAGAAAGGAAAGTGGACAGTGAGCCCTGGGGCAGCGCCAGGTCCAGGCCGGCTGACGGGAGCCTGGCCGGGAAAAGGCGTGAGGAGGGGAGAGGAGGCCCACGGACATGGTGGCTGAGACTGCAGGGGAGGGTGGCACGTGCAAAGGCCCTGGGGAGCCGAGGGGCCATAGGCGGCCCAGCTGGAGGGGCCGGGGCGCCGGTGAGGAAGGCGGGGGCCAGGAGGGCTCAGAAGGAGGAGGGCGTGTGGGGTCGGGCCTTCCCGCCGCCTCCTGCTCCCTCGGTCTCTCACAGCATGTAGGGCCGTGCGTGTGCATGTGAACACTGGCTTATTGCACGGAGAAGGCAATGGCACCCACTCCAGCACTCTCACCTGGAAACTCCCACGGACGGAGGAGCCTGGCGGGCTGCAGTCCATGGGGTCGCTAAGGCTCAGACACGACTGAGCGACTTCACTTCCACTTTTCACTTCCATGCATTGGAGAAGGAGATGGCAACCCACTCCAATGTTCTTGCCTGGAGAATCCCAGGGACAGGGGAGCCTGGTGGGCTGCCGCCTATGGGGTCGCAGAGTTGGACACGACTGAAGCGACTTGGCAGCGGCAGCGGCAGCACAAGAGAGCAAAATTAACAAACAAGAGAACAAATTAACCCGGTGGGGAAAGCCACTCAGAACCACAGCAAGCTGACGACGGCTCCGAGCTTTCTCCGGCTCCACAGCGACCCTGCTGGTTTGCAGCTGCACTTTTTAAACACTCACAAGTTTTAATTCAGTTTGTTTTTTCTTGGCATCTCATACACATTTCTTTCACCCCCGTTTAGTTACAGTTAAATGACAATCTTTAAGAGCGACATAAATGTGTAATCATTGAATAAGACACATACTTTCAGACCCTCCAACACTCACAAAGGAGAGGCCTGCCCCTCTGCGTTCACTGTCACCCCAGGGGAGGGCAGGGGGTAAGGGAGGAGGTGACGGCTGACACCTGAGCCCCAAGAAATTCAGGGCGGGTGGTGGAGTCCAGAGTCTGCAGCCTCGGGCCCCACATCCTTCCCGGGCCGGGAAAGCAGAAGACACTCCCAAGAGCACTAAGGACCCGAGCGCCTCCCCAGGGCTCCCAGGACAGTCAGAGGGTGAGGAGCCCTCGGGTCCTCTCATCGCATCCCTAAATCCCAGAACAGCGGAGGCTGGCTGGGGTAACTGGGCACTCCAACTGCCTCACACCACCCCGAGGCATGCCCACCTGCAGAGGAGGAGCACTGAGGCCCAAGGCTCAGAGAGGACCGCCCAGCCTCCCTGACCCCTGCAGCCCCAGGCCAGCACTGGGACTTCAGGGCCCTTTTCTGCCTACCCCACGTGGAGGACAAGCCTGCAGCTCTTCGGGGCTCTTGATTCTTTCTTCCCCCACTTCCCCCCCTTTTCCATTCTGGACAGTTGATGGCTTACAGACGGAAAGATGGACTGACGGATCGATGGACAGGTAAGCAGATTAACAGGAGCGTCCCTGGTGGCTCAGTGCTCAGTGGTGGAGAATCCACCTGCCAAGGCCGGAGACTCGGGTTCAATCCCCGATCCGGGAAGACCCCACACGTCACAAAGCAGCTAAGCCCTCGCACCACAGCTGCCGAGTCACGCGTCGGCACTGCTGAGGCCCG
>SJYX01005083.1:79274-93366 GCA_006410675.1 Oreotragus oreotragus
GAGCACCGAAGAATCGATGCTTTTGAACTGTGGTGTTGGAGAAGACACTTGAGAGTCCCTTGTACTTCAAGGAGATCCAACCAGTCCATTCTGAAGGAGATCAACCCTGGAATTTCTTTGGAAGGAATGATGCTAAAGCTGAAACTCCAGTACTTTGGCCACCTCATGCGAAGAGTTGACTCATTGGAAAAGACTCTGATGCTGGGAGGGATTGGGGGCAGGAGGAGAAGGGGACGACCGAGGATGAGATGGCTGGATGGCATCACGGACTTGATGGACGTGAGTCTGAGTGAACTCCAGGAGATGGTGATTGACAGGGAGGCCTGGTGTGCTGCGATTCATGGGGTCGCAAAGAGTCGGACACGACTGTGCGACTGAACTGAACTGAAATAATGATTCCAGTTTGCAGTATGTTTTTGACTGCCTCTTAATCCTTTTATTCAAGTCCCTTATACTTAGTAGCATAATGGATTTTCACAGCTATCAGTCAGTGATTAAATTTCTCAAAAAAGAGTTAAACTTTATAAGAAATTTAATGTTTTTTTTTGTTTGTTTGCTTTTATTGCCCAACTTTAAGATGAATAAATGGAAAATAGTGTGTTCAAACAACTTGAGCAGAACCAATAAATAATAAATGAATAGATGGCAAAGCCCTTCAATTGTGAAGAGTTTAAGTACATTTATTTTCAATTTCCATTCTGGGCTTCTCCTCACTATATTCCACATTCTACACCATTACATGTCACATTGCAATGGCAAGTGTTATTAACACAAAATCCTGGGAATTCCTGGTCATACTACAAAATAATATTGTATTTTCTTAAGAAAAGGGAAAAAACTTAAATGTCTTTGAATTTGAAATCAATATTACTCAATAAGTGTAATTATTGAGTAATCAGTGTTACTCAATAAACAGGATTTTAAGACATAGCAGTTGCCTACAAGACAGTTAAGAAATCAATTATACACAAAAGTACTGAACTCTTTATTATTAAGAATCAATGCATTTGATATGATATCAGTTTTGACTTTCTTTTAAATATTCATCTTAACAATGTATTTACATATGTACAAATACATACATATATATACGTATATGTGTATATATATATATATATATAATCCTGAGCTTAACTTGAGTTTTCAATCCAATGTTTTCTATTTTCCTTTCCCATGTGTATAAATATACTTTAGTTCTTGTGTTTGTTGTTGTTGTTTACTCACTAAGCTGTGACTGACTCTTGCAACCCCATGGGCTGTAACCCACCAGACTCCTCTGTCCTGTGATTTTCCAGGCAGGAATACTGCAGTGGGTTGCCATTTTCTTCTCCAGAGGATCTCCCTGACCCAGGGATCAAACTTGCCTCTCCTGCATTGGCTGGGAGACTCTTTAACCCCTGAGCCATCAGGGAAGCCCACTTTAGTTCTAACCATCACTTAAATCTCCAACTTTTAAATTCAACTTACTTATACCTCTCCCAGTCCATCATTCACTGACCATGATATTTGCCATGATTGAAAACTCCAATATGTCATCACTGAAAATTACCTGAGACAATCAGCAATTCTCCTTTTCTCCTCTTCTGCTCTGTCAATGTTTTAAAAAATGAGACAACAATAATATTAATAAAGAGGTGCTCATCACTGCATATATACTTTGCAAAAAATATAGTACAAAAATTTAATGCTCACATTTTATGAATTACATTATTGTTATCTTTTTTTTTTTTTTTTTTTTTCAACAGGAATAAACTAGGCTGAGACATGCAAATGAACTTGTTTACTTCGAGGCAAAGGACCCTAGTAAAACTATGATATGCTCATTTCAGCCCTTATCCCATGAGATGTGGTATCCCCAACTTTCACCTCACTCATGTATAACTGACTTTTTAACAATCTAAGGTCTGGTCTGTGTTCCTACTACACTTGCTTGAGGTTCCCTTGCAAATTTGTAACTGAAAACCCCAATGATCCTTTCTTTCCCTTTTCAAAATATCTCTAGAGTTTAGCATATCTTCATATCTCACTCTCAATTTTTACCTCCACCTTTCAGCTCAATCATTTTTGTTTCTTCTTTTAATGCTTCTCACACAGTCTACATAAATAACCCTGTAGGGTCTTCCCATCTGTTCTCATTTATTTTTGTCAACATTTTAAGATCTCCTGTTATAATCTTGCTTTTCATCCTTGTACAAATATTATTCAGTGAATCGTTAAATCTATATTTATATGTTTGCTCTTTAAGTAAGGTGAGGAGGTTTTACTTATATACATTTGCTACTTTCTGAACACATATACCTGGCCAACTCATTGGCTTCAAATTCATTGGATACAAGTGTATTTCTTAATCTGTCAGAGTTAAATATTTGTGTTGTTACTTGGGTTTGGAACTGTCCTTCTGCATCCTCTCTCTCTCTCTCTAAATATATATCTATATATAAATTCATTAAATCAAGTATGAATGTTTCTTTTTATTTCTAGTTTACTGAGATCTTTAAAGTTATGAATGGCTATTAAATTTTTTTCAATATTTTCTATGTTAAATGTTACAATCAAATGATTTTTCTTTGTTATCCCAATGATATGTTTGCTGACTTTATTTTTGGGGGCTCCAAAATCACTGCAGATGGTGACTGTAGCCATGAAATTAAAAGACACCTACTCTTTGTATGGAAAGTTATGACCAATGTAGACAGCATATTAAAAAGCAGACACACACACACACACACACAAAGCAAAGACATTATTTTGACAACAAATGTCCATCTAGTCAAGCCTATAGTTTTTTCAGTAGTCATGTATGGATGTGAGAGTTGGACTATAAAGCTGAGCACCAAATAATTGATGCTTTTGAACTGTAGTGTTGGAGAAGACTCTTGAGAGTCACTTCGACTGGAAGGAGATCCAACCAGTCCATCCTAAAGTAGATCAATCCTGAGTGTTCACTGGGAGGACAGATTTTGAAGCTGAAACTCCAATACTTTGGCCACTGGATGCGAAGAGCTGACTCATTTGAAAAGACCCTGATCCTGGGAAAGGTTGAAGGCAGGAGGAGAAGGGGATGACAGAGGATGAGATGGTTGGATGGCATCACCAACTCAATGGACATGAGTTTGGGTAAACTCTGGGAGTTGGTGATAGACAGGGAAGCCTGGCGTCCTGTCCTTGGGATGGCAAAGAGTTGGACACGATGGAGCAACTGAAATGAACTGAAAATTGTTATTTAATTGCTAAGTCATGTCCAACTCTTTTGCAACCTCATGGACTGTAGCCTATCAGGCTCCTCTGCCCATAAGATTCTCTTGGCAAGAATACTGGAGTGGGTTGTCATTCCCTTTTCTAGGGGATCTTCCTGATTCAGCGATCAAACCTGAGGTTTTTGCATTGCTGGTAGATCCTTTATCACTGAGCCACTGGGGAATTGATATGATGGTTAAAAGAGCCTCAACTTTGAATGAATCATATTTGCTTTTGTATACATATATCATGTGAGTATCAAAACCAGAAAGGTCATTAAAAGAAATGAAAGAGATAAAAATTTTCTATAATTAATTGCATACCAAATCCAATTACATTTAAAGTATAGTAGGCTTTATTTTCCCTTTTTTTTTTACACTCACTTCTGGTTTTGATATTGGGGTACTGTTGATCTCATAAAATGAATTATTACTATTATTACTTCTCATTGTATTTTCTGGAAAATATCATGTACAATTATTATTATTTAACTGTCTGGTACAAATACCCAGAGATATAATTAAGGCCTAGTACATTTCCTGCTAGATGTTTATTAATTATGAATTTATTTAATGGATTCAGGATTATCTAGGTTATTTATTTTTCTTTGTATGAGTTTTGGAGTTTGTTTCTTTAAAGAATTAATCCACTTTAACTAAGTTATCACATTTGTGGGCATAGATTTGTTCACAGTGTTCATTTATTATCATGTTGAGATCTGTAGATCTATAATGATGACCTCTTTTCTTTCATATCATACATTATTCATTTGTTTCTTCTCACCTTTTTTTCCCGTGGTTATACTGGTTGGAGTTTTATCAATTTCATTGATTTTTTTCAAAGAACCAGGCTTTGTTTTTATTGAATTTTCTTTTTTTTTTTTATTGGAAGATAATTGCTTTACAAGGTTATGCTTGTTTCTGCAGTACAACAATGCAAATAAATCATAATTTATATATATATAAGTTGAAATAAAGATTAAAAAATTAAATACAGGGATGGGAGTAGGGAAGGATGTTCCAGAGGAAGGGAGTATATATGTCTGTCTCTCTGTACATATATATATATGCATGCATATACATACATATAGTATATTTTCCAATTTTATATGTATGTATTTATATATACATATATGTTTTAATTTTGTATTTTATTTGAAGAATTGAAAACTTAAATTGTTCTTCTTTTCACAGTTCTCCATGATAAAGCCTTAGATTATTTACTTTAGATCTTTTTTTCTTTTCTGATATATACATTTAAAGCCATATATTTCCCTCTACACACTATTTTCACTGCATCTCTCAACTTTAAAGAGATGCATTTTCATTTTTGTTTAATCCAAAACATATTTTTAACTTATTTGGAAACTCCTGAAATCCGTGTGTCATTTAAAAAGTGTTGCTTAATTTCTAAACATTAAAAAAAATTTTTTTCAGTTTTGTTTCTGTTACTGATTCCTACTCTAATTTCATTGTGAGCTGAGAACATTTTGTGTGATTTAAAAATGTTATTAAGGTATGCTTATAGCACAGAAAAAGATCTATCTTGGTAATTGTCCCATTTCACCTTAAGAATGTTTCTTCTAGTACCTCTGGATGTAATATTCAATAAATGTTCATTAAGAAATGTTATTGATAGAGCCATTTGGGGAATGTCTATCTTACTGATTTTTTTCCTCTTTTATCTATCAGCTACTGACAAAGAGATGTTGAAGCATCCTATAAAGAGAATGGCTTTTTCTATCTCTCCTTTAATTTCTCTCCATTTTTGCCTTACATACATATTTAAGATAATAAATCTTCTTGGAGAGTTGATTGCTTCTTTATGTCTGGTAAATTCCTGTTTTTAAAAATCTCTAATAATTTCCTTTTGCTGTATTCTGAAGTCTGCTTTGTCTGAAATTCAATACAGTTACTCTAGTTTTCTTTTGATTATTATTAGCATGAATACCTTTTTCTACCCCTATACTTTTTGCTTCATGGCATCTTTATGATTTAAAGTCATTTTCATTTATATACAAAAATATTATTCTGTGTGTTTTTAATCTTCTCTGATAATTTCTGACTTTTAATTGATATTTTTAGAACATCATAAAGAAGTCCTTCTGTGTGGTGGGAAGATATTGAAAAGTGGGAACGTTCTATAATCTTCATATTAAATCTCAATGTGTCAGTAAGACTGTGTCTCAAGTGTATGACCTTCAAAAGTATTTGTTCAGTGTTACAGTGTTAAAAAAAAATACTTTACTTTTACTCTCTTCAGTGTTTTCCAATCTATTTTCAAAAAATTTGAAATGATTTGCATGAGAAAATCCTCATTCCATGCAAATATATACACTCATATATCATTGCTATAATTTTCTTCATATAAAATATGTACTTAATATAAGGAACCAAATTTTCACTTAATCTTTTTTTTATATACTTAGAAAGAGCTTTATTGAACAAAAACTTTGAAAAATTTCTTTCTTGCCCTAGCCTAATAATAGAAAGACATTACGTTGTATCTGGGTAGCTTAAAAACAGAATTTAAAAGTTGGTTAATGTCAGTGCAAAACATTGTTCAAATAGAATTTCAGAATATTTCACAGCTGACCTAAAAGCTGGAAGTCTTTACAAAAAAAGAATGAAATACATTAAACATTCCACTCTAGTGTTCTTTCATTATGAATTCTAAATGTGATTCCTTGCATGTGTCTGTACATATTTGCATACACATATGTATATATATATATATAGACTTGTGTTAGTCGCTCAGTCGTGCCTGACTCTTTGGGACCCCATGGACTGCAGTCCACCAGGTTTCTCTGTCCATGAGATTTTCCAGGCAAGGATACTGGAGTGGGTTGCCATTTCCTTCTCCAGGGGATCTTCCCAACCCAGGGATCGAACCCGGGTCTCCTGCACTGCAGGCAAATTCTTTACCTACTGAGCTACATCTATGCTAAAGGGTACAATTCACAAAGAAGATGGACATCATAAATCATTAGACACCTTAACAACGAAGAAACAAAAATAACTAAAGAAATAAAAAGAAATATAAGGGAAAAGAAAAATATACAATCATAGTGAGACATGCTAACATTTCTCTGAAAATATGAGAGAAATACTAGAACACTATGGCACATCAAGTTCCTATGTTGGCAGGTAATGTGAGAAAAGTGATTCTTTTTTTATTTTTTTTAAGCAAGTCGTTCAACTGATGGACACAAAAAAGTGAGCAGAGCAAAATTCCAGCCTTTCCTCATTATAGTTTATAACGAGCATTTATTATGACATCCCTTAAATTCTTGAAATTGTGAAAAGGTCATATGCAAAATCAGATGATAAAAATACTTTAGGTGCTGAGCATACAAATGTTCCCACTGTAGACACAGAAATGGAGGGAAATGTGAAATAGTTACCCTTAAAATCTAGGTTTATTATGGCATCTGTAAACTAGCTAGAAAAAAACTCATTCAGAAAGCACATTACAGATGTACTTAAGTCTCTTGTTCTTACAAGGCTGTTACTTTTTGGGGCTCAGAGCATTTTCGCTCTTGGGACTGATAGTTTGCATACATTCAAATAGTATCATAATATGAGTAGCTTTCTAAGCTTGCTGTTGTTTAGTCACTAAGTCGTGTCTGAGTCTTGTGCAACACTGTGGACTGTAGGCCACCAGGCTCCATTGTCCATGAGATTTCCCAGGCAAGAAAACTGGAATGGACTGCCATTTCTTCCTCCAGGGAATCTTCTTGACCCAGAGATCAAAGCCATGTCTCCTGGCTGGCAGGCAGATTTTTACTGCTGAGCACTTACCAAGCTTAGGGAAACCTTATATAGAAACAATAGTATAAAGTTCAATTAAGAAAGCACATCTAAGCATTAGTCCTCTATTTTCAGATACACAGGCATATCAATTTTAATACTGGAAAGTCTGAATAAGCATTTAATGATAATATATGTTTCAGTTAAAGTTATATGCTTTTCTATCTTTCATTTCATCTACACCATCCCTGTGAAATATTCTCAACCTGATTAAATGACACTCCAACAGTCACATTGCCTTTCATTGACAGTTTTGAGGAGATAAGTAAAACCAAATACTGGAAAGTCTGAATAAGCATTTAATGATAATATATGTTTCAGTTAAAGTTATATGCTTTTCTATCTTTCATTTCATCTACACCATTCCTGTGAAATATTCTCAACCTGATTAAATGACACTCCAACAGTCACATTGCCTTTAATTGACAGTTTTGAGGAGATAAGTAAAACCAAGTAAAAACAGCAGCAACAGAAACAATGATAGCTACAAATTCATTCAACTTTCAGATCTTGCAAAGAACTATTTATAAAGAAATATATGTGATTTTATATCTGTTTATTTCAATGTCAAGGATGCGTGACTTGTGAAGTGGACCCCATTCTGTCAAAATAAGTCTAATCTTAAAGAAAATCAGTATATTAAAAAAGTAAATTTTCCTTAGTGCAACACACACATCATGTTTCACCTTGAAGTTCACTCAAAAGGTAAATTCATTTCCATCAGTTTCCTAGAAATAACATTTGAAATTTTAATGTTTTTCATGTGAAGTCTGAGACACTAAGAAGTTATATAATTTCCCATGGTCTCAAAGCTAATAATTTTCAGAACTTTGATATGGACATTTGTTAGATCAACTTCAGTGGTTAAGCTCTTTCCATATAATTTTTGTCTCCCTTTGACATACCTAAGCTTGATAATCTTTTGCTTATCTCTAGCCTATTTCTTTTTCCATTTTGTATGGAAGTTGTTTTAAAATTATCTGCTAGATTAATTACCAATCACTGCCACACATTAAACTTTCTCCTACATATCTCAGCAGAAAATCAAGCTTCCAATTTTATAGAGTATTTTGTTTTATTGAAGCACTGTTGGTTTACATATATTAGTTTCAGGTATACAAAATAATGAATCAATATTTTTGTAATATTTTTTATTAATAAATTAATATTTTTATCATCAATATAGATTATATTCCATTTGAAGTTGTTACAAACTAATGGCTATATTTCCCTGTGCTGTACAATATATCCTTGTTGCTAATTTATTTATAGAGTAACTATTAATTATCTTTGTTTCACAAACTCTCACCCATTTTTATTCTCATGTCTCTTACCTTTTGAGAAGCATTTACACAATTTTCAGTAGTATCAATTACATACCATCTTTACTGAAACATAGTATTTGTTCCAAAGAATAGCAAGGAGAGATAAGAAAGCCTTCCTCAGTGATCAATGCAAAGAAATAGAGGAAAACAATAAAGTGGGAAGACTAGAGGTCACTTCAAGAAAATTAGAGATACCAAGGGAACATTTCATGCAAAGATGGGCTCCATAAAGGACAGAAATGGTATGGACCTAAGAGAAGCAGAAGATATTAAGAAGAGGTGGCAAGAATACATAGAAGAACTGTACAAAAAAGATATTCATGACCCAGATAATCATGAATGTGTGATCACGCACACTCACCTAGGGCCAGATATCCTAGAATGTGAAGTCAGGTGGGCCTTAGGAAGCATCACTACAAACAAAGCTAGTGGAGATGATGGAATTCCAGTTGAGTTATTTCAAAACCTGAAAGATGATGCTGTGAAAGTGCTGCACTCAATATGTCAGCAAGTTTGGAAAACTCAGCAGTGGCCATAGGACTGGAAAAGGTCAGTTTTCATTCCAATCCCAAAGAAAGGTAATATCAAAGAATGCTCAAATTACCACACAGTTGCACTCATCTCACACACTAGTAAAGTAATGCTCAAAATTCTCCAAGCCAGGCTTCAGCAATATGTGAACTGTGAATGTCCAGATGTTCAAGCTAGTTTTAGAAAAGACAGAGGAACCAGAGATCAAATTGCTAACATCTGCTGGATCATTGGAAAAGCAAGAAAGTTCCAGAAAAACATCTATTTCTTCTTTATTGACTATGCCAAAGCCTTTGACTGTGTGGATCACAAGAAACTGTGGAAAATTCTAAAAGAGCTGGGAATACCAGAATAGCTGACCTGCCTCTTGAGAAACCTGTATACAGGTCAAGAAGCAACAGTTAGAACTGGACATGGAACAACAGACTGGTTCCAAATAGGAAAAAGAATACATCAAGCCTGTATATTGCCACACTGCTTATTTAACTTATATGCAGAGTACATCATGAGAAATGCTGGGCTGGAGGAAGCACAAGCTGGAATCAAGATTGCCAGGAGAAATATCAATAATCTCAGATATGCAGATGACACCACCCTTATGGCAGAAAGTGAAGAAGAACTAAAGAGCCTCTTGATGACAGTGAAAGTGGAGAGTGAAAAAATTGGCTTAAAGCTCAACATTCAGTAAACTAAGATCATGGCATCTGGTCTCATCACTTCATGGCAAATAGATGGGAAAACAGTGGAAACAGTGGCTGACTTTATTTTTCAAGGATCCAAAATCACTGCTGATGGTGACTGCAGCCATGAAATTAAACGCTTACTCCTTGGAAGGAAAATTATGACCAACCTAGATAGCATATTCAAAAGCAGAGATATTACGTTGTCAACAAAGGTCCGTCTAGTCAAGGCTATGGTTTTTCCAGTAGTCTTGTATGGATGTGAGAGTTGGACTCTAAAGAAAGCTGAGCACCGAAGAATTGATGATTTGAATTGTGGTGTTGGAGAAGACTCTTGAGAGTCCCTTNGATGGTGATTGCAGCCATGAAATTAAAAGATGCTTACTCCTTGGAAGGAAAGTTATGACCAACCTAGATAGCATATTCAAAAGCAGAGATATTACATTGTCAACAAAGGTCTGTCTAGTCAAGGCTATGGTTTTTCCAGTAGTCTTGTATGGATGTGAGAGTTGGACTCTAAAGAAAGCTGAGCACCGAAGAATTGATGATTTGAATTGTGGTGTTGGAGAAGACTCTTGAGAGTCCCTTGGGCTGCAAGGAGATCCAACCAGTCCATCCTAAAAGAGATTAGTCCTGGGTGTTCATTGAAGGGACTGATGCTGAAGCTGAAACTCAAAATCCGTTGGCCACCTGATGCAGAGAGCTGACTCATTTGAAAAGATCCTGATGCTGGAAAAGATTGAATGGGAGGAGAAGGGGATGACAGAGGATGAGATGGTTGGATGGCATCACCGACACAATGGGCATGGGTTTGGGTGGACTCCAGGTGTTGGTGATGGACAGGGAGGCCTGGTGTGCTACGGTTCATAGGTTCGCAAAGAGTCGTACACAACTGAGTGACTGAACCGAACTGAACTAAAGTATTTGAGACCTAAATATGTTTTGGAATTTGAAGGATGAACCAGAAAAGAATGAAATTTTCCGATCACTCTACTGTTTATAATACTTTTCCTTTATACAAGCTGATTTATTTATCTTTTGCCTTCTTTTGCTTATTATCAAGTTGTCAAGACTTTCTAGTAAATTTAAGCAATAAAAACACATGATTTTACTCTATTGGGTGCCTTCATTGTCATTCAACTATCATTTCAAGAAGTATTAATTGTGTATAATTTGCACTACTCAGTAAAAAATAAAAAAGGAAGAAAAGGAAAAACTATATGAGAGAAATTTATGCTAATATTCTGTTTTATATAAGTTTATATGAATAAGGGCAAATAGACTATAAAGAATTATAAAATGACTATAGTTTTAGAAGTACTCACATTATTGCTCAACACCTCTATAATTAATATATATTCAGTTCTATTTATTTAACTTAGCACAAAAGCAAAAATGAGTCATTAAAGCATGCTTTAATATAATCCTCTTCCTTTTCCACACAATCAGGGTCTCAACCCTTGATTACCTAATACATGTCATTAGAACATTTAAAAATAATTTTACTCTGAGATGCATAGTAAATTGTTATCATTTGCATCAGCAAAGTGACTTTTCACAGTAGTTATATGAAATGAGAGCTTGCTTATCTAATCTGATGCCAGGTTTGTTTTAAAAGTGATCTACAGCAACACAATAATGTTGCAATTTAATTAGTTTATTTTTATAGATTTCAACATATTAAATGAGGTGACATCATTATTTTCCTTATTATTCAAAGTACACTTAATCATAGGGCAAATACATAGGCTCTCTACTTTGTCTAGAAATCATGCTACACACTGAGGAAATAAAGGTCATTAAAACATTCATATTCCCTAGTAACTGGGAAATTAAAACAAATATATGAATATGCAATTAAATATATATACATATGTCAAATAAATACATAAAACTGTACCACCTAAATTTGGAGTCTTCAGAAAAAGAGATTGCCAGTTTATGCTCTATCTTAGGATTAATTGTGGAGAAGGAAATGGCAACCCAACTCCAACATGCTTGCTTGGAGAATTCCATGGACAGAGGAGCCTGGTGGGCTACAATCCATGGGGTCACAAGGAATCAGACACAACTGAATGACTAACAAATGCCTGGATGGCATCACTGACTCGATGGACGAGAGTCTGAGTGAACTCTGGGAGTTGGTGATGGACAGGGAGGCCTGGCGTGCTGTGATTCATGGGGTTGTAAAGAGTCGGACACAACTGAGTAACTGAACTGAACAGAACTGACTGATAACTAGGTTTAGGAAAAAAGGCAGAGTAACCAGAGACTAAATGGCCAAAGTACATTGGATCAAAGAGAAAGCAAGGGAATTCTACAAAAACCTCTACTTCTGCTTCATTGAGTACACTAATGCCTTTGAGTGTGTGGAAAATTCTTAAAGAGATAAAAATACCAGACCACCTTATCTGTCTCCTGAGAAAACTTATGCAGGTCAAAAAGTAACAGAACCTTACAATGAACAATCTGTGATATGTTTAATTGCTCATTTGTGTCTGACTCTTGTGACCCCATGGACTGTAGCCCACCAGGCTCCTCTGTCCATGGGGATTCTCTAGGCAAGGATACTGGATTGGGTTGCATGCCCTTCTCTAGTGGATCTTCCCAACCCAGTGATTGAGCCTAGGTCTCCCACATGGAAGGCAAATTCTTTACCATCTGAGCCACAAGGGAAGCTCACATGGAAGAAAGGACTGACTCAAAATTGGAAAAGGAATAAAACAATGGTGTATATTGGTATCCTATTTATTTAACTTATATGCAGTGTACATCATGAGAAATGCTGAACTGGATGACTCACAAGAGAGAGAATCAAGACTGCCAGGAGAAATATCAGCTTTGGATATACAGATAATACCATTCTAATGGCAGAAAGTGAGGAGAAACTAAAGAATGTCTTAATGAAGATGAAAGAGGAGACTGAAAAAGCTGGCTTAAAACTCAACATACAAAAAACAAAGATCATAGCATCAAGTACCATCACCTCATGTCATATACAAGGGGAAAAAAGTGGAAGCAATGGCAGATTTTCTTTTCTTGGGCTCTAAAATCACTGTGGACAGTGACTGCAGCCATGAAATTAAAAGATGTTTGCTCCTCAGAAGAAAAGCAATGACAAAATTAGACAGCATTTTAAAAAGTAGAGACATCACTTTGACAACAAAGGTCCATCTAATCAAATCTATGGTTTTTTTAGAAGTCATGTACGGGGTGTGAGAGTTGGATCATAAAGAGAGTGGAGCACCAAAGAATTGATGCTTTTGAACCTTGGTGCTGGAGAAGAGGTTTCCCTGGTGGCTCAGTTGGTAAAGAATCCATCTGCAATGTGGGAGACTTGGGTTCAATCCCTAGGTTGGGAATATCCCCAGAAGACAGGAATTGCTACCCACTCCCATACTCTTACCTGGGATTCCATGAACTGTACAGTCAAATAGCAATATTTGGCTTACCTGGTAGCTCAGCTGGTGAAGAATCCAACTACAATGCAGGAGACCCTGGTTTGATACCTGGGTCAGGAAGATCCACTGGAGAAGGGATAGGCTACTCACTCCAGTATTCTTGGGCTTCCCTGGTGGCTCAGCTGGTAAAGAATCTGCCTTCAAAAGGGCAGATGGGTTGGGAAGATCCCCTGGAGAAGGGAAAGACTCTCCACTTGAGAGAATACTCTTGAGAACTCCTTGGATAGCAGATCAAANGAAGGGATAGGCTACTCACTCCAGTATTCTTGGGCTTCCCTGGTGGCTCAGCTGGTAAAGAATCTGCCTTCAAAAGGGCAGATGGGTTGGGAAGATCCCCTGGAGAAGGGAAAGACTCTCCACTTGAGAGAATACTCTTGAGAACTCCTTGGATAGCAGATCAAACCAGTCAATCCTAAATGGAATCAATTCAATATTTATTGCAAGGACTGATACTGAAGCTGAAGCTCCAATCATTTGGCCACTTGGTACATAGGAGTCAATTCATTATAAAATCTCCTGATGCTAGGAAAGATTGAAGGAAAAAATGAGAAGAGGGTAGCAGAGGATGAGCTGGTTAGAGAGCTTCACCCACTCAATTGACATGAGTTTGACCAAACTGCAGGTTATAGAGAAGGACAGGGAAGCTTGCATGCTGCAGTTCATGGGGTAGCAAAGAATTGGAAGTGGGTGGGCAACCGAATGTTTCCAACAATACATTTCACAGGTTAGTGCTCTTTTCTCCCATATCTGAAAGCAGTTATTTTACATATTTTGTCTTGCTTATAGTAGGTAAGAATAGGAGAGCTAGTCTGGTACCAGCTATTTAACCATGGCTGAAACAGCAAGTCTCTGCAGTAGAGTTTTTAAACAAGTAACAAAGAATGGGTCCTATGCCTGGCTGAAGGTTTAGCCTTAAAGAGGATCCAGAGAAGTTAACACAGGAACCCTGAACACTTACACAATTAATCATGTTGTCTTATTATCCTTCTCTGTCTCCTCTTCATTTGGGAGGTAGGTCATACACAATATCATACCAAGGAGCACTCTGA
>SJYX01005083.1:98665-121700 GCA_006410675.1 Oreotragus oreotragus
CAAAACACTCTCTGACATAAATTACAGCAGGATCCTCTATGATCCATCTCCCAGAATACTGGAAATAAAAGCAAAAAATAAACCAATGGGATCTAAAGGACATCTTTTTTGAGTGTCAGTTCTAAAAGTTCTTATACGTCTTCATAGAACCATTCAACTTCAGCTTCTCCAATGTTACTGGTTGGGGCATAGGCTTGGATCACCGTGATATTGAATGGTTTGCATTGGAAATGAACAGAGATCATTCTGTTGCTTTTGAGATTGCATCCTAGTACTGCGTTTTGGACTCTTTTGTTGACCATGATGGCTACTCCATTTCTTCTGAGGGATTCCTGGCCACAGTAGTAGATATAATGGTCATCTGAGTTAAATTCACCCATTCCAGTCCATTTTAGTTTGATGATTCCTAGAATGTTGACGTTCACTCTTGCCATCTCTTGTTTGACTACTTCCATTTTGCCTTGATTCATGGGCCTGACATTCCAGGTTCCTATGCAATATTGTTCTTTACAGCACTGGACCTTGCTTCTATCACCAGTCACATCCACGTCTGGGTATTGTTTTTTCTTTGGCTCCATCTCTTCATTCTTTCTGAAGTTATTTCTCCACTGATTTTCAGTAGCATATTGGGCACCTACCAACCTGGGAAGTTCCTCTTTCAGTATCTTATCAATTTGCCTTTTCATACCGTTCATGGGGTTCTCAAGGCAAGAGTACTGAAGTGGTTTGCCATTCCCTTCTCCAGTGGACCATAATCTGTCAGAGCTCTCCACCAGGACCCATCTGTATTGGGTGGCCCTACACGGAATGGCTTAGTTTCATTGAGTTACACAGGGCTGTGGTCCATGTGATCAGTTTAGCTAGTTTTCTGTAATTATAGTTTTAGTTTTCGCCCTCTGATGCCCTCTCACAACACCTACCATCTCACTTGGTGTTAGTAATACGAAGTGTTAGTAAAACTTAATCCTTTCTTAAGGGTAAAACTGTATATAAATAGAAAATTTGATATTTTTATAGAGGTCTTAATTTTGTTTTTATTTGCAGATTATTGTTTTATAATTCAGAGAACAAAAAGCACATACAAAATTTAGAATCTGCTGAGAAAGGAAGTTATGGTTTCTTTTCTATTTTTGACTCAGGATGAAATATTTATTTTTTACATTCTTGGATAATTCTATCTGCATTAGCTTCACAGATTTTTCTCAATAAGATGTAGAGACTGATAGACTTCTTTTAAAGGAAACTGCAAGATACATGAATTGACTAATGTCTATCAACTTGAAACTTGTAAATATTTATCAGAAAATTATATCCATCTTTGGGAAAATTTCTGTTTGAATCTTAAATGTGATGCTCAACCAGGGGATGGCTGACATGAATACAGAAGGAGAGTTGTTCACTTTATTCAAGCATCAATATAGCTATTTTATACAAAGTTTTCATACTAGTTTTGACATGTATCATTGCAATACTAATTCTAGAACCCACAATTTAGAGAAAGGCTAGAGCACCTAAGTGTTATAATTTCTTAGTGAGTAATTAGAGATCAGTAGAAGGAAGTGAAGTTAGTGGTAGCAGTTAGAATTGACTTGATAATAAGAAAATCAGTTTCCTGGATGGGCTTCTTGATGTCTGTTTACTGTATGTGCATGCATGCTTAGTCACTCAGTAATGTTCAATTCTTTGTGACCCCATGGGCTGTAGCCCAGCAAGCTCCTTTGTCCACAGGATTCTCTGGGAGGGAGGAGGGGAAAGCAACTATAGTGACTATATAGCCATTCCCTTCTCCAGAGGATCTTCCTAACCCAGGGACCAAACCCAGGTCTCATGCATTGAAGGCAGATTCTTTACTGTTTTAGTCACCAGGGAAGCCCATTTGCCATTTATTCCCTTATTTCCATTTCTCTCACTTCATTAAAATTTCACTTCTCAAAGGAATGATTCATCCTTGGATGTCCTTATCATCCTCCTCCTTTATAGGACTCAGCTATTAACACATTTATATAACTTTTTAAAATTAAGATAACTATTTGTTAACTTCAATTAGATTCACGAATTTATTTAATCTCTGGACATTTCCAACATTCTTTAAAAACATCTGTCACATAAAATACATGCAAATACAATTTTCAATAGCATGTGCACTATTTTTTACCCCCTGGGCTGTAGCCTACCAGGTTCCTCTGTCCATGGAATTCTCCAGGCAAGACTATTGGAGTGGGTTGCTACTTCCTTCTCTAGTGTATCTTCCCAACCCAGGAATCAAATCCAAGTCCCCTGCATTGCAGGCAGATTCTTTACCAATTGAGCTGCAAGGGAAGCCCCACAATTCCTACACAGAGGTGCAAATATAAAATCTAATTTTACCAATTACACCTTGGTGTCACTCAGTTTTTCATACAGAATGTCACTTTCTGCCATGATAGTTAAATGATTTCTCTGAATGTACTTGCTAGGGTGAAGAGATGCATTACATTTCTAGATATTTGTCCTGAATATAACATAGAACAGTGAAGAGTATAGGATAATTTCTGAAAATAATCATTTCTTTCAGTTCATAAAAGTACTCTAAAACTCTAAAACTTTTACATTGATTAATTGTGGTTAATTTTCAGAGACAAGGAACCAAAGTGACATGTTCATCATTCAAAATTAATTTAATAATAATTTGGAATATATTATGGGAAGGAAATAGGGAAAGTGTTAAAAACCCCAGTTTCACAGATGCCTTTTATTCTGTATTTAATCACAACTTAGATAATAATTTTGTCTGTTCTGAATACAATCAACATTTTTTTATTCCAGGAACAAATGATATAAAATAAGGTATTAATCCTTATATCATTAAAAAAGGCATTTCTTTAGTTATTGAAAAATTATGTAATACAACAATGTTGCAATATTATAAAATATAGCATGGTACAAAATATAAATATCGGGATAAATAAGATTTGCAAGATAAATTAGTGGAATTTTGTACAATTAATTCTTCAGGGAAATTGATGTATTAATTGTTGCTAATTTGTTTGATTTCCAATCTTATGAACTTGAGAAGGATTAAAGTGCTTAAAATCTAACCCTCATTGATTATTGAATTCATAATCAATGAGCAGAGTTTTCCTTTGGATGCTTTTAAGTTACATCAAAAATCAAGTTCTAAGGAAAATCAGAGAAAGTGGCTGAATTCTGGGAAGATAAACTATTTTCATTTGGAAGTCTGGGTCGAAGAAAACTTCGATTAGTGTATTGATTATGAGAATCCAGAATTTCTGAAACAGGGAGAAACTGAGGACTGATTTATTCTCCAATAAAAGAGAATGGGTTGGAGATTCCTGAGAAAGGAAGTAGGTCAACTGGAAGAAAGAAGCAAGGTTTAAAGTACAACTTCAGGAAAAAAAGCAAACTCTGAGATATTGAAAAGTTTAAGAAAGATTGAATGTGAAGAACTATGCAAATGAAGATCCTCCAAAAGCATAAATTGTGAGGCTGACCTTCTTTTTCTTTTATGGTTGAACAGGATTTGTTAATTAGATACCATCTTAATTCCCAGTCCTCATATGTCATAATATTTGGAAAATTTAACCTTTCATTAATGATCTATTTAAGCCTCCATTAGATATATGATCAGCCTGTTTATGAGTGTCATGGTGATGCAAAGGACAGGTCTAGAGCTTACTTTCTGATCCAGAGATGCCAGCCAAAGTAGGCCTGAGAAAGAAATTAGACTGGCTCTTAGTAATCTTTGAGCCAGAGAGACTAGCAAACATATTCTCCCAAAATAAGAATCATAGGCTTGTTTCCACATTTAATATTCTAAAAATAATATAATTTGTGACTCTATAATTCCTAAGAAAATCATCCATGTGTGCTAAGTAGCTTCAATCATAATCATGTCTGATTCTTTGCAGTCTTAGGGACTGTAGCCCACCAAGCTCCTCCATTCATGGGATTATCCAGTCAAAAATACTGGAATGGGTTGCCATGCCCTCCTCCAGGGGATCTTCCCAACCAAGGTATTTAATCCATATCTCTTAAGTCTCCTGTATTGCAGACAGGTTCTTTACCACTAGCGCCACCTGGGAAGATAAGAAGAGCACCACAATAAAATAAATACCTACTTAATGCATAATTAATCTATGTATATAACACATCATTTGTAATAGTAACTTCTAACTAAATGTAAGAAGCATTTTGAAAATAAAGATTATACCTTACAAATCAAGCCTGATTTCTACTACAAAGAAAATAAAACTCAAGGGTATTTTGTTTTCATTGCAGGAGAAGTGGGATTATAATAATTTGAGTGATTAATTTAGTCTAACTTGGATAGCTTTACATTTCCTAATCACCATGTAATTACTAAAATGAGGAATCTCTGCTTTAACAAATATAATGAAAATATATATTCAGTTCAGTTCAGTCGCTCAATCATGTCCAACTCTTTGCAACCCCATGAATCGCAGCACGCCAGGCCTCCCTGTCCATCACCAACTTCTGGAGTTCACTCAGACTCACGTCCATCGAGTCAGTGATGCCATCCAGCCATCTTATCCTCTGTCATCCCCTTCTCCTCCTGATCCCAATCCCTGCCAGCATTAGAGTCTTTTCCAGTTAGTCAACTCTTAGAAAACTTTAATGGCCAAAATATGGTCCTATAGATGGCATACTTTGAAAAGTATATTATACCATAACCTTCAATCAAATTAGTAAAATATCTAGCCCACTATCATTTTCTGTGACAAAGAACAAATAAGAACATCTTAAATTGAACTCTGAGAGATAGAAAATGCTGATTGTCCTTGACCTTTTTTACCAGCATCCTCAAATATGGTACATAATACAAACTGAAAGTATTAGTCGCTCAGTCCTGTCCGACTTTTTACATCATCATGATCTGTAGCCCATCAGACTCCTCTGTCCATAGAGTTCTTCAGGCAATCCATGGATTGCCATTCCTTTCTCAAGGGGATCTTCCCTACCCTAAGATCTAACAAAGGTCTCCTGCATTGCAGGTAGATTCTTTATCTGAGCCACCTGGGTGCCATTTAAACTCAGGCAAATGTCTATACTGTGTTTAGTTTTCTAAACCTTCTAAAGCACTTTTGTTTTATTTAAATGTTTAGAGTTTTTACTTTTATTATAATAAATATTTTGGAGTAGACTCTAATGTGAACATTACCACTTTTAGATGATAATAATCCTAAGTTTTCTTGCAAATGATGTTAAACTTGAATAGTTGCAATTTAGAAATTAACTTTGCTTATCATTTTCATAATTACTAAAACATTTTTAATGAATAGAGGCATTACATTTGAGTTGGGAAGATTTGGTAATAAAACAACTTTATAGCAAGGGCATTCTTATCTCTTCACATTAAAGGGAAGAAAATCCTATTAACCAAAATTGGATGTTTGTGATAAATACCAGAGTATGAATAAGTTTTGCATCAGTCTGATTAAATGGCCAGTTGTATCCTTGGTTGAGCTCAAAAGTGTTTACATTTTAGTTTGCTTATCAGCATATAGGACCAACTTTTAACACAAGACCCGAATAAACAAAGTACTTATTTACATGGATGTATGTGATAATATAGTATATTATGAGATCCTGGTGTGGGGAAAGATTGAGGCAGTAGGAGAAGGGGATGACAAAGGATGAGATGGTTGGATGGCATCATCAACTCAGTGGACATGAGTTTGAGTAAGTCCCAGGAGACAGTGAAGTACAGGTAGCATGGTCTGCTGTCAATGGGTTTGCAAGTAGTCGGACATGACTGAGTGAACAAACAACACCAAATTCAACAATATATCCTGAATAATATACAATTAATACTAACTAATACTAAGCAAAGTACTAGCTAAATGTTGTTGTTGCTCACTCACTCAATCATGTCTGACTCTTTGTGATCCCATGGAGTGCAGCATGCCAGACTTCCCTGCCCTAGACTATCTCCCAGTTTGCTCAAACTCATGTGCACTGAGTCAGTGATCCTATCCAACTATCTCATCCTCTGTCACCCCATTCTCCTCCTGCCCTCAATCTTTCTAATTAATAGTCTTCCTTTAATTAGAACTGAGTCTCTCCTCAAAGGGATACTTGTATTTCTGATTTGTACTTTTTTCTCAAAGAGAAAATTCCTTCCTCTGTTGTTGCCATCACCGTTATCACTGCAAATTCGCTCTTACCCTACTGACTAAGGCTTGTTGGGTAAAAGGAGAAAACAGCAGAGGAGAAAGGGCTAGAAAGAATGACAGAGTAATCTGAGTTCTCTCTTGAGAAAGCAACCATGCACAGGCAAACACATGTGTTCAAACAAATTAAAATATAACATTTCAAAACAGTATGTGTAGCCTGAATTTCTTTTTAAAAATTGTTTACCAGAATTGCTTTTGAGTGAAATGATTACAACCTTTCCTTAGCTCTCCACCATCATCATTTTCTAGTGAGATAATTTTCATCCAACCAAGGATCTTTTTTCAATTTTTCCAGTTTTATATTAGAATTTTAAGCTTAACTTTTATTTTTCTGCTGTTTAAAACAGACTGTTCTGCACTGAACAAACAATATTCAATAGAAGCCTACCAGGCCCCTCTGCTGACCAGAGAGTAAAATCATGAACTATTATATACTGGCCTGTGGGGAGAACCATTTAGAATTCTCATTGCTGCTGCTGCTAAGTCACTTCAGTCGTGTCCGACTCTGTGCGACCCCATAGACGGCAGCCCGCCAGGCTCCCCCATCCCTAGGATTCTCCAGGCAAGAATACTGGAGTGGGTTGCTATTTTCCTCTCCAATGCATGAAAGTGAAAAGCGAAAGTGAAGTTGCTCAGTCGTTCCCGACTCTTAGCGACCCCATGGACTGCAGCCTACCAGGCTCCTCCGTCCATGGGATTCTCCAGGCAAGAGTACTGGAATTCTCATTAAGCTCTCTTAAAAAACAATGACAACAGCAACAAACAAGCACTGTGTCAACTTTTAAGGTGCACCAGAATGGCTGCTGTCTTTATTTCAAAGAAGAGAAAGAAAATTTTATGTGTGCAATTAAGTATGTCAAGATTTTCTCTAAAACTTTAATGTCATTGTGCAATATATTATTGTCTATAATTCATTGAACTGCACAATAAAACATGTTAGAATTTCCTGAAACCTATATCCCAGTAAAACTGACAAAAAACCTTGTCTCATTGGCTTAGTTCACAATATGCTGCATGTCTACAATGAGCAGAGAGCTCCTATGATGTGAGAATGGTTGCTTTGAATCCAGTTCCCACTATGGATTCATCAGTGACTATTTAGCTTAGATTCCAATAAGACATGAAAAGCAGATGAAGTGATTTTCACATTCTATTCACAAGACACTCTAAATTTTATATTCTGATGCAGATGTTTGAGCATATTAATCTTTAATGTCTTGATTCCATTAGAAACTTCCATGTGAAGCCTGTCACTAAATTTTTAAAGAAGATTGGTGAAGACATTGCATGATTCCTAAATGCTCTTTACTTAAGGTAGGTTTATGAGAACTTCCTGGAGTTCACATTCAGGAGAAGATTTGCTTTGTTCAGATTTGCTGTGCTCCCCTCTTTGTACTGGTTCACATTTTGTGGTTTTCTGTAGAAGGAGATGATGTAAAAGTGGGAATTTCTTGACAGTGAGACTTCTCTGGCACTGCTGAGACTGGTAACAAATGGGTCTAGAATTAGTATGAGTGAGTGTCTGAGGCACAATGGAAAAATAAAATCAAGAGGATGGGGAAGGCAGTGAAAACTGTATGAAAGCAACAACAATGAGGAAAAGAACACCTTTCTTATCTCCTAACATCGATAATACAAAGAATGTGAGAGGACCCTGGAGGTAGCAGGTTCCTAAGATCAGAATTTTACTAGAAGCTGAAGAAACTGTTATTAGCATGAAATAAAGACACAGAGATAGAGAGGGTTTTACAGGTGAATAACCATGAATTCAAGAAGGTACAGTTTCAGTAGTGGATGAATGTGGGGTCTGGGGTTGGGAAGAGTAAGGTGCCAGGAGACATGGTAATTAGAATACTGAAGACATGGGATAACTTAAAGTTGAAACCCCACCTTTGCTCCAGGCAAAATAAAGATGTCTTCATAACTAAAATGAGTCTCTTAAATTCAACACATTTTTTTTCTTTTTTTTGGTGCATCTTATCTCAAGATTCATGGCACTGATTTAATTTGGTTCATGTGTCCTTCAACAGTCTTTTAAACATGCAACTTTTATTGCATATCTGTATGGACTACTGTCATTCATTTAAAAAGTTATAAGCACAATGCCTTTATTAGTCATCTCCCTAAGGGGGAATCATAAACATTTCTCTAAATTATTGAGAATCCTGCAGTTCTCTTAAATGCTATCCCCATTTAAAACACCCAATCCCATTCATGGGCTTCCCTGGTGGGTCACATGGTAAGGAATCTGCCTGCAATGCAGGAAACTCAAGTTCGATCCTTGAGTTGGGAAGATTCTCTGGAGGAGAGCATGGCAACCAACTCCACTATAATTGCCTAGAGAATCCTCATGGACAAAGGAGCCTGGCAGGCTGCAGTCCTTGGGGTTGCAAACAGTTGGACAAGACAAAGCGACTAAACACACATCCCATTCATGAACAAAGAGAAACCAACTTCTCACTGACTGCTTCTTCCCAACTACATTTTCCATTCATCTGTGGTCTCATTAGGAATTCCTAAATTCGAAGGTGACTATTTTATCTGCTTCCATCTTCTTGATTCTCAAATAGCAGAATAAAGTGGGAAGGTACTTCTTGGGACCTCTGGATCCTGCATTTATTTATCAGTACATAACAGGTGAGGATAACTTCATTACATTCCATTCTGTACGTAGTCTAGACAATAATGGGCTAAGGTCTGGCATAAGGTAACATTTGCTACAAACAGATTTCCTATATTATCAATTCAATGATGTCTAAATACTCCATTGTCACAAAGTTCACCAGTTTTTCAAAGGTCCACAGCCTTCCTTGGAACTTTCAGAATTTATGGTAATGTGTCAGAGGTATTGGTAATCTCAGTTCTCATAGACCTCTGAGGCCAAATTTTAACAGGCTTTCAAATGGGAGTTTGTCATTGCCTTTACGACTTTCATCTGCAGTTGTCCAGCTTCTTTATTACATAGTTTATTACAAATAATTATGAATTTCCTTCTCTCTCCCAATTTCCTTCTAATTAATGAGATTGAAGTGAAGTTGCTGAGTCGTGTTCAACTCTGTGACCCCAATTATTGTAGCCTGCTAGGCTCCTCTGTCCATGGGATTCTCCATGCAAGTATACTGAAGTGGCTTGCCATTTCCTTCTTCAGGGGATCTTCCCAAGACCTGGGATAAAACCCAGGTCTTCCGAACTGCAGGCAGACTCTTTACAGTCTGAGCCACTGGGGAATCCCAATAGTAGTGCTCTTGCATTGTCGGGGAAAGAGAACCAGGGCCTCGCATGTGGTAGGCGAGAATTCTACCATTGAACCACCAGTGTTTACAAATATTAAAATTAATTTGTGCCTCATGCTCTTTCTTCCATTACCTTTTCCTTTTGCAATTTTCTCTTAAAGCAAATACCACAACTCTTTCCAAAAGATACTTGCTTTGCTTAGTTTCCTAATCAGGCGTTTGTATAAAATTCCAGCTCTACTCTCAGTCTGAAATGTATTCACTCTGTTTTCTGATACATGCTCTATTTCCATCACAAATATCTTGTCTGCTACCTGGATGTGTTTATCCTGGCTCCCTTCTTTGCCTACTTTGCTGGTTCCAATCTCTTTTTTCCGGGTACAATTAGTACCTGAGCAGCCTGGGGCAAGTGACAGATTGCCTCTGTCCAAAAACAATTCAGAGATCTTTAAGAATTCAGTTATATAAATGACCCTCTGTGGAGTCCTTCCTACAATAGATTATAGTAGAAATTTCCTGAAGTATTTGGTGTGAATAAAATTACAACAACAAAAAAAAGTCTCAACTTTCTAGTTAGATCAACTTTTCCTGACTTGTGTTTCCTACTGGCTGCAATGCTCTGATTCCAACTGTCTCCGCATACCAACATTATTTGTCTTTTTGAGCGAGTAATAATTTAAACACCATGACTTCTTATACTTTTTGCATCCTCAGCACCATTCTCTCTAGAGTTAGTTGATTTAGAGGAAACTTTGTTCCTCTACAGAGGGCTTTAATTTCAATAAAACTGGCTATAGTTCTAAGGTTCAGTATTCCCAGATATGAAGGCACTTCTCCCAAAATTCCTTAATAAGGATATAACATGTAAGAAGAAATTTAACTCTTGCAATACCAAAAATTTTACTATATATGAGATCAAGTATAAATATGTATAAGGAGACAATTGCAATATTTTGTCCTGTTATTTCATAAAGCTCACTTCAGATGGTTCTTTGCCTACCTCCTCTTGATTTGATCATTTTTCCAACTATATTTTCCCCATGATTCTCCAGGTTCCCTTTGCTGTTCTTCTCTTCCTGACTCTGCCCACTTCTTTCTGCTCTCTGTCCTTTTTTTTTTTCCAAATTTTTTGCTCTATGCCTCAGCTCTATCCTGGATGAGAAAAGTAAGAACTTCCTATAGTGTGGGTCCCTCAAGTCAGCTCCTGTTCATTTAGATTAAGGTAAAATAATCTATATAAAAAAACAAAATTTTATCTTCTTTTTGTTGGTCATGTCTCAAGTCTCCATCTAACCATTCAATATTGTTAAGGTCTCACAGAAGGCAAAGTGTTGGGAAAGATAGGAAGGATAAAACTTCATTGGGTCACATATTCATTTTTCACAATGTTTTCTAACACTGAAATAATCTGACAACACTGTAAAAATATTTATAGTTTTAAAAGTGTTTGTGAATGGCTATTCAGTGTTTGTATAGAACAAATTCTTTAAATTGAGATTATAGCATATTAAAAATCAAAGACATCACTTTCCCGACAAAGGTCTTTGTAGTCAAAACTATCAGAGAAGGAAATGGCAACCCACTCCAGTATTCTTGCCTAGAGAATTCCGTGGACAGAGTAGCCTGGTGGGCTGCTGTCCATGGGGTTACACAGAGTCAGACATGACTGAAGCGACTTAGCATGCATGCATGCATGCATTGGAGAAAGAAATGGCAACACACTCTAGTATTCTCGCCTGGAGAATCCCAGGGATGGGGGAGCCTGGTGGGCTGCTGTCTATGGGGTCGCACAGAGTCAGACATGACTGAAGCTAGTTAGCAGCAGCAGCAGCAGTCAAAAATATATATATTTTCCAATAGTGGTATACAGATGTGGATAGTTGGGCCACAAAGAAGTCTGAGGATGAAAGAATTGATGCTTTTGAATTGTGGTTCTGTAGAAGACTCTTGAGAGTCCATTGGACTGCAAGGAGATCAAACTAGTCAATCCTAAAGGAAATTAACTCTGAATAGTCATTTGAAGGACTGATGCTAAGGTGAAGTTACCATACTTTGCCTACTTGATGCAAAGAGCCAACTCAGTGGAAAAGGCCCTGAAGCTGGGGGAGGGTGAAAGCAAAAGGAGAAGGGTGCTGCAGAGGATGAGTTGGTTAGATAGAATGACCAACTCAATGAACACGAATCTGAGCAAACACTGGGAGATAGTGAACAACAGGGGAGCCTGGTGTGCTGGAGTCCATTGGGTCACAAAGAGTCAGACACAATTTAATAGTTGAACAATTACTTATAGAAGCCAAACATAAACATAAACTTTTTATAATGTTTTAAAAAAACAAAAGACCTGAAAAGTATGTTTAGACAAAGATTCATAAGCTATTATTACTTTAGATATTCTTATGTAAAAATTATAAATTTTAATATGATATGCATTACTTTTTTTATTTATCAAACTGTTTATTGAGCATTTAATATGTAAGTTATACAGAAGAGTGGCCTCTGAATTTATATCACCTTAAAAAATAAACTACTGTGCTTTAAATTAGGTGAATATTTTTAGGTTAACATAATTTTGTATCAAAACTGTATTTATTTTAAAAGGCAATTTTTAAATGTTTGTAACTTTGTGTTAAGAACATAAAAACTTGTATTAAAAAAAAAGAAACTGATTGAAAACCAATTTTCAACAATGAGTTACAGCAAGTGTTTTATTTAAAAATTTGTCAGACTGGGAATTCCCTGGTAGCTCAGCTGGTAAAGAATCCGCCTGCAATGCAAGAGGCCCTGGTTAATTCCTGAGTCAGGAGGATCCCCTGGAGAAAGGAATAGCTACCCACTCCAGTATTCTTATCTGGAGAATTTCAGGGACAAAGGAGCTTGGCAGTCTACAGTCCCTGGGGTGGCAAAGATTGGGACACAACTGAATGACTTTTACTTCACTTCAAAGACTAGAAATCCTTCCATCAAAAATTAGGAAAAAGAAGAGAGATTTATACTTTATTATAGTTGTTTGACAGTACTATATTATGATCTTCATTTTTGTCTTACTAAAAATACAAACTTTGTTCTTCTGATTTTTTAAGAAAGTTGTTTATTTTTCTTCTTTTGGTTGTAGTACTGTGGGTTTCAGATTAAGTTGCAGCTATCTGATGTGTTATTAAATAAAAATTCAACCTCCAGTAGGTTAAAATAGAAAGGCACTGCCTGACTTCAGGCTCTCTGCCCAGTAATTGCAGAAAGAATTCTGTTAGGTCCATGTAGAATGAATGAATACAGGCTCTATGAAGTACTGTGCAGACAATTCACCCAGCTGAGAAAAGACTTTGAAGTTGATTGCCTTAGGAATTCCTGAGCACACAGGCTGAGGAAGTGACTCTAATTCAAAGAATGCAAACATTCTGGATTTTTATGAAGATAACTGCTAGAACCACTGGGGAGTAACTACTTCATTCAGGGCATAATTGGCATTTAGAAAAAAATTATCTGACTGAGATAACAAAGCAGGGTAAAATGGAAATTTCTTTCTTTTTTTTTTTTTGAGTGAATTTACTTTTTTGGAGTTTTATGAGTCCATGCTACATTTACTTATTTTAAAATATTTATCCATTTGATTTTATTTATGTTGATGCACAGGGTCTTAGTTATGGTGTGTAGGATCTACTAATGGTTCCCTGACCAGGGATCAAACTTGGGCCTCCTGCATTGGGAGCATGGAGTCTTAGCCATTAGATCACCAGAGAAGTTCCATCCATGCCACAATTAAAAATATGAAATATAAGCATGCTGTTGTGAACTGAAAGTTAAGTAATAAAATACTTTAAAGATGAAACTAAGTGCCCAATGTTATTATTAGGTTAGTAAAAATGTAATTATGGCTTTGGACTGTGAATTTTAAATCATTATAACTGATCTCAAGCATATCTTTATTAATCAAAATAAGAACCATCATAATTAACACAGTTTTGCCAAAGAGAAATGTTTATTTACTCCTGTAGCATAAAAATCCATACTTTGAGATTATACAAACTCTTGGAAAGCGTTTTCGGCATCCTGCTGTTTGTTAAACCATTCTCCTTGTAAAAAGTTGTTGAGATGCTTAAAGAAGTGGTAGTCAGTTGGTGAGAGGTCAGGTGAATATGACGAATGAGGCAAAATGTCATAGCCCAATTCCTTTTGAAACTTTGGTTGTGTGATGGACAGTCAGGCATGGTCATGAAGAAATATTGGATCCATTCTGTTGACCACTGCTGCCTGCAGGTGTGGCAGTTTTGAGGGCATCTCATCGATTACTGAGTATACTTCTCAGATATAATGGTTTCACTGAGATTTAGAAAGTCGTAGTGGTTCAGAGTGGCAGCAGACCATGAAACAGTGATGATGACCTTTTTTTTTTTTTTTTTTTTGTGCAAGCTTGGCTTTGGGAAGTGGTTTGGAGCTGCTTCTCAATCCAGGCACTGAATTGGTCATCACCTGTTGTCATATGTTGCTGTTATTCACTTGCTTAGTTGTGTCTGACTGTGTGTAACCCCATGAACTGCAGCACGTCAGGCTTCCCTGTCCTTCACAATCTCTCGGAGTTTGCTCAAGCTCATGTTCATTGAGTTGATGACATCCAACCATCTCATCCTCTGTCGCCTTCTTCTCCTCTTGCCTTCAACCTTTCCTAGGATTAGTCTATTTTCCAATGAGTTGGCTCTTTACATCAGGTGCCCAAAATATTGGAGTTTCAGCTTTAGCATTAGTCTTTCTAATGAATATTCAGGGTTGATTTCCTTTAAGATAAGGTCTTCCTGGTGGCTCAGATGGTAAAGAATCATCCTGCAACACAGGAAACCCAAGTTTCATCCCCAGATGAGGAATGGTAACCCAGTACTCATAGTTCAGTTGGTAAAGAATCTGTCTGCAATGCAGGAGACTCCATTTCCTGGGTTGGGAAGATCCCCTGGAGAAGGAAATGGCAACCCACTCCAGTATTCTTGCCTGGAGAATCCCATGGACAGAGGAACCTGGCAGACTGCAGATTCATGAGGTTGCAAGAGTCAGACATGACTTAGCAACTAAAGAGAGAGAGAGAACCCAATCCAGTACTCTTGCCTGGAAAATTCTATAGACAGAGGAAACTGGAGGGCTGCAGTCCATAGGGTTGCAGAGTTGGATATGACTGAGTGACTAAGAGTTTCACTTTCTCTCCTTTAGGACTGAGTGGTTTGATCTCCTTTCAGTCTAAGTCTTCTCTAGCACCACAATTTGAAAGCATCAATTCTTCAGCACTCAGCCTTCTTTATGGTCCAACTCTCACATCCATACATGACTACTGGAAAAACCATAGCTTTGACTATACAGTCCTTTGTTGGCAAAGTGATGTCTCTGCTTCTTAATACACTGTCTAGACTGGTGATAACTTCTTCCAAGGAGCAAGCATCTTTATAGTTCATGGCTGCAGTCACCATCTGCATTAATTTTGGACCCCAAGAAAATAAAGTCTGTCACCATTTCCATTTTTTCCACATTTACTTGCCATGAGGTGATGAGACCAACAACCATTATTCATTGCACATCACAATCTAGTCGAGAAATGGTTCCTTGTTGTTGCATAAAATAAGAGAACAGGTTACCTGAAAATAATGATTTTTTGGAGGGTCAGTTCATGAGGCACTCACTTATTGAACTTTGTCATCTTTCCAATTTGCTTCAAATGCTGGATGACCATAGAATGATTGATGTTGAACTCTTTGTCAGCTTCTCATGTAGTTGTAAGAGGATCAACTTTGATGATCGTCTTCATTGGTTGTTGTCAGTTTCCAATGGCTGGTCACTATGCTCATCTTCAACGCTCTTATCTCCTTTGCAAAATTTCTTGAACAACCATTGCACTGTAAGTTCCTTTGCAGTTCCTGGGCCAAATGCATTATTGATGTTGTGAGTTGTCTCAGTTGCTTTAAGGCTGATTTTGAACTAAAATTAGAAAATCACTGTAATTTGCGTTTTGTGTAACATTATTTCCATAGTCTACAATAAAGATAAAATAAATAGCAAGTAATGTCTATCAAAAGACATAAATTGACAAATGTGCATTAAAGAGATATATAACATAACCACACTTATTTAGAATGTATTCCAATGTTAAATGGCAAATTTCAGCAATGCAAAAACTGCAGTTACTTTGGCACCATCGATACCAAGGGAACTTTTCATGCAAAGATGGGCTCAATAAAGGACAGAAATGGTATGGACCTATTAGAAGCAGAAGATATTAAGAAGAGGTGGCAAAAATACACAGAAGAACTTCACTACTCAGATAATCACAATGGTGTGATCATTCACCTAGAGCCAGACATCCTGGAATTAGAAGCATCACTACGAACAAAACTAGTGGAGGTGATGGAATTCCATTTGAGCTATTTCAAATCCTGAAAGATGATGCTTTTGAACTGTGGTACTGGAGAAGACTCTTGTGAGTCCCTCGAACTGCACAGGGATCCAAGCAGTCCATCTTAAAGGAAATCAGTCCTGAATATTCATTGGAAGGACTGATGTTGAAGCTGAAACTCCAATACTTTGACCATCTGATGTTAAGAATTGAATCATTGGAAAAGCCCCTGATGCTGGGAAAGATTGAAGGCAGGAGAAGCGGATGACAGAAGATGAGATGGTTGCATGGCATCAGTGACTTGATGGACATGAGTTTGAGCAAGCTCCAGTGGCTGGTGATGGACAGGGAAGCCTGGCATGCTGCAGTCCTTGGGGTCACAAAGTCAGATGTGGCTGAGCAACTGAACTGGACTAAACTGGCTATAGTGTATTTAGACTGAGATTTCTGTAGAAAAATAGATACCAAACTTAAGCATACATGGGAATCACATGGGATGATTTTAAAGAGTACAATTTGAAATCACTCAAACCCACTGATAAATCTTACAAATGTGATCTCAATTCATTTTAAAGTAAGAATTACAAGTGATTTTAATACAAATGTCCTACGGTCACTGTTAGGGAAACAATGCTATGAGAAAAAGCTTTTAGAGGCAGCCCATGTTCCTTGGCTCTCTGTCCCCTCCAGAAATGGAATCATTTACACTACTGGTTTCTTCATCACTTCTCCTCTCATCGAGTTCCCTGCCTCTCTGATAAGAACCCTTATTATTACATTGGATGTTACTGGATAATAAAAGGAAAGCAAACCAACTAAAAGAGGGAAAATATTTATGTGGATATTTCACCAAAGTTAACTTCCATGTGTCTATTCCCAAGAAAAGATGTTCAACATCCTTAGTCATTAAGAAAATGCAAATTAAAACCAAAAGGAGATAGCACTACCATTGAGAAGAAAGCCTATAATCGAAAAACATGTTCCAACAAGTGTTGGAAACCAAAACACCCATGCATCACTAATAGAAATACAAAAGGTACAACCTCTTTGGAAAACATTTTGAGTTTCTTTAAAAAGTTGAATATATACTTGCATGTGATCCAGGATTCTATTCCTAGGTACCTACTTAATGGTAAGTTTAAAAACATATAACCATACAATGACTTGTAATAATTATTCATAGGAACAAACTGAAAACATCTAAGTAGTCATCAACTTGCAAATTGATAAACAAAACAGACTGCATCAATATAATGGTATACTGTTGTTCTTCAGTCACTAAATTGCCTCTAACACTTTGCGACCCCGTGGATTACAGCACTCCAGGCTTCCCTGTCCTTCACTATCTCCTGGAGTTTTCTCAAACTCAAGTTTATTGACTCGGTGATGCCATCCAACCATCTCATCTTCTGACATCCCTTTCTCCTCCTGCCTTCAATCTTTCCCAGCATCAGGGTCTTTTCCAATGAGAAGACTCTTCACATCAGGTGGTCAAAGTATTGGAGATTCAGTTTCAGCATCAGTCCTTCCAATGAATATTCAGCTTTGATTTCCTTTAGAATTGACAAGTTTGATCTCCTTGCTGCCCAAGGGACTCTGAAGTGTCTTCTCCAGCACCACAGTTTGAAAGCATCAGTTCTTCAGCTCTCAGCCTTCTTTTACTCAGCAATAAAAAGGAACAAATAACAGTACATCTAACAACCCTAATACATGACAAAATCTCAGACACATGCTAAGTGAAAAACTCAAATTGAAGTGACTCTATTATATTTTTCCATTTAAATAAAATTTTTATAAAAAATTAAGGGTACATGTTTGGGAGTTCGTGTAAAAAATAAATAAATACAAAAAAAATAAAATAAAGGGTATAACATACATTTTTGTATGGGTATAGTATACACATATAAAATATGTATAGCATATATTCATATACACACATTTATATATATATATACACCTTCATATACATATGATAAATATATATATCATATGAATAAGGATCAATACATAAAACAATCCCTTATTGCCTAACACTAGATATAGGAACTGAGATTGACTGCAAACAAAAACGTCAGAAAACTTTAGGGATATAGAGCAAAGAACAATCCATCACATACAAGGTGAGATAAATTTTTATCAAATTAATAAAAAATCGGAGAAGGCAATGGCACCCACTCCAGTACTCTTGCCTGGAAAATCCCATGGACAGAGGAGCCTGGTGGGCTGCAATTCATGGGGTCGCCAGGAGTCGGATACCACTGAGCAACTTCACTTTCACTTTCACTTTCGTGCATTGGAGAAGGAAATTGCAACCCACTCCAGTATTCTTGCCTGGAGAATCCCATGGACGGAGGAGCCTGGTGGGTTGCAGTCCATGGTGTCGCTAAGAGTCAGACATAACCGAGCCACTTCACTTTCACTTTTCACTTTCATGCATTGGAGAAGGAAATGGCAACCCACTCCAGTGTTCTTGCCTGGAGAGTCCAGGGGATGGCAGAGCCTGGTGGGCTGCCGTCTATGGGGTCGCACAGAGTCGGACACGACTGAAGCGACGCAGCAGCAGCAACAGCAGCAGCAATCTAAAATACCTACTAAACACTAAATTTAGAAAAATATTTAAGATTTATAATTCACTCTTTCTCCGTCCTTGCCTTCCTCTCTGCTTCCTATTTTTATGAATTTGTCAAATAAAGTTGGCCTAAGTAAGAAAGAATGATTCAATATTAAAATATTTTAAGTGATTTTGTTTCATTTAAAGTGTCTCAAATGACTTTAAAGGACAGATATTAAAAATTTAAGATAAGGAAATGAAAACCTATTGTTACACATTAGGAGAATCTAAAGGAAACAATTTGAAGCAGGTTTCCCAGCTTCCAGCTTCCTTCTAAGAGAAGCTTTTTTGGGAAATACATTAAGAAGCTTATATTTCTAATTCTTCAGAATTGACTGGGTGCTTGAATTCTGAAAATGCCACAAACCAGCAAATTGAAACTAGTCCTGTATAACACAAAAGCCATGGAGAGGAACCACAATTAAGCAAGTCAAAGATTTAGAAGCAAGGCTTAAGCATTTTAACAAGTGCTATCAAGTTACAAAATTACAATCCTGTCAGACAATGGGAATAGCCAAGCCCCCCACAGAATAAGAAGGCTTAAACCCTTGGGTCTCTTCACTTTTCTATTAAAAAAATATGTATTGGAATGAATCTTTTTTTTCCATTTTTTAAAGTGTATTTTTAATTGGATGATAATCGCTCTACAATGTTGTGTTGGTTTCTGCTGTACAACAATGTGAATCAGCTCTAAGTATACATATATCCCCTCCCTCCTGAGCTTCTCTCTAACCTGGCCATCCCACCCTTCCAGGTCCTCACAGGGCACTGAACTGAGCAGCCAGTGTTAGCAGCAGCTTCCCACTGGCAGGCTGTTTTACACGTGTCAGAGTAGATATGCCCATGATGCTACTCTTCAGCTCTTCCCATCCTCTCCTTCTCTCCCATGTCCACAAATACATGCTCTACATCTGCGTCTCTATGCCTGTCTTGCAAATAAGTTCATCTGTAGCATTTTTTCTAGATTCCACATATACACATTAATATATTTGTTTTGCTTTTTTTCCTCGCTCTTTGACTTACTTCACTCAGTATAACAGGCTGTAGGTTCATCCACCTTACTAGAAATGACTCAAATTCTATTGAGTGGAATTACATTGTATATATGTACCACAACTGTGTTAGCTATTCATCTGTTCATGGTCATCAAAGTCCCTTCTACATCTTGGCTATTGTAAATTGTGCTGTAATGAACACTGGGGTGCATATGTCTTTTGGAATTATAGTTTTTCAGGGTATATGCCCAGTAATGGGATTGCTGGGTCATATGGTAGTTTTTTAAGGAATCTCCATATCATTTTTCATGGGCTTCCCTGGTGTCTTAGATGATAAAGAATCTGCCTGCAGTGCAGGAGACTGGTGTCTTATACCCTGGAGAAGGGAAGATCCCCTGGAGAAGGAGGAGGGAATGGCTACCCACTCCAATATTCTTGCCTGGAGAATTTCATGGACAGAGCAGCCTGGAAGGCTACAAGCCATGGGGTTTCAAAGAGTCGGACACAACCGACGAACTAGCACTAATATAGTCTTTTCCATAGTGACTGTACCATTTTACATTCCCACCAATACAAGAGGTCGCACTCTCTTCTCCACACCCACTCCAGCATTTTTTTATTCTTTGTAGATTTTTTTGATGATAGCTATTCTGACTGGTGTGAGGTGATGCTTCATAGTGATCTTGATTTGCATTTCTTTAATATGCAGTTTAGGAAAAAAATAGTTTTATTATGCTTCCTCTCAAGTACCTGTGTTTATTTCCAAATATCTGTGCTTTGATTTAGTTTGGAACCTCATATCTGGGATTGAATTCAGATTCTGCTAAATTAATTAATGTGAGGCAAAAAAAGAAATCCTTAAGCCTCAATTTTCTCATTCCCTAAAGGGCATGATAACATTTACCTTGGCAATATCTTTATTTTTAGGGATTGAAATATATATTTATTTAATAGTTCTCCAAATAGTAAATGCTTAGGAAAAAATGTTCAGGCAAATTTCTAAAGATCAGTCCCACCTCCCAAGATTCCTGACACTTGTCTATTTAGTCAAACATGAAACTAAATGCTTATATAAAATGATTTGACAGATGTAAATAAAGATACCATTTCATGGATCACAGCCTTGTTGTGACAAGGGGCTTGCTTAAATCAATGAAGCTATGATCCATCCCATGAAGGACCACTCAAGATGGATGGATCATAGTGGAAAGCATTCCCTTCTTGCCACAAGAACACCATGAACAGTATGAAAAGGCAAAAGGATATGACACAGGAAGATGAGCACCCAGGTTGGAAAGTGTCCAATACGCTGCTGGGGAAGAGTGGGAGACAATGACTAATTGCTCCAGAAAGAATGAAGGAACTGGGCCAAAAAGGAAATGATCCTCTATTGTGGACGTGTCTGGTGGCAAAAGTTAAAGTCTGATGCTGTAAAGTACATTATTAAGAACCTGAAATCCTGAAAGATGATGTTGCTAAAGTGATGCACTCAATATGTCAGCAAATTTAGAAAGCTTAGCAGTGGCCACTGGACTAGAAAAGTTCAGTTTTCTTTCCAGTCCTAAAGAAAGACAGTGCCAAAAATTGTTTCAATTACTGGACAATTGCACACATTTGACATGCTAGTAAGGTTAAGTTTAAAATTCTTCAAGTTAGGATTCAAAAGTACGTGAACCAAGAACTTCCAGATGTTCAAGCTGGATTTAGAAAAGGCAGGGTAACCAGAGATCAAATTGCCAACATCCATTGGATCATAAAGTAAGCAAGGGAATTTCAGGAAAAAAAAAAAATATGCTTCATTGACTATGTGAAAGATTTTGACTGTGTGGATCACAACAAATTGTGGAAAATTCTTAAACAGTTGGGAGTACCAGACTACCTTACCTGTCCCCTAAAGAACTGTATGTGGGTCAAGAAGTAACAGAACCACCAGTCAGTTCAGTTCAGTTGCTCAGTTGTGTCCAACTCTTTGCAACTCCATGGACTGCAGCATGCCAGGCTTTCCTGTACATCACCAATTCCCATAGCTTGCTAAAACTCATGTCCATCGCGTTGGTGATGCCATCTAACCATCTCATCCTCTGTCGTCCCCTTATCCTCCTGCCTTCAATCTTTCCCAGCATCAGGGTGTTTTCAAATGAGTCAGTTCTTCACATCAGGTAGCCATAAGTATTGGAGCTTCACCTTCAGCATTAGTCCTTCCAATGAATATTCAGGATTGATTTCCTTTAGGATTGACTACTTTGATCTCTTTGTAGTCCAAGGGACTCTCAGGAGAAAGTCTCTTAAAACCTTACTTGTAACAATTGACTAATCAAAATTGGGAAAGGAGTATTACAAGGCTGTATTTTGTCACCCTGTTTATTTAACTTATATGCAGAACACATTATATGAAATGCTCAGTTGGACAAATTACAAGTTGAAATCAAGATTGCTAGGACAAATATCACCAATCTCAGATATGCAAATGAGCACTCTAGTGGCAGAAAATGAAGAGGAACTAAAGAGTATCTTAATGAGGATGAAAAAGAAGAGTGAAAAAGCTGGCCTAAAATTCAAATTTTGGAAAACTACGATCATGGCATCTGGCCCCATCACATCACGGCAAATAGAAGGGGAAAAAGTGGAAACAGTGATAGATTTTCTTTCCTTGGACTTCAAAATTCACTGTGGGCCCTGACTGCAGTCTTGCAATAAAAAGATGCATGTCCTTTGTAAGGAAAGCTATGACAAACATAGACAGGGTATTCAAAAGCACATATATCACTTTTCCAACAAAGGTCCATCTAGTCAAAGTTATAATTTTTCTTGTAGTCATGTACTAATGTGAGTGTAGGACCATAAAAAGATCTGAGAGCCAAAGAATTGATGCTTTTCAATTGTGGTACTGGAAAAGACTCTCAAGAATCCCTTGGTCTCCAAGGAGATCAAACCAGTCAATCTTAAAGGATATCAACCATGAATATTCATTGGAAGTACTGATTCTGAAACTGAAGGTGTCCAACATTTTGGACACCTGATGCAAAGAGCCAGCTCATTGGAAAAGACCCTGATGCTGGGAAAGATTGAATGCAAAAGGAGAAGGAGGTTGCAGAGAATGAGATTGTTACATAGCATCACTGACTCAATGGACGTGAGTTTGAGCAAACTCTGGGAGATGGTGAAAGACAGGAAAGCCCAGCATGCTGCAGTTCATGGGATCGCAAGGACTCAGGCACAATTCAGGAACTAAATACAAAATAAAGACACAGGATAGTTGACCTATTAGTACTCAAATTATCTAGGTAGTCCCAGGTCAAGTAGCTAAATTCTTTTAAAAATAGAATGTACTCTCAGTTCAGTTCAGTTGCTCAGTCGTGTCCAACTCTTTGCGACCCCGTGAATTGCAGCAGGCCAGGCCTCCCTGTCCATCACCAACTCCCAGAGTTCACACAGACTCATGTCCATCGAGTCCGTGATGCCATCCAGCCATCTCATCCTCTGTCGTCCCCTTCTCCTCCTGCCTCCAATCCCTCCCACCATCAGAATCTTTTCCAATGAGTCAACTCTTCGCATGACGTGGCCAAAGTACTGGCGTTTCAGCTTTAGCATCATTCCTTCCAAAGAAATCCCAGGGTTGATCTCCTTCAGAATGG
>SJYX01005083.1:124903-150073 GCA_006410675.1 Oreotragus oreotragus
CTGACCTGCATACAGATTTCTCAAGAGGCAGGTCAGGTGGTCTGGTATTCCCAATCTCTTTCAGAATTTTCCACAGGGTATTGTGATCCACACAGTAAAAGACTTTGGCATAGTCAATAAAGCAGAAATAGATGTTTTTCTGGAACTCTCTTGCTTTTTCCATGATCCAGCAGATGTTGGCAATTTGATCTCTCGTGCCTCTGCCTTTTCTAAAACCAGCTTGAACATCAGGAAGTTCACGGCTCACATATTGCTGAGGCCTGGCTTGGAGAATTTTGAGCATTACTTTACTAGCATGTGAGATGAGTGCAATTGTGCGGTAGTTTGAGCATTCTTTGGCATTGCCTTTATTTAGGATTGGAATGAAAACTGACCTTTTCCAGTCCTGTGGCCACTGCTGAGTTTCCCAAATTTGCTGGCATATTGAGTGCAGCACTCTCACAGCATCATCTTTCAGGATTTGAAATAGCTCAACTGGAATTCCATCACCTCCACTAGTTTTGTTCATAGTGATGCTTTCTAAGGCCCACTTGACTTCACATTCCAGGATGTTGGCTCTAGATGAGTGATCACACCATTGTGATTATCCAGGTTGTGAAGATCCTTTTTTGTACAATTCTTCTGTGTATTCTTGCCATCTCTTAATATCTTCTGCTTCTGTTAGGTACATACCATTTCTGTCCTTTATTGACCCCATCTTTGCAAGAAATGTTCCCTTGATATCTTTAATTTTCTTGAAGAGATCCAAGGTTGTGAAGATCCTTTTTTGTACAATTCTTCTGTGTATTCTTGCCATCTCTTAATATCTTCTGCTTCTGTTAGGTACATACCATTTCTGTCCTTTATTGACCCCATCTTTGCAAGAAATGTTCCCTTGATATCTTTAATTTTCTTGAAGAGATCCCTGGTCTTTCCCATTCTGTTGTTTTCCTCTATTTCTTTGCATTGATCACTGAAGAAGGCTTTCTTATCTCTTCTTGCTATTTTTTGGAACTCTGCATTCAGATACTTATATCTTTCCTTTTCTCCTTGGCTTTTCACTTCTCTTTTCACAGCTATCTGTAAGGCTGCCCCAGACAGCCAATTTGCTTTTTTTGCATTTCTTTTCCATGAGGATGGTCTTGATCCCTGTCTCCTGTACAATATCACAAACCTTATTCCATAGTTCATCGGGCACTCTATCTATTAGATCTAGGCCCTTAAATCTATTTGTCACTTCTAGTTAGATGGAGGTAATGAATGATCGTAACTACATACCCTTATTAAAAAATGCCAGTGGTGTTTGCTATTAGAAAATACTGGGAGCTTCTTTCTATAAGATCCGTTTAGCAGAATACATCTAGTCTATGCTTGTGTTCAGTCACTTCAGTCCTATCTGACTAGGACACTATGGACTGAAGCCCTCCAGGCTCCTCTGTTCATGGAATTCTATAAGCATGAATACTGGAGTGGGTTTCCATGTTCTCCTCCAGGGGATTTTCCTGACTCAGGGATAGAACCTGCATCTCCTGTAGCTCCTGCATTGGCACGGATTCTTTGTCCTTCGGCCACTAAGGAAGCCGCCATATAGTCCAGATATAATGTTTAATGTAAACCTAACTTCTCTTTTCACAGCTATCTGTAAGGCTGCCCCAGACAGCCAATTTGCTTTTTTTGCATTTCTTTTCCATGAGGATGGTCTTGATCCCTGTCTCCTGTACAATATCACAAACCTTATTCCATAGTTCATCGGGCACTCTATCTATTAGATCTAGGCCCTTAAATCTATTTGTCACTTCTAGTTAGATGGAGGTAATGAATGATCGTAACTACATACCCTTATTAAAAAATGCCAGTGGTGTTTGCTATTAGAAAATACTGGGAGCTTCTTTCTATAAGATTCGTTTAGCAGAATACATCTAGTCTATGCTTGTGTTCAGTCACTTCAGTCCTATCTGACTAGGACACTATGGACTGTAGCCCTCCAGGCTCCTCTGTTCATGGAATTCTATAAGCATGAATACTGGAGTGGGTTTCCATGTCCTCCTCCAGGGGATTTTCCTGACTCAGGGATAGAACCTGCATCTCCTGTAGCTCCTGCATTGGCACGGATTCTTTGTCCTTCGGCCACTAAGGAAGCCGCCATATAGTCCAGATATAATGTTTAATGTAAACCTAGAAGTTATGGATTTATGAGGCATGACTGGCTAGAGATTGGAGTGCAGTAATAAAACTTGTTCTGTTTAACTAACCAAATGTATATAAAAGAAGTTTTGAAATCAAAATAGCTTTTTACCTGTGGCCCATTGCTCCAAATGTTCTTCTATTAGTAGAAAACCACAACCTGTTTTGATGAGGCATAAGAGACATTCTTAGAAGTTCATCAGATATCTTTAATTCCTCCATAGAAAGAAAATTTCCTCCGTGTTTACTGTTTGCCTGTTTCATTTGAATCACTAGTGAAGTCTGGTATGAAAATGTCAATGAATCTCATTTGACAGTTAATCATTCTTTCAAAATAGGTAAATTTCTGAACATCTTCAAGAATTTTGTTTTCACTTTTATCCACTGAGAATCAAGGCAGTGTCAGGTGTTATTTTATGACTATTTTTCAAAAGATACATATAGACAAAAGTGGAGTGTCCTTTTAATTCTAACATAATCCTTCCATTGAAGAATTACTTTTATGCTGAGATTGCCTATTTAAATATTCATGAAATATTTACATTTGACTCAATTGTTTTAGAATTTTTCTGATATTCCTTAATTCCATAAATTTTATCCAAGATAAAACTAGCTTCCCTGAATATCTAACATGTCCTTGACTTTTTATATACATTGGCAGAAATAAATCTCTGAACATTCTGTGAAACGAATGTCTAACTTAGTTTATTTGTGAAGCTAATGAAAAGTTAAGGAGAAAAAATTGTTTTTCTCAACAAATCTGAAATGTTTTCTGCCCTGGGGCTCTTTATGCTCTCATATTTTGCAATTGTTGGAAAACATTGCATATTAAGTGATAAAACTCCTGAGTTTTAGCCCATGATCTTTGCTCTATTTCATTTCACCTTTTGGCATGGTTAGCTTCTCTACTTTCCAACTTCATCAAATAGGTCTTATTTTGTATTCTACCCTTGTCCTACTCAGCTGAATCTTTAGAAATGTGTTGATTTTATCAAATAATCGTTTGACATGTCTCTAAGGACAAAAAAGTAACTTCTAGGGAAATATATGCTGGCTTAACATGTAAGGTTTTGTGAATAGCAACTACTCGTCCCTAATTTCATTTGTATATATATCAAAATAGCTTAATTCCATCACTGCAATTAACACCTAACAGACTTTAATCTGAAATATTTGATAGACAAAGCTATGGGCTTTTTCTCTCTCTTTTCTCACTTGAGGATACAGAGAACATTATTATTATTTGCTCTTAGAAAGTACTGATACTTTATGATCTCATTTAATGATTTATCCATGTAATACATAGCCCTATATTATGTGTTTATGAAGTATCAGCTAATCACCAGTATTTTGCTACGCATTCAGAAAAAAAGTATATTCTTTGTGTGATTATTTGCTTTAAAAAGTTCCGATGAGTATAGCACCTCATACTTTTTTTCTGTTAATGTGGGAGACATAAGAGACATAGGTTCAATTGCTGGGTCAGGAAGATCCCTGGAGGAGGGCAAGGCAACCCACTCCAGTATTTTTGCCTGGAGACTCCCCATGAATAGAGGAGTCTGGTGGGTTATGGTCCATAGGGTCACAAAAAGATGGACATGACTGAAGCAACTTGGCAGGCAGGAAGGCATATACTTTAGATAACAGATTAGCATTTTAAAAGTTGATTTCAATTTAGGAATAGTAAAATAAAAAGGAAAAATAACTAATGGTTTTAACACATCAACAGTAATTGTTCTACAACTCAAATATCCAGAATAAAATCATGATGTATTTTGATAAATTACAACACTTTCCTGGAGCTTCACATAATTTAATAAGTTTTGGAAAACGGCATTCTAACAGGAATGGATTCAACAGTGATATAATATTGGAAAATAATGTTGATATAATATTGAAAATTATTGAATTCCTACCCAATTAACTCAATTATTTTAACATTTTAGCTTTAATTGATAAGTATAATATTTATTATAGTGGCATATGTATGTATGCATATATGTATATAGGTATATTTGAACATCTACATGAATACATAAGCATATGTGTGCTAAGTGATGTCTAATAATTAAAGACAGAATGAGTAGATCCTGGTTTGACTCATCTGCAAGTTATTATTGAAAATCATGTCAATAGAACAATTTTGGAAGACATTCAATCATTTACCTAGCCTGAGTGTTACATTACTGTGGAAATTATCTCATTCCTTCAAAGTTATTAAAAATTATGAGTATTAAATGTTTAAAAATAAATCATTTAAAATTATGTGTTTAAAAATTAAATTAAAAATTAAAGGTTTCAGTAACTTTTCTGGGCATAGAATTACAGACCAAGTGGTGAAATGATAAACAAACTGCCTGCCAACTGAGGAGAAACAAGAGACTCTGGTTCAATCCTTGGGTCAGGAAGATCCCCTGGAGTAGGAAATGGAAACCCTCTCCAGTATTCCTGCCTAGAAAATTCCATGGAAAGAGCAGCCTAGCAGGCTGCAGTCCATGGGGTTACAAAGAGTCAAACATAACAGTGACTGAACACACACATACACATAATCAAAATAAAGATGCTTAATTTTTTTCAAAATTAATTTTTAAAGTTAAATATTTTTATTTTAATTGGAGGCTAACTACTTTACAATATTGCATTGGTTTTGCCATACATCAGCATGAATCCACCACGGGTGTACACGTGTTCCTCATCTTGAACCCCCCTTCTCATTTTAAAAGACTAAATATGACTTAAATCACATCAAATTAGCATTGCATAAGATGACACTAAAAGGGAGATAAAGGCCAATGTCCATTGTCAACTATTCCCATGAGGATAAAAGCAGCTCATACATAGAATAGTAAAGTGAGTAATTTGAGTCTTGTCTGCAGAATGAAATGATATATCATTCCTGATTTCATTTGGTGAACAATGTGGGAAACTCGTTGAAATATACTGAAAATGGTAATTCTACCTTATTACTCATTGTTGGAATTTTTGTAGCATGTGAAAAACCAAACTTCACAACTGACTTTGAAACCAGACACAAGAATGGTTAACTTTATAAAGCAGTGAGTTTACCAGGGTCTTTCTAAAAGCAGCTTTAAGGCATTCTATCATAAAATTTTAGGACCATCTCTCTGTAAAAGATGTAAGGGTATTGACATGAATCTATAGCTGGCAGATCAGAAATGAATTGTTTATTGAACTCCTGTGTGCATGCATGCATGTTAAGTTTAGGCTAAGCATACCTACATGCTTCAGTCATGTCCTACTCTTTGCTACCCTATGGACTGTAGTCCACCAGGCTCCTCTGTCCAAGGTATTTCCAGGCAAGAATACTAGAGTGGGTTGCCATGACCTCCTCCAGGGGATCTTCCAGACCCAGGGATCAAACTCTTGTCTCTTACATCTCCTGCTGTGACGGGCAGGTTCCTTACCACTAGCACCACCTGAGAAGCCGTTATGGAACTCAATCCCTTACAAACAATGAGATCTGAGACTTGTTCTTTTGCTTAGTAAGAATATAGGTTAATCAGAGAGAATTCGTCATAGAAAATATTTTCATTTTTGGTGAAAATTTCCTTCTTTCTGAGTGTGGAGGATTCTTTGTCCTTCGGCCACTAAGGAAGCCGCCATATAGTCCAGATATAATGTTTAATGTAAACCTAGAAGTTATGGATTTATGAGGCATGACTGGCTAGAGATTGGAGTGCAGTAATAAAACATGTTCTGTTTAACTAACCAAATGTATATAAAAGAAGTTTTGAAATCAAAATAGCTTTTTACCTGTGGCCCATTGCTCCAAATGTTCTTCTATTAGTAGAAAACCACAACCTGTTTTGATGAGGCATAAGAGACATTCTTAGAAGTTCATCAGATATCTTTAATTCCTCCATAGAAAGAAAATTTCCTCCGTGTTTACTGTTTGCCTGTTTCATTTGAATCACTAGTGAAGTCTGGTATGAAAATGTCAATGAATCTCATTTGACAGTTAATCATTCTTTCAAAATAGGTAAATTTCTGAACATCTTCAAGAATTTTGTTTTCACTTTTATCCACTGAGAATCAAGGCAGTGTTAGGTGTTATTTTATGACTATTTTTCAAAAGATACATATAGACAAAAGTGGAGTGTCCTTTTAATTCTAACATAATCCTTCCATTGAAGAATTACTTTTATGCTGAGATTGCCTATTTAAATATTCATGAAATATTTACATTTGACTCAATTGTTTTAGAATTTTTCTGATATTCCTTAATTCCATAAATTTTATCCAAGATAAAACTAGCTTCCCTGAATATCTAACATGTCCTTGACTTTTTATATACATTGGCAGAAATAAATCTCTGAACATTCTGTGAAAGGAATGTCTAACTTAGTTTATTTGTGAAGCTAATGAAAAGTTAAGGAGAAAAAATTGTTTTTCTCAACAAATCTGAAATGTTTTCTGCCCTGGGGCTCTTTATGCTCTCATATTTTGCAATTGTTGGAAAACATTGCATATTAAGTGATAAAACTCCTGAGTTTTAGCCCATGATCTTTGCTCTATTTCATTTCACCTTTTGGCATGGTTAGCTTCTCTACTTTCCAACTTCATCAAATAGGTCTTATTTTGTATTCTACCCTTGTCCTACTCAGCTGAATCTTTAGAAATGTGTTGATTTTATCAAATAATCGTTTGACATGTCTCTAAGGACAAAAAAGTAACTTCTAGGGAAATATATGCTGGCTTAACATGTAAGGTTTTGTGAATAGCAACTACTCGTCCCTAATTTCATTTGTATATATATCAAAATAGCTTAATTCCATCACTGCAATTAACACCTAACAGACTTTAATCTGAAATATTTGATAGACAAAGCTATGGGCTTTTTCTCTCTCTTTTCTCACTTGAGGATACAGAGAACATTATTATTATTTGCTCTTAGAAAGTACTGATACTTTATGATCTCATTTAATGATTTATCCATGTAATACATAGCCCTATATTATGTGTTTATGAAGTATCAGCTAATCACCAGTATTTTGCTACGCATTCAGAAAAAAAGTATATTCTTTGTGTGATTATTTGCTTTAAAAAGTTCCGATGAGTATAGCACCTCATACTTTTTTTCTGTTAATGTGGGAGACATAAGAGACATAGGTTCAATTGCTGGGTCAGGAAGATCCCTGGAGGAGGGCAAGGCAACCCACTCCAGTATTTTTGCCTGGAGACTCCCCATGAATAGAGGAGTCTGGTGGGTTATGGTCCATAGGGTCACAAAAAGATGGACATGACTGAAGCAACTTGGCAGGCAGGAAGGCATATACTTTAGATAACAGATTAGCATTTTAAAAGTTGATTTCAATTTAGGAATAGTAAAATAAAAAGGAAAAATAACTAATGGTTTTAACACATCAACAGTAATTGTTCTACAACTCAAATATCCAGAATAAAATCATGATGTATTTTGATAAATTACAACACTTTCCTGGAGCTTCACATAATTTAATAAGTTTTGGAAAACGGCATTCTAACAGGAATGGATTCAACAGTGATATAATATTGGAAAATAATGTTGATATAATATTGAAAATTATTGAATTCCTACCCAATTAACTCAATTATTTTAACATTTTAGCTTTAATTGATAAGTATAATATTTATTATAGTGGCATATGTATGTATGCATATATGTATATAGGTATATTTGAACATCTACATGAATACATAAGCATATGTGTGCTAAGTGATGTCTAATAATTAAAGACAGAATGAGTAGATCCTGGTTTGACTCATCTGCAAGTTATTATTGAAAATCATGTCAATAGAACAATTTTGGAAGACATTCAATCATTTACCTAGTCTGAGTGTTACATTACTGTGGAAATTATCTCATTCCTTCAAAGTTATTAAAAATTATGAGTATTAAATGTTTAAAAATAAATCATTTAAAATTATGTGTTTAAAAATTAAATTAAAAATTAAAGGTTTCAGTAACTTTTCTGGGCATAGAATTACAGACCAAGTGGTGAAATGATAAACAAACTGCCTGCCAACTGAGGAGAAACAAGAGACTCTGGTTCAATCCTTGGGTCAGGAAGATCCCCTGGAGTAGGAAATGGAAACCCTCTCCAGTATTCCTGCCTAGAAAATTCCATGGAAAGAGCAGCCTAGCAGGCTGCAGTCCATGGGGTTACAAAAAGTCAAACATAACAGTGACTGAACACACACATACACATAATCAAAATAAAGATGCTTAATTTTTTTCAAAATTAATTTTTAAATTTAAATATTTTTATTTTAATTGGAGGCTAATTACTTTACAATATTGCATTGGTTTTGCCATACATCAGCATGAATCCACCACGGGTGTACACGTGTTCCTCATCTTGAACCCCCCTTCTCATTTTAAAAGACTAAATATGACTTAAATCACATCAAATTAGCATTGCATAAGATGACACTAAAAGGGAGATAAAGGCCAATGTCCATTGTCAACTATTCCCATGGAGATAAAAGCAGCTCATACATAGAATAGTAAAGTGAGTAATTTGAGTCTTGTCTGCAGAATGAAATGATATATCATTCCTGATTTCATTTGGTGAACAATGTGGGAAACTCGTTGAAATATACTGAAAATGGTAATTCTACCTTATTACTCATTGTTGGAATTTTTGTAGCATGTGAAAAACCAAACTGCACAACTGACTTTGAAACCAGACACAAGAATGGCTAACTTTATAAAGCAGTGAGTTTACCAGGGTCTTTCTAAAAGCAGCTTTAAGGCATTCTATCATAAAATTTTAGGACCATCTCTCTGTAAAAGATGTAAGGGTATTGACATGAATCTATAGCTGGCAGATCAGAAATGAATTGTTTATTGAACTCCTGTGTGCATGCATGCATGTTAAGTTTAGGCTAAGCATACCTACATGCTTCAGTCATGTCCTACTCTTTGCTACCCTATGGACTGTAGTCCACCAGGCTCCTCTGTCCAAGGTATTTCCAGGCAAGAATACTAGAGTGGGTTGCCATGACCTCCTCCAGGGGATCTTCCAGACCCAGGGATCAAACTCTTGTCTCTTACATCTCCTGCTGTGACGGGCAGGTTCCTTACCACTAGCACCACCTGAGAAGCCGTTATGGAACTCAATCCCTTACAAACAATGAGATCTGAGACTTGTTCTTTTGCTTAGTAAGAATATAGGTTAATCAGAGAGAATTCGTCATAGAAAATATTTTCATTTTTGGTGAAAATTTCCTTCTTTCTGAGTGTGATATGTACTGTAATATACAGTCCTGTCCTTTGACTACAGTGATCTAAGTAAAATATCTTATTCTGTCAACAAAAGGATGCTTCCTTTTTCTGCTTTAAGTCCTGAGCGAGAGAGAGAGAGAGAAAGAGAAAGATGCTAAAAGACATACAAAGAAATATTCCAGTACCAAACACTGAAAGAAAAGATGTGTTATTCTTTAAATTGAAGTATTCATAACTAATGCATGAGAAGAGTTATAAGAATGCTTTGGCAAGCTCTGTGGAATCTCCAAAGCAAATTGTAGGCCTTCAGGATGAATACTGATTACATGTTAGATTTCAAAGTAGGTTGGGGGAATTTTAATCAAAGTTTTCCTTAAGATTTGGCTTGGAATAAGCGGATAGCACTAAGGTATTATTATGAAAATTTCAAAGTTATTGCTAGTAGCGAATATTCTATTTAATTTTAGAATGTTTTCTCTATAGGAATGATCTACATTTTGACATTTCCTATGCTCTCTATTTCAGCGATGTTTTCATTATTTAGAAAGCAGAGAATTCTTTGATATCTTTATCTCAGTTATGTCAGGCACACAGAATTAAATGCATGAGGCCAAGATATTTACTTGGTCATATATGCACCTGATTTAAGGAAAAGCCACTGGAGAGAAAATACTGCTAATAATGATACATTTTGGATTATGAAGCATTAAAAAATATTTCCCATTTTCCAAAAGAATTTGTGGTGGACTGCAAAAATGAATCTAGTATAGGATCACAGAGTTGTCAGGATAGAAACAATAGAATTCTATTAATCGATAAGGGCTTGAACACAGAAATGTGTGCAATAAATTGGGTAAAGTTCTTATATTTGAAAGCAAAATTAGCTTGTAACTTTCTGGTTGTGAAAGCCCAAAGAGAATTATGCTCAGCTACAACTTTCAGACCTTGTAACTGGTATGTTACTCACATGAACAAGTCTCAAAATTCATAACTTGTTTATAAAATTAATATACCAGGCCACAAAAAAATTCTAGCAGGGGAAATAGGGCAATTCTGGGCTTAAGTGAGGTGGAGATGCCAACAGAAGGAAAAACAACACCATTACCCAGAGAAAAACAAGACAGTATAGAATTCACAAGGTTTCTGTGAAAACCTATAAATAACTGAAATTACTTTCCCTTATAACTGAGTCAGTTTGCTTCAGGGAAAACTGCTCTTCTTGATAGTTTTCAGCAAATCAGCTTGCCAAGGGAGAGGAAAATAGAACAACAAATTCTTCCACATTTCTCTTTTCATTGAGTTTCTCCATTTTTTTTAATTCATAAAACTTCACTCTGCTGGAAGTCCATGTGTGGTTAATTTTTCTTATATAGAAGCAGTCTCAGTTGTATCTGTAAATTTAATTTTTTTAGGCTTTAAAAAAAATAAGAATATTATCTTTTACTAATACCTGATACAGTTAATCCTGGATACACCCTTAATGAATTAAATAAAATTCTTGTAGTTTTATATGATATATTCAACAAAATTCTTATAATAAATATAATCAAGTATCCTATGAATAGTTATAATATTGCTAATTGAGTTCAATTGCACTCCTGCAAAATATATTTCCAGAAAGCAGTTCTATGTAGGAACAAGCCACTTATGCTGCTGTGGGCAGGTCAGCATGACTTAACAGTAAGACTTAAAATGTCTCTATTAATAGTTCTATGGAGGACAAAATGGCAACCCACTCCAGTATTTTTGCCTGGAAAATTCCATGGACACAGGAGCCTGTTGGGCTACGGTCCATGAAGTCTCACAGAGGCACAACTGAGTATGCACACATTAACATTAATAGTTCTCACACATTAATAGTTCTAAAATTTTATGGTAAGGTAGATTCACTTGGACAGTTTTTAAAGTGAAGATTATTCTACAAATTCTAATCATAATTCTGATTATTGGGTTTTATTTGTAACCCCAAATTTTTCAACAAGTTACAAGAGAAGTCTAATGCTCATGGCCCAAGATAGCACATTGGAAAACACTGGTTGGGGTTTTAAATAAAGTGCTTTGTAAATATAAAAAAATATATGACATGTTTTGCTTCTCTCAAATGAGCAATAACCATGTTACCAATCATTTCACTCATTTTCATACACAAAGCTGTACATGAATGTTCATAGCAGCTTCACCTGTAATAGTCTCAAACTGCAAATAAACCAAATGTCTGTCAGCAAGTGAATGGATAAACAAAATGTCATATAGCCATACAATAAAAGGCTACTCAGCAATAAGAAGGGATAAACTACTGCATCTATGCAACAACATGAAGACATTTGAAAATTAATATGCTGTTAAAGAAACTAACATGCAATTCTATTTACATAAAATGCTACAGAATGCAAACATATATTTATTCATTCAAGTAGATCCAGATTTTCTGGAGCAGGCAAACTGGATGAGATGAACTAAGAAGATCTAAAAACGAAAATTGTTTTCTGTTGGTTTCGTTTCACTTCTCAGTTGTGCTAATGATGTCATGGGTGCACACAAATGTCAAAATCCATTAAACTGTACACTTTTAATAGATAAAGTTTGTTGTTCATAAGTATTTATCCCCAAAAGTAACCACCTTCCTTCATTTGAATAGTCTTTCTTATCTAGGAATGGCAAACGCTTTCCAAATAAGCTAAACAATAAAGGTTTTAGAGGATATAAAATAAACAACCAAAGCCTTAGAATTCTACATTATGCAAAATGCTTTTCAAATTTTAATGGAATATTTTTGAAGAAGATATTGCCATCTAGTTCTATTATACAAAATTCATTATTAGGTATAGATCGGTTTTATACTCTTGACACATTACTTTCATAAATAAAACCACTTGTTGTTTGGTCAGAGAAACCTCTTCCTCAAGACAACTAAAATGAATTTAAGGATTTGTGGTAAAACTCAGTCATGTTTCTCAGTTTTAAAAATTTCACTCGACCAAGCTGTAGTCTCCCTCTGGGCAGACTTGACTAATAAGCCCAGAGCCTGATTGTATGGATTACGAAATTGTAATTTCATTAAATGTTCACTATTAAAAGGTCTCTTAGGCAAAGGAAAAGGTACTAAAGGGGAAAGAGTAAAACCTTAAGATATAGGATTGGGATATTTAGCCACACATGACGGAGACTGAGAAATCTCTCCTGAAACTCCCTTGCTTTGGAGAAAGCTGATGCCTTAGTTTTTGTGGTAATTAGCCTTCATATGCATTAAAAAAAAAAAAAAAAAAGGGAGGGGGCAAAAAATCTATTAGCTGAGCCTTAAAATCCTTCTTCTTCTCAGGACTAATCTCCATAATCCCATATTACCTCTTGTCTTGTAAGAGCTAGACACACAACATTCAGATGGAGAAGTAAGTCTTTTTTGTGTACATATACCCAGCTTCCCAGATGGTGCTAGTGGTAAATAAGCCACCTGTCAATGCAGAAGATGTAAGAGACACGGGTTTGACTCCTGGGTTGGGAAGATACCCTGGAGAAGGAAATGACAACCCACTCCAATATTCTTGCCTAAAGAATTCCTTGGACAGAAGAGCCTGTTGGGCTACAATCCACAGAGTTTCAAAGAGATGATCAGGACTGAAGTGACTTAGTGCATTGTTCCATAGTTTGTGTATACAATAAAAAAAATTTCAGATTCTCCTTTTCCTTTATTGGTAGAAGTCTAAGAATTCCTAGGTCAAGGAATAAAATTTAAAGCTGGATTAGGTAAAATGATATTATAGTTATCGTCACTTTAGATTGAGGGTTTCATGTGATGATCCATGGATCTGGAAGTATTGTTTATAATCTGCTAGACTTCCAGGTGATGCTAGTGGTAAATAATCCATGGGCCAATTCAGGAGACCCGAGAGACTTGGGTTTGATCCCTGGCTTGGGAAAATCCCTTGGAGGAGGAAATGGCACCCCACTCCACCATTCTTATGTAGAAAATCACATGGGCAGAGGAGCCTGGCAGGCTACAGTCCATGGAGCTGCAAAGATTCCAACATGCATGAGCAACTGAACACATACACACACATAGGCTGACTAATTACAGTCTGGACCTAAAAATGACTATTGGTCCAGTTGAAAGGCCAGAAATTCCATGACAAGCTATGGTTTTCTGGCTTTGGGGATGATCATATAATAATGGATCATTTTTGTAAACTTGTCAGTCACTTCTTATCCATAGTACCCAGGAAGAGTAGGAGTCTTCTCTGTAAGTAACACACTGTGCTCACATGTGCTCAGTTGTCTCTGATGCTTTGAGACAGCATGAATTGTAGTTCTTTGGTCTTCTCTGTCCATGGAATTTTCCAGGCAAGAATACTGAAGTAAGTTTTCATGCCCTCTTCCAGGAGACCTTCTCAGTCTAGGGATCAAACTTGTGTCTCTTGTCTCCCACATTGGCAGGTGAGTTTTTTTTTACCACTAGCGCCACTTGGGAAGCCCAAGTAAGACATCAAGAATTGATTGGTGAGGGGACATTGGTATCCATTAAATAATTTGTGGTGCTTGTCCTTTGTAGATTCAAGTTAATGGTGATGAATGTTACAATTGTTTTCCCTGATTTTGTGGAAATAATGGGATTCAGGAGATGTAGAATTAAAGTAGCAGTAATTAGCCATCAGGGAAAAAATCCATGTGTAATTATCATAGTAAACCACAGAAACAGACTTGTAACAAGAGTGTTTTATTATTCAAAGATCGGTAAATATATCCAGCTAATCACTGGGTAATAGAGAATGGAACAGGATGGTCATACTAGGATGATATAATGTGCTATGTTGTGCTCAGTTGCCTAGTCATGGCCGACTCTTTGCAACCCCATAGACTGTAGCTATCTATAGGATTTCTCAAGCAAGAATACTGAAACGGGATACCATTTCTTCCTCCAGGGGATCTTCCTCATGCAGTGATTGAACTTGCTCCTCCTGTGTCTCCTACACTGGCAAGCAATACAGAGGAGAGAAATTCTATCTGGTAGGCAATACACAGTTTTTTGAGGAAGCCTAAGCAACATTTATGCAGGTCAAGAAGCAACAGTTAGAACTGGACATGGAACAACAGATTGGTTTCAAATAGGAAAAGGAGTACATCAAGGTTGTATATTGTCACTCTGCTTATTTAACTTATATGCAGAGTACATCATGAGAAATTCTGGGCTGTAAGAAGGAGAAGCTCGAATCAAGATTGCTGGGAGAAATATCAATAACCACAGATATGCAGATGACAGCACCCTTATGGCAGAAAGTGAAGAGGAACTAAAAAAGCCTCTTGAAGAAAGTGAAAGGGTAGAGTGAAAAAGCTGGCTTAAAGCTCACCATTCAGAAAACGAAAATCATGACATCTGGTCCCATGACTTCATGAGAAATAGATGGGGAAACAGTGGAAACAGTGTCAGACTTTATTTTTGGGGGGCTCCAAAATCACTGTAGATGGTGACTGCAGCCATGAAATTAAAAGACGCTTACTTCTTGGAAGGAAAGTTATGACCAACCTAGATAGCATATTGAAAAGCAGAGCCATTACTTTGCCAACAAAGGTCCATCTAGTCAAGGCTATGGTTTTTCCAGTGGTCATGTATGGATGTGAGAGTTGGACTGTGAACAAGGCTGAGTGCCAAAGAATTGATGCTTTTGAGCTGTGGTGTTGGAGAAGACTCTTGAGAGTCCCTTGGACTGCAAGGAGATCCAACCAGTCCATTCTGAAGGAGATCAACCCTGGGATTTCTTTGGAGGGAATGATGCTAAAGCTGAAACTCCAGTACTTTGGCCACCGCATGCAAAGAGTTAACTCATTGGAATAGACCTTGATGCTGGGAGGAATTGAGGGCAGGAGGAGAAGGGGACGACAGAGGATGAGATGGCTGGATGGCATCACTGACTCAATGGACATGAATTTGAGTGAACTCTGGGAGTTGGTAATGGACAGGGAGGCCTGGCGTGCTGCGATTCATGGGATTTCAAAGAGTCAGACATGAGTGAGCAACTGAACTGAACTGAACTGAAGCAAACTTTGATGGCTATATCTGAATTCCCAGCCCTAGCCAGGACCAATTTGTGTGCAATATTTGTGAGCCATCTTAAAACTTGTTCTTTCTTTTTTCTTTTTTAATTTTATATTGGAATATAACTGATTATATAAAATCATGGAGTATAGTATGAAATTAAAAGACGCTTGCTCCTTGGAAGAAAAGCTGTGAGCAACCTAGACCGCATATTAAAAATCGGAGACATTACTTTGCCAATAATGGTCCACCTAGTCAAAGCTATGGTTCTTCCAGTAGTCATGTACAGATGTGAGAGGTGGACCGTAAAGAAAGTTGAGTGTGGAAGAATTGATGCTTTTGAATTGTGGTGTTGGAGAAGACTTTTGAGAGTCACTTGGACAACAAGGAGATCAAACCAGTCAATCCTAAAGGAAATCATCCCTGAATATTCATTGGAAGGTCTGATGCTGAAGTTGAAACTCCATACTTTGGCCACTTGATGTGAAGAACTGACTCATTGGAAATTATCCTGATGCTGGGAAAAATTGAAGGCAGGAGGAGAAGGGGATGACAGAGGATGAGATGGTTGGATGGCACCACCAACTCGTTAGACTTGAGTTTAAGCAATTTCTGGGAGTTGGTGATAGACAGGGAAACCTGGAATGCTGCAGTCTATGGGGTCACAAAGATTCAAATGTGACTGAATTACTGAACTGAACTGATAGTCGATTTACGATGTTGTGATAGTTTCACGTGGACAATGAAGGGATTCAACAATACATACACATTTATCTATTTTCCTCAAGCTCCCCTCCTACCTAGACTGCTGCAAAACAATGAACAGAGTTTCCTGTACTATACCGTAGGGCCTTGATGGTTATGCATTTTAAATAAAGCAGTTTGTACATGTCTGTGTCAAACTCCTTAACTATCCCTTCTCCTCCACCCTTCCCCCATGGTAACCATGAACTTATGGTTAAAAGTGGTTCCTTCTTCCCCTAGATAAGCCACTCTATCTTATTTCATGTGAGTTAGTGATAATCACTCATTCTACCGTTCGAGTTTTGTCCAGATTGCAAATTCCTAAGTGAATTAGCTTACTTTTGCTACTTTAAGTCATTAGATTTTGAGTTGGCTTTTTATGCAACAATGAATTACTAGAATTTGCATGTTGAATTTTTCCTCTAAATTGAAAGATACATTGCTATTATTTGTACTACCCACTACAGAGTAATATGTCACAACCCTTAGTTAGCCTCTTTTAATATTACAGACAGCATTTACCAAATAGGTCTACATTACCCTGATCTATTTTAAAAGCAGTTCATGAATTCTTGAAAACCCAGAGATATTATGACTTTAACTGCTCATCATGAACTTGTTAATATAGCATCTACCACATTATAAATTTGGAATGTAAAGTAGAAATCTATGTTTAAATAGAAAGGGTATAGATGAGCCTGATTGCTGACATCTCCTTCAATTCTTATCTGAAGCCTCATGATGAAGTCTCAACAATCTGATAGTAGAAGAGAGAGGAAAAGCAAAAACGTGCATCTGAAAGGTGGGTGGGTCGGCCCAGTCTGCCACTCCATAGACATGTGAACGGTTACTTTTTCTGAACCCTGCAGAAGTGTGACTGAAGACATAGGGTAAGTAAAATCCTCCCTTGCCTTTCGAATAGTATATTAGGTTGCTCACACTGTGTGCAAGAGAATGTGGTCTGAGGTGTGGATCTTAACACAATTTCAGTGATTGATGGTACACATGACTGTACAGGGCTTGAAAATAGCAAGATCATTTAACTGGTAATGTGGATTCCTAGGGCCTCCTTGGTGGCTCAGACTAAGGAGATTGTCCAAAGGGGAAATGATTATGATTATTTTCGAGGAAATTAAGTTGCTATTACAAAATGGAAACAAAGAAGATATTTCTGGAAATCAGGACATTCAATGAAATAATTTTCCTCCAAGAGTTCCATTGAGAAAATTATAGAAATCCAAAAAAGAGAGGGTCACAAAGTTCTTAGAGCTTGGGAAAATGAAGATTAAAAAAGTATCACTAGACTGAGGCACTAGAAGGAGATAAGGATGAAAGGAAATGGATAATGGAAGCAAAAATCTATACTGATGACTAGGTAGAGATGTAGGACTCTGTTACAGAGTTTGTGAATGAAGTGCTTATTATTCTCCACCAGTTCCAGTTGGATAGAGTCAAGATTTACAGTTGAACACACAAACTGAAAGAGGCTTCATCAATAAATACCAAGTTTACTTAGCTTTATAAATCAAGACAGATGATATAATTGAAAATGACAGAATGAGGATCTTCAAAAATCCTCTCCTTCAAAAACACAATGAGAACACTGACAAGGCTTTGGTTAGAGTCTATTATTTTTAGAACTCTAGAACTTAACTGAATCATTGCAGCAATTCAAGGAGGCTTTTTAAAAAATAGCTGAATTTTGGTCCTTATTTTCATTCTCCATTCCCTTTCTACAGTAATCTTGAAAAGAAACNGTAAAGAAAGTTGAGTGTGGAAGAATTGATGCTTTTGAACTGTGGTGTTGGAGAAGACTTTTGAGAGTCACTTGGACAACAAGGAGATCAAACCAGTCAATCCTAAAGGAAATCATCCCTGAATATTCATTGGAAGGTCTGATGCTGAAGTTGAAACTCCATACTTTGGCCACTTGATGTGAAGAACTGACTCATTGGAAATTATCCTGATGCTGGGAAAAATTGAAGGCAGGAGGAGAAGGGGATGACAGAGGATGAGATGGTTGGATGGCACCACCAACTCGTTAGACTTGAGTTTAAGCAATTTCTGGGAGTTGGTGATAGACAGGGAAACCTGGAATGCTGCAGTCTATGGGGTCACAAAGATTCAAATGTGACTGAATTACTGAACTGAACTGATAGTCGATTTACGATGTTGTGATAGTTTCACGTGGACAATGAAGGGATTCAACAATACATACACATTTATCTATTTTCCTCAAGCTCCCCTCCTACCTAGACTGCTGCAAAACAATGAACAGAGTTTCCTGTACTATACCGTAGGGCCTTGATGGTTATGCATTTTAAATAAAGCAGTTTGTACATGTCTGTGTCAAACTCCTTAACTATCCCTTCTCCTCCACCCTTCCCCCATGGTAACCATGAACTTATGGTTAAAAGTGGTTCCTTCTTCCCCTAGATAAGCCACTCTATCTTATTTCATGTGAGTTAGTGATAATCACTCATTCTACCGTTCGAGTTTTGTCCAGATTGCAAATTCCTAAGTGAATTAGCTTACTTTTGCTACTTTAAGTCATTAGATTTTGAGTTGGCTTTTTATGCAACAATGAATTACTAGAATTTGCATGTTGAATTTTTCCTCTAAATTGAAAGATACATTGCTATTATTTGTACTACCCACTACAGAGTAATATGTCACAACCCTTAGTTAGCCTCTTTTAATATTACAGACAGCATTTACCAAATAGGTCTACATTACCCTGATCTATTTTAAAAGCAGTTCATGAATTCTTGAAAACCCAGAGATATTATGACTTTAACTGCTCATCATGAACTTGTTAATATAGCATCTACCACATTATAAATTTGGAATGTAAAGTAGAAATCTATGTTTAAATAGAAAGGGTATAGATGAGCCTGATTGCTGACATCTCCTTCAATTCTTATCTGAAGCCTCATGATGAAGTCTCAACAATCTGATAGTAGAAGAGAGAGGAAAAGCAAAAACGTGCATCTGAAAGGTGGGTGGGTCGGCCCAGTCTGCCACTCCATAGACATGTGAACGGTTACTTTTTCTGAACCCTGCAGAAGTGTGACTGAAGACATAGGGTAAGTAAAATCCTCCCTTGCCTTTCGAATAGTATATTAGGTTGCTCACACTGTGTGCAAGAGAATGTGGTCTGAGGTGTGGATCTTAACACAATTTCAGTGATTGATGGTACACATGACTGTACAGGGCTTGAAAATAGCAAGATCATTTAACTGGTAATGTGGATTCCTAGGGCCTCCTTGGTGGCTCAGACTAAGGAGATTGTCCAAAGGGGAAATGATTATGATTATTTTCGAGGAAATTAAGTTGCTATTACAAAATGGAAACAAAGAAGATATTTCTGGAAATCAGGACATTCAATGAAATAATTTTCCTCCAAGAGTTCCATTGAGAAAATTATAGAAATCCAAAAAAGAGAGGGTCACAAAGTTCTTAGAGCTTGGGAAAATGAAGATTAAAAAAGTATCACTAGACTGAGGCACTAGAAGGAGATAAGGATGAAAGGAAATGGATAATGGAAGCAAAAATCTATACTGATGACTAGGTAGAGATGTAGGACTCTGTTACAGAGTTTGTGAATGAAGTGCTTATTATTCTCCACCAGTTCCAGTTGGATAGAGTCAAGATTTACAGTTGAACACACAAACTGAAAGAGGCTTCATCAATAAATACCAAGTTTACTTAGCTTTATAAATCAAGACAGATGATATAATTGAAAATGACAGAATGAGGATCTTCAAAAATCCTCTCCTTCAAAAACACAATGAGAACACTGACAAGGCTTTGGTTAGAGTCTATTATTTTTAGAACTCTAGAACTTAACTGAATCATTGCAGCAATTCAAGGAGGCTTTTTAAAAAATAGCTGAATTTTGGTCCTTATTTTCATTCTCCATTCCCTTTCTACAGTAATCTTGAAAAGAAACCACCTGCAAACATGCTGAAAATCAGCAGCCGGGCAGCCACTGGAAGGAGAAAATAAGGATGGGACTGAGATTCTTTATAAGAGAATGGCCATTATTTGATGTATTTAGTGGTTTCCAGAACCCCATTTAATAAATTATTATCAAATTCAACTTAAAGCTTATCTAAGAAGAACAAACTTTTCTGGCGGTGGGCTTTCAAAAACAATCAGAGACAACAGTTTAATACTGTGACTGCCTGAGGAGGTGAGTAATAGTTTGGGGCAACAAAAGGCTAAGGTAAAAGCTTACAACGAAAGCTAAAAAAAAAAAATGCCTGTAGAGAACTTTGAAATGTTTTGGCATGCATGCATGCTCAGTCACTCCATTGTGTTTGTCTCTTTGGAATGCATGGACTGTATCACCACCATCACCCCCCACCCCCTCCCTGGCCAAGCTTCTCTGTCCAAGAGATTCTCCAGGCAAGGATGCAGAAGTGGGTTGCCATTTCTTCCTTCAGGGCATCTGTCCAACCCAGGTATCAAACTCATGTCTCCACCTGCACTGGAAGGTGGATTCTAAAATATCACATGAGCAGTTAGGGCTGTACCCAAATCCAGACTTGTGTCCACACACTGGGAAGAACTTAGAAGCCCTACCCTGTTATGTACCTTTGCCTAACCTGGAAGCTCTGCGCAAGTATTAATAGAAGGAGAAGATTAAGGTGGAGTGCTACACTGCCTTATGACTCTTTAAAGTGTGTGCCAACATTCATGCTGAATCACCCAGCAAATGCTGAGAGCCTTGTTGGAGTCAGGAATTTAAGGAAATCTGTGTTCAATCTGACCACTAAGCTAGACCAGCAAGGTTGTTGAAGGTCACAAAAGATAAATAAAACACACATTAAATAATTATTTCAAAACAGAAGCAACAACCATAACATGCAGCAAGAATGAAGAATCCCTGGTACGGGGTAGAATTTGATTTCCAGAGTTGCTATACTATTGAAAAAGTTTTACTTTCTAATAAAAAAAAATTAAGATCAATACAAAGAAACAGAAATATCTGGTCTATTCTCAGTGGGAAAAACAGTTAATGGACAGTATCCTCAAGAAATTCAGAGACTGAACTGACTATACAAAATCAATAAATCAGCTATTAAGTAAGTCAAAAGAACTTAAGATCAATACATAAAGAACTAAAGGAAAGTATAAGAAGACGAATTCATCAAATAGAAAAATATATATATTAAGAAAAAAAAAAAGAAATTCTATAGTTGGCAGTGCCCCCCCCCCGCCCCCCCCAATCCATGCAGCCAGGCCCAACACAGCCAGCATCTTACATACTTTGGCCATAATCCTAGGAGTGTACCATGCTACACTAGACTTAGGAAATTTTTTTTTTTAAATTTTTTAAAATATACCCCAAGCAATTGAATCACAAGATCAATTTGCTTTCATGTGGGAGGAACAACAATAGACCTTTCGATTTCTTTCACAATGTTACTTGCACAGCTCCACAACATGTCATGGGACGGTAGCCTTAGACATGTCCCTGTTCCTCTTTCTCACACCAGGAAAATGGATCCATGGGAAATAGTCATGGCCCTGACTCTCCCTGTGGATCAATGTCTTCTGCTATTGAAAAAGAACACCAATACACTTGGGAAAAGCATTATCTATTGGAATTTGTAATGAGATATTCCACTGAGATGGATGACTTACTTTGCATCCCTGGCTGAGGGAGAGCTACGCTGTCTCTACTGGGACCCCATTGTCCTGCTGCAGCTGAACTTGTTCAAATTCACCATAACTTCAATGAGTCACACATCACTGAGAGAGGGGAAAAGGTGAGAGTCCTGGTCTGGCATAACCTGCCCCATGTCCATCTCTTCACATCAGACAGTGCTGCCTCTTCAGGTCAGCCTGTAGGCACTACCAGCTCAAGTTCTTAAAGCTGCCAACCCCTCTCTCCTAGAGCTTCCAACCTCCCTTTCCTCAAGGCCAGGTGGGTATGTTCTGTTTTCGTTGATGTGATCATTTGGCCACAGTCCCCTCCATTGACATGGAGGAGAATATAGCACACTTAGAAGCCCTTATTTATGACATCTTAAACCCTTAAATGATAACCAGCAAAGCCTGTCCTTACTGAACAATAAAGTATCTCCAGTGAGAAAAACTGTCCTCCAAAATAAAATGGACACTGCTTTACAAGGGGGCACTTGTGCCAATATCCAGAGGGTTGTGTGTTCATACCCGAAGAGTCTGCTAATGTACATATCATGTTCATTACTTCACATGCTGCCACCTAAGGTAAGCCTTGTATATAAGATCCTTTCCTTATTAAACCTGACACTTACCCATCTGGAGTGGTTTGCCACTTCATCTTTTCCTACCCTCAGCAAACCTGGGAAGATTGCAGATGACACCCAGAAGTTTCAGAGGTTATGAAGCAACAGGATAGAACTATATAAGGGCTAACATTATATTTTTGGTACACTATTGAACTTAATTGTTGCTCAGTTGCTCACTCCTGTCTGATTCTTTGTGACCCCATGAACTACAGCATGGCAGGCTTCCCTGTCCTTCACCATCTCCCAGAGCTTGCTCAAACTCAACTCCGTTGAGGCAGTGATGCCATCCAATCATCTCATCCTCTGTTGTTCCCTCTCCTTCTGCCTTAATTTTTCCTAGCATCAGGGTGTTTTGCAGTGAGTCAGTTCTTCAAATCAGGAGACTGAAGTATTGGAGTTTCAGCCTCAGCATCAGTCCCTCTCATTGGAGGGACTGATTTCCTTTAGGATTGACTGGTTTGATCTCCTTGCTGTCCAAGGGACTCTCAAGACTCTTCTCAATGATAGTATACATATTTCAATGCTGTTCTCCCAAATCATCCCACCCTCTCCCTCAGAGTCCAAAAGTCTGCTCTACACATCTGTGTCTCTTTTTCTGTCTTGCATATAGGGTTCTCATGACCATCTTTCTAAATTCCATATATATGTGTTAGTATACTGTATTGGTGTTTTTCTTTCTGGATGATCTGGAGGGATGATGTGGGGTGNCTGTCTTGCATGCAGGTTTCTCATTACCATCTTTCTAAATTCCATATATATGTGTTAGTATACTGTATTGGTGTTTTTCTTTCTGGATGATCTGGAGGGATGATGTGGGGTGGGAGGTGGGATGGGGGTTCATGTTTGGGAGTTTGTGTACACCCATGGCAGATTCATGTCAATGTATGCCAAAACCAATAGAGTACTGTAAAGTAAAATAAAGTAAAATAGAAGCTCTAAAAAAAAAAAAAAGGAAAGAATCTTCTCCAACCCCAGAGTTCAAAAACATCAGTTCTTCAGCACTCAGCTTTCTTTATGGTCCAACTTTCACATCCAGACATGACTACTAGACAAACCATAGCTTTGACTAAACGGACATTTGTCGGCAAAGTAATGTCTCTGCTTTTTAATATGCTGTCTACGTTGGTCATAACTTTCCTTCCAAGGAGTAAGCGTCTTTTAATTTCATCTCTGCAGTAACCATCTGCAGTGATTTTGGAGCCCAAGAAAAAAAAGTTTCTCATTGTTTCCATTGTTTGCCTATCTATTTGGCATGACATGATGGGATTAGATGCCATGATCTTTGTTTTCTTAAATGTTGAGCTTTAAGCCAGCTTTTTTACTCCCTTCTTTCACTTTTATCGAGTGGTTCTTTAGCTTCTCTTCATTTTCTGCCATAACAGTGGTGTCATCTGCATATCTGAGGTTATTGATATTTCTTCCAACAATCTTGATTCCAGCTTGTGCTTCATCCAGCCTGGCATTTCACATGATGTACTCTGCATATAAATTAAATAAGCAGGGTGATAATATACAGCCTTGATATATTCCTTTCCCAATTTATTATTTAAATTGAATAATTTGTTGTTATTCAGTAGATAATTCCTGTCCATCTTTTTGCAACCCCATGGATTGCAGCACACCAGGATTCCCTGTCCTTCATTATCTCCTGGGATGTGCTCAATTTCATGTTCATAGAGTCAGTGATGCTATCTAANATATACAGCCTTGATATACTCCTTTCCCAATTTATTATTTAAATTGAATAATTTGTTGTTATTCAGTAGATAATTCCTGTCCATCTTTTTGCAACCCCATGGATTGCAGCACACCAGGATTCCCTGTCCTTCATTATCTCCTGGGATGTGCTCAATTTCATGTTCATAGAGTCAGTGATGCTATCTAACTGTCTTATCCTCTGCTGCTCTCTTCTTTTGTTTTCAGTCTTTCTCAACATCAGAGTCTTTTCCAATGGGTCAGTTTTTCACAACAGATGGCCAAAATATTGGAGCTTCAGCTTTATCATCACCCTTTCTAATGAATATTCAGGATTTATTTTCTCTAGGATCGACTGGTTTCTTTTCCCTTCTGTCCACACTCTCAAGAGTCTTCACCAGCACCATGATTTAAAGAATCAATTCTTTGGCCAAAGCCTGCTTTATGGTCCTACTCTCATATTTGTACATAACTATGTGAAAGACAATAGCTTTGACTATACAGATTTCTGTTGGCAAAGTGATGTCTTTGTATTTTAATACTCTGTCTAGGTTTGTCATATCTTTCCTTCCAAGGAGTATGTCTCTTTTAATTGTGTGGCTGCAGTCACTGTCTACAGTGATTTTGGAGCCCCCAAAAATAAATCTGTCACAGATTACTGCATTCTCCTCTTCTATTTGCCATGAAGTGGTAAGACTGGATACCATGACCTTAGTTTTTTGAATGTTGAATTTAAGCCAGCTTTATTACTCTCCCCTTTCATCCTCATCAAGAAGCTCTTTAGTTCCTCTTCACTTTCAGCCATTGGAGTGGTATCATCTGCATATCTGAGATTGTTGATATTTCTCCCAGCAATCTTAATTCCAACCTGTAATTCATCAAGCCTGCTATTTCACATGATGTACTCTGCAATTAAGTTACATAAGTAGGGTGTCAACATGCAGCCTTGTCATACTCCCTTTCCAACTTTGAACCAGTCTATTGTTCCATGTAAGGTTCTACTGTTGCTTCTTGATCAACATACAAGTTTC
>SJYX01005083.1:168228-206260 GCA_006410675.1 Oreotragus oreotragus
AGTATACTGTATTGGTGTTTTTCTTTCTGGCTTACTTCACTCTGTATAATTGGTTCCAGTTTCATCCATCTTATTAGAACTGATTCAAATGTATTCTTTTTAATGGCTGAGTAATACTCCATTGTGTATATATACCACAGCTTTCTTATCCATTCATCCGCTGATGGACATCTAGGTTGTTTCCATGTCCTGGCTATTATAAACAGTGCTGCGATGAACATTGGGGTACATGTGTCTCTTTCAATTCAGACAACCCCTTTTCCCCCTCGGTATCCATATGTTTGTTCTCTACATTTGTTTCTTTATTTCTGCTTTGCAGTTGAGACCATCTATACCATTTTCAGATTATAAAAATTTATATTGAGAAAATTATTTGAAAAGTGATACTGGATATATATTTAAAAAAACACACTTTTGCTATATATCCACTGAATATTTTAATGAGAATAAGTGAAGATGAAGTCGCTCAGTCATGTCCGACTCTTAGCGACCCCATGGACTGCAGCCCACCAGGCTCCTCTGTCCATAGGATTCTCCAGGCAAGAGTACTGGAGTGGGGTGCCATTGCCTTATCCAAGGTATCCTCCTAGCAGACCATCTATCCAACCAAACTCACCTTAATCTGAAGCCCTGCTTAACCAACTGCCTTCTAATCACAACTGGACTAGTCCATGCAGATTAACCTGAAGAGGATACACTTCATGCTGAAAGGAGCAGAACTCAACTCTCACAGTAACCGACATTTCACATATTCAGTCTCCATAAACGTCATTAACATATATGCCCTGAGCATTCGCTTTACTTTATGTAAGCCTACAAAAACAAACTCTTGGGTTTTCAAAACTGAGGTCTCCTAAATACTAGGGCTGTGCAAAGGTATTGACAAAAATGTGCTGTGAGGTCTCGTGACAGTACCACTCTTACATCTGACTCATCCTTTTTCTAATAATGCTGCTGCTGCTGCTGCTAAGTCGTGTCAGTCGTGTCCGACTCTGTGCGACCCCATAGACGGCAGCCCAACAGGCTCCCCCATCCCTGGGGTTCTCCAGGCAAGAACATTGGAGTGGGCTGCCATTTCCTTCTTTAATGAGAATATTTAGTCATTAAAAATGAAGCATTATTAGATTAAAGTGAAAAATATGATCTTTTGTGAATAGCAAAAATATGAACTTAATAATGATGCTAATGATAGCATTTGCTGAGTACTGACTTTGTATCAAACACTTTTGTAAACACTTAACATGTCTTAGATTACATACTTCTCTCTCCCCGCACCCTCACACAGTAAAATAAGCATTTTAAAGAGAGGAAAAACTGAGGCACATAAAGATTAAACACCTTCTCTAAGGACATATAGCTAAAAATTGTGGATTTTGTGAATAGCAAAAATATGAACTTAATAATGATGCTAATGATAGCATTTGCTGAGTACTGACTTTGTATCAAACACTTTTGTAAACACTTAACATGTCTTAGATTACATACTTCTCTCTCCCCGCACCCTCACACAGTAAAATAAGCATTTTAAAGAGGGGAAAAACTGAGGCACATAAAGATTAAACACCTTCTCTAAGGACATATAGCTAAAAATTGTGGCCAAGATACCAACTCAAGCAGACAGGCTCTGAATGTCAAGGTCTGAATCACTATCACAATAACTCTAGCTAGACTAAGCATGCAGAAAATGATTCAATTTGTATTTTAGAGTGAATCAACAAATACAATACATGTCATTTATGTCCAGGGAACAATTTGTCATAAAAACAAAAAAGGCCATTCTGCGTTGGGTATGGAAACGGCTTTCTATCTCCTGTCCAAAGAGAAACTTCTTTTACTCACTAATAATGAAGGCTCTCAAGTCAACCAATGAGATGTGTTTTATAAGACAGAAGAGGCAATTTTTAGTTCCAATATACCATGCAGCATATGATTTACTCTGATTTCTGCAATATTTATTCCTTCTTCGGCTAAGATGAGAATTTCTTCTTGTCTACTGGTTGTCTAGGAACAGTATTTGATTTCTACCTGAACTTCTGCCAAATACTTTCCTTTACCAAAGGAGAAAAAACAAAATGTATGTTTGAAGAAATTGCTTTGTAGTTCAGCCAACTGAGATTGTAGAGAATTCTTTTGAGCTAGGTTTAAAGACGTGTTTGGTTTAGTAACAGGGACTTTGCCTCTGTTGACCACAAAAGCATTCTAACTAGACATAAGCATTTATAGAAATCAAAACTAAAATTGGTTTTACTTTGTGGAAGTGCTAACAGTTTTTTGCTTTTCTTCAAGTCTTCAAATTTGTACATTTATATGATTTTGAGTATGCTTTGTAATATTTTGTTGAGATGTAACTGGATGAAATTCTAAGTAGAAAATTCAGTTTATATCATAAGACAGGTAAAACAGTACTCTAGTTATCTTACTGTTCAATCGCTAAGTTGTGTCTGACTCTGTGTGACCCCATGGACTGTAGCATGCCAGGCCTCCCTGTCCTTCACTATCTCCCAGATTTTGCTCATATTCATGTCTGTTGAGTTGGTGATGCTATCTAACCACCTCATCCTCACTACTCTAAAAACAAATTGGTAATTAAATGATATTGTGTTGCTGCAGTTGAAGATTGTGTGTGTCAGAATTTTATCTGGGTGATTGTTCTGTTTCCTCTGGGGTAAACTAGAATTCTAGATAATGGTTAGCTGGCAGCATCTCTGGTCAGAAATGTCTAAAATGACCTCATGCATACACTCAGGGTCTTTGCAGGATGAGCAGAATGTGAGCTTATACTGCCACTCCCTGTGGTCAAAGCAGTCACTGGTCATTTTCTATTCAAAGGAAAGGAAATATACTCTATTCTTAATGGGAAAAAAAATCAAAGAACTTGTAGCACTATCAATGCATCATAAACAATGTTCCCTCTATAGTTTTTTAAATACTTGCAGAATGTCAGAGAGTATGTTCTTGTTATTTTAGTTCGTAAGTCATGCCCAACTCTTTTGTGACCCCATGGACTGTGGCCTGCCAGACTCCTCTGTCCACGAGATTTCCCAGGCAAAAATACTGGAGTGGGTTGCCATTTCCTTCTCCAGGGGATCTTCCCAACCCAGGGTTTGAACCTACATCTCCTGCATTGTCAGGTGGATTATTTACTACTGAGCCACCTGGGAAGCCTGCCAGAGAGTGTACAGGATCTAAATTAGTTTGCTGTTATTTCTTATATATGGTGCTCCAGCATAGGCTTGGGAATACTTTGATTTATATGCATTTAAATTACATTTGCTTCCAGATTCAGCTTTGAGTACAGCCTGAAAAAAGATTTTTATAATCAAATTTTCACAGAAAAACAATGTCTCAAAAATAAATTATCAGGAGCAACTGATGAACAACTCACAAAGCTCAAACCATAAACTAATGCTATCATTGAATTACCATTTTCAACACCAAGACTGAAATAGCAATCAATCTTTTGTAATGATTATTAAACCATAGACCCAGTTGTGCCAAACTATTTCTCATTTCTCTTGGAATATAAAATTCATATTATTAATTCTTCTTGGCAAGTAGGTAGTAAAAAACACTATAATAGGTATATCTGTTGTTAGAAATATTTACATAATTAATTCACATGGTAAATTATATTTTATTCCCAGGAAGCTGTTATAACAACAGAACATATAATTAACCCTCCTTAATGTATTTAATTTACCATTTTCAACACCAAGACTGAAATAGCAATCAATCTTTTGTAATGATTATTAAACCATAGACCCAGTTGTGCCAAACTATTTCTCATTTCTCTTGGAATATAAAATTCATATTATTAATTCTTCTTGGCAAGTAGGTAGTAAAAAACACTATAATAGGTATATCTGTTGTTAGAAATATTTACATAATTAATTCACATGGTAAATTATATTTTATTCCCAGGAAGCTGTTATAACAACAGAACATATAATTAACCCTCCTTAATGTATTTAATTTCAGCTTTATTGAGGTATAATTCATATATAAAATTGAAAGATATTTAAAGTGTACATTTTGGTGATTTGGTATATTATATATACATAGTAAAAAGACTCCCCCTAATTCAGTTAATTGACACCTTCATCTCCTCACATATTTATTTTTCTGCAGGTGTGCGAGAGAGCTTAAGTTATATTCTCCTGCATGCATGTGTGGTAAGCCACTTCAGTCATGTTCAACTCTTTGCAACGCTATGGACTCTAGCCACCCCCTCCTCCCCACCCCCAGGCTCCTCTGTCCATGGGATTTTCCAGGCAAGAATATTGGAGTGGGTTACCATGCCCTTCTCCAGGGGATCTTATGTCTCCTGAATTGACGGGTGGGTTCTTGAACACTAGCACCAGCTCTGCAGTCCCTCTTGAACCGTAGCCAGGTATTTTTAGAGGAAAAGAGGTCTACAATGAATCAACAGTTACAATCACAGAATTATTCAAATGGACATGATCTTGGTCATTCTTTATTAGGGAATGCTTGCTATGGAAGCCCAGATGGTGAAGTGGTAGAGAATCTGCCTGCCAAAGCAAGAGCCACATGAGGCACAGCTTTGATCTTGGAGTTGGGAAGATCTCCTAGAGAACAAAATGGCAACTCACTCCCATATTCTTGCCTGGAGAATTCATTCCATGGACAGAGGAGCCTGGCAGGTTACATTCCATGGAGTCGTAAAGAGTAGGATGTTACTGAGCAACTAAGCATGTGTGCTTCCTATGCATAATTATCCACGATGTGGCTTTCCTAATTCCATAATCTACCAAAATCACTACTGTTCCCCAACTGCTGATAATTTCAGTCATAGAAAAATCACATTAGGTCATTGTTGACAGCTTTTCACTAGTTCTTCTAACCGTCGAACAGTGAAATCCAGTTGGGTTCACAATAAATTTTGAATTTAATTTCTTCACAATGTATATGGAATTTAGGTAAATAGGGAATCATATTCCCTGCTTTATAAGTATAAGCACCATGATATACATGAGAGGGTTGAGTAGTTCTGTAGACCTCTAGCGCAATACTCAGAGAATGTGAAGAGTAAGGATTTGGGTGGTTGGTTTGAAAGCCATACACTAGAACACTTTAGCTCTTGATGCTCATTATTGCCGTTAAGATTTTGTAGTATGATTGTGTCTGTCTTTGTTATTATATACCATGCTAGAATGACAGGAGCACACCATTTTTGTTTCATTCTCCCCCAAATGTATTATTTTATATTTAAGCCATTTTAAATTATAGTATAGATTACTGGGAGATCAAACACATCAATACTAAAGGAAATCAACCCTGAATATTCATTGGAAGGACAGATGCTGAAACTGAAGCTCCAATACTTTGGTCATTTGATGGAAAGAGCTAACTCATTGGAAAAGACCCTGAAGCTGGGAAAAATTGAAGGCAAAAGGAGAATAGGGTGGCAGAGGATGAGATGGTTAGATAGCACCACTTACTCAATGGTCACGGATTTTAGCAAACTCCAGGTAATAGTGGAAGACAGAGGAGCCTTGGCTTCTGCTGTCTGTGGGGTTGTAAAGAGTTGGATATGACTTAGCAACTTAACAGCAACAACTAATAAAGTTATACCAACATTAGTAGTGCTGTGCTGTGTTAAGTCTCTTCATTTGTGTCAGACTCTTTATGACCCTATGGACTATAGCCTGCCAGGCTCCTCTGTCCATAGGATTCTCTAGGCAAGGATACTGGAGTGGGTTTCCACGTTCTCCTCCAAACATTAGTAGGGCACAAACTTATTTGAAAAATCAAAAATAAATTCTAAAAACCTTTTGAAATTATTTTTCCCCTTGAAGTAGTGGACTAATACTCACATATTAAAAACATGTCCAATCTCTTTTTCTTACTATGTTTGCACTTTAGTAGGTTCAATTATTCACCTGTGGCTCAGTGGCAATGCCATACCAAGTAAATTATATTGACTGCTTATTCATTTCCCATGATACTCGAAGTGCAATACTGCATTTGGGTTGGAAGCTCATAAATCTTTGAGGTTGACTGTACTGGGATTCCTAAGTGCACTTTGTTCTGATAAAGCTAAAGATGAGATTTAAAGCTTTCCCACTGCAGCATTATAGTTTATCTGTAGTTGATACTATTGCAAATGACAACCTCTTAGTAATCTAATCTATAATTTAAATGTATACAACCACAAGGGAGGAAGTTTCTAAAGTAATACAACTGAGGTTTGAAGAAAAGAGTTTTGGCATTTCAGGGTAGTGGTTCATCCAAATTGAAGTGTTTTATTTGTAAATTTCCCCACAGTCATTAATGATTTAAAATCATATACTGACTTTCAGCAGTTTTTATATATTTGAACCAAGATAAGAATAATTAATTTTGTTTTTTTTCCATTGCAGGTTGTAATTGAACAAATATATTTTATGCCATGTTAGGGCACATCATTGGTCTGGCACTCTCTAAATTTCTCACCTGACAGGAGTGTTGAAATTGTGGTTGTACATTAAGCATTCACCATTTTTGTACAATTTATCTGTAATTTATAAACTAACATCCATTTATTTATTATTTGCACCAACTACTTCTAAACTTAGTTTCAAGTGAGTTATTATCCAGGATTACAAACTGTAAAGTTTCAAGGGAATAAGTAAAATGTTAGGTGAACACACACATGTGACATTACAAATTCTCTTTAAAAAATAATGAAAAGAAAAACTANACCATGCTAGAATGACAGGAGCACACCATTTTTGTTTCATTCTCCCCCAAATGTATTATTTTATATTTAAGCCATTTTAAATTATAGTATAGATTACTGGGAGATCAAACACATCAATACTAAAGGAAATCAACCCTGAATATTCATTGGAAGGACAGATGCTGAAACTGAAGCTCCAATACTTTGGTCATTTGATGGAAAGAGCTAACTCATTGGAAAAGACCCTGAAGCTGGGAAAAATTGAAGGCAAAAGGAGAATAGGGTGGCAGAGGATGAGATGGTTAGATAGCACCACTTACTCAATGGTCACGGATTTTAGCAAACTCCAGGTAATAGTGGAAGACAGAGGAGCCTTGGCTTCTGCTGTCTGTGGGGTTGTAAAGAGTTGGATATGACTTAGCAACTTAACAGCAACAACTAATAAAGTTATACCAACATTAGTAGTGCTGTGCTGTGTTAAGTCTCTTCATTTGTGTCAGACTCTTTATGACCCTATGGACTATAGCCTGCCAGGCTCCTCTGTCCATAGGATTCTCTAGGCAAGGATACTGGAGTGGGTTTCCACGTTCTCCTCCAAACATTAGTAGGGCACAAACTTATTTGAAAAATCAAAAATAAATTCTAAAAACCTTTTGAAATTATTTTTCCCCTTGAAGTAGTGGACTAATACTCACATATTAAAAACATGTCCAATCTCTTTTTCTTACTATGTTTGCACTTTAGTAGGTTCAATTATTCACCTGTGGCTCAGTGGCAATGCCATACCAAGTAAATTATATTGACTGCTTATTCATTTCCCATGATACTCGAAGTGCAATACTGCATTTGGGTTGGAAGCTCATAAATCTTTGAGGTTGACTGTACTGGGATTCCTAAGTGCACTTTGTTCTGATAAAGCTAAAGATGAGATTTAAAGCTTTCCCACTGCAGCATTATAGTTTATCTGTAGTTGATACTATTGCAAATGACAACCTCTTAGTAATCTAATCTATAATTTAAATGTATACAACCACAAGGGAGGAAGTTTCTAAAGTAATACAACTGAGGTTTGAAGAAAAGAGTTTTGGCATTTCAGGGTAGTGGTTCATCCAAATTGAAGTGTTTTATTTGCAAATTTCCCCACAGTCATTAATGATTTAAAATCATATACTGACTTTCAGCAGTTTTTATATATTTGAACCAAGATAAGAATAATTAATTTTGTTTTTTTTCCATTGCAGGTTGTAATTGAACAAATATATTTTATGCCATGTTAGGGCACATCATTGGTCTGGCACTCTCTAAATTTCTCACCTGATAGGAGTGTTGAAATTGTGGTTGTACATTAAGCATTCACCATTTTTGTACAATTTATCTGTAATTTATAAACTAACATCCATTTATTTATTATTTGCACCAACTACTTCTAAACTTAGTTTCAAGTGAGTTATTATCCAGGATTACAAACTGTAAAGTTTCAAGGGAATAAGTAAAATGTTAGGTGAACACACACATGTGACATTACAAATTCTCTTTAAAAAATAATGAAAAGAAAAACTATTTTAATAATAATATTTAGTTTACTTTTCTGGTGGAATAGTAGAAGCTTTGAGGTAATCACATGGCATGTATTTTACATATAAAACAATTTTAAGATAATGAAAGTTTTCTTAAGATTATATATATATAATGATCATGGGTCTATCAGAAATTTATTTGCATTTATTCAATTATTTCAATCTGTGCATGTTTTCAGATTGTGTTAACTCTTTTTATCTAAGACTAAAAATAGCAATTTGCCATATTAGTTAATGAAAAATTTATGAAAAAGTAATCACTTTGTGGATAGTAGGAGCATCATTTGAAAGCAATTCATGTGGTGTTTGATGCAGGATGCAGGATGCTTGGGGCTGGTGCATGGGGATGATCCGGAGGGATGGTGTGGGGTGGGAGGTGGGAGGGGGGTTCATGTTTGGGAGCTGTCTCTTATACACATCTTCAAATTAACAAATGCAAAATTTCCATAAACATACATCAGTCTCACTAAAAATTTCTTTTTTTTAATCTAAAACTAATGTATCTGTTGTTCATTGTTCCCATTAAAAGAATAGCAAGTCTGATAATTTCCAGTTGTAGATGCTGCTCTGGAAAATAATCTCACACATTGCTGAAAGTTAAAAACACTGCACCCTTCTACAAGGTGTACTTTCCATATGTACCAAAGTCATCAAAATTATGCATGTCCTTTAACCCCAAAATGTAAATTATAAGAATTTTTTATCATTTAAAAATTAGTTATTAAAATATATTTTAGCAACTTATTGAAACAAAGCTTATGCATAATGTATATATAAAGGATAATAATAACAACCTGTGTGCATACTAAGTTGCTTCCACTGCTACCCAGTGGACTGTAGCCTGCCAGGCTCCTCTGTACATGAGGTTCCAGGCAAGAATACTGGAACTGGTTTCCTGTCCCTTCTCCAGGGAATCCTCCCGACCCAGGGATCAGACATGGATCTTCTACATTGCAGGAAGATCCCTTACCATCCGAGCCACCAGGGAAGCCCTATGCCATATAGTAGGTTCTCATTAGTTGTCTATTTTACGCTTAGTTTCAATAGTGTNAGAAAATTATAATAACACATTTTCTCAGAAACAAAGTTTGGCTTGTTGTGGTACTCAGTGGATCAGGAGTTATGTATAAACATCTAATACTAATATTTTAAAATGAATTTCAAAGATGAAGAGTAGGTGATTTATTAGAGTTAACTATTAAAACAGCAAATAAGATTATTCTAGGTTTTATAAAATTTTAATGAAACGTAATATGCATGTAAGAAAATGCATATATCTTAATCATAATATTAAATTAATTTGGACAAAATAAACACACCACAATAATGGGCACCCTGACAAAGAAAATGCATACTACCAATCACCTCAATGTCACTGTCAGTCTAACTATTGTAACCATTATCCTGACTTCACCTGAAAAATTAGTTTGTACTCAGTATACTTAGTGTACTTAAGACTCAAGAAAAAAGCCTCAGATTTCTTTGGTTCAACATTACACCTGTGAGATTCCTCTGTATTGTTTCATGCTATGTACATCACTCATTATTGTTATATGTAAATTTTTATAGGCTGGTTTTAATTTTCATTAAGCTCACAGACTCGAGTTGGTGATGGACAGGGAGGCCTGGCGTGCTGCAGTTCATGGGGTCACAAAGAGTGGGACACAAAATGAATTTCAAAGATGAAGAGTAGGTGATTTATTAGAGTTAACTATTAAAACAGCAAATAAGATTATTCTAGGTTTTATAAAATTTTAATGAAACGTAATATGCATGTAAGAAAATGCATATATCTTAATCATAATATTAAATTAATTTGGACAAAATAAACACACCACAATAATGGGCACCCTGACAAAGAAAATGCATACTACCAATCACCTCAATGTCACTGTCAGTCTAACTATTGTAACCATTATCCTGACTTCACCTGAAAAATTAGTTTGTACTCAGTATACTTAGTGTACTTAAGACTCAAGAAAAAAGCCTCAGATTTCTTTGGTTCAACATTACACCTGTGAGATTCCTCTGTATTGTTTCATGCTATGTACATCACTCATTATTGTTATATGTAAATTTTTATAGGCTGGTTTTAATTTTCATTAAGCTCACAGACTCGAGTTGGTGATGGACAGGGAGGCCTGGCGTGCTGCAGTTCATGGGGTCACAAAGAGTGGGACACGACTGAGCTACTGAACTGAAACTCAAAATATTTTCTAATTTACAATTTTAAATTTGAGCTGTGGGTTATTTGAAATAATGTTTTTTGTTTCCAAATATTCAGGAAATTTTCCAGATATATTTCTGATATTTATTTCTAATATAATTGCACTGTGGTCAAATAAAAATTGTGTTACTTGAGTCTTCTAACATTTAGTAAGCCTTGTGATATGACCCAGAACATAGTTGATCTAATAAATGCCATTATTTCCATTTTTTTTTGGAAAGAATGCTCATTATGCTGCTATTAAAGATTATTCTATAATAGTCAACTTGATTGCTTGTTACTTTTCTTTGATTCTTCTATGCTATTAGTTTTTGTACTATCATTTTATTAAATATTTAGAAAGAGGTATTAAAATCTTATACTATAATTGTGAATCTATTTCTCATTGAATTTCTATGAATTTTTTCATATGTTTTAATATTATTCTATAAGATATATAAGCATTTAAGATTAGCATTTATTCTTAATGAATTGACCACTTTTTCTTTATGAATGACCAACTTTATCCATGGTTATATTCTCTCTCAGAAATCTACTTTATCTGATATTAACAGTTTTATTTTGATTACTGAAAGCCTTGTGTAGCTTCTTGTCTTTCTTTATATTTAATGTGGGCTCATTGTAGGTTTACTATATAGTTGAATTTCACTCCTATACAATGTAAGAATTAGTATAACTAATTTATATGAATAATAATCAATTTATGCTTAAAATTTTAGAAAATAATATAAGATGATGCAGAATTTATTGACTTTGATAAGCAGAAATATAAAAGAAAAATTATTGTTGAAACATTTAAAAAGTCACTCTATTTATAAAGAACACAGATGGGCAATAAACTTATGAAAATATGCTCAGTTTCATTATTAGTTTGAAAAACATAAAGTTAAAAATATGGAAAAGAAGGAAATTTGGAAAATTCAAAACATGTAACTATTGAAAAAACACACTTCTAAGTAATCATGTGAAATAATTTTAATTATTATACTCCGAGATGAATAAAGATAAAAAAAAAAAACTTACCACAATTTATGGAGTTCAGCTAAATCAATGCTTACAGAGAAATATAATATATAACTCTAAATGCATGCCTTTAAAAGTATCTCAAAGCAATAACCTCAGCTTTTATCTTTATTTTTTCAGACTGTGAAAAAACGAGAGTGAATTAAACATTAAGTAGTTATAGGGAGGAAATGATGAAAAATTAAAACAAATTAATGAAATGAAGAATAGAAAAACAATTAAAGAAAATAAAATCAAATATTGTTAGAAAAGATCAATAAAATTTAAAAGCTTTCAAAACTGCAAGTTTTCAATGAGAAAAGAAGGAAGTTTGAATTACAAAAGTTAGGAATTAACGACAAAATCACAACTTACTTTACGGAGATTAAAAAAAAAGATTACAAAAGAATACTAAAAACAACTGTCTCCCACAAATTAGATAATTTTGAGAAAACACCAATTACCACAAGTACCTCAAGAAGAAATAAAGTAATTATAAACACAATGAACACAGTTAACACTATACTTAATGGAGTAAAACTGGGTACTTTCCTCCTACCATCTGGAATAAGACAAAATTCAGTCTCTTGCCACTTCTATAATCTTTGTACTGGAAGTTTAAATTAGGATAATTAAGGAAAATGTAATAAAAAGCATCCAAATAAATTCATTTTGCTAGGTATGTGGTAAAGTATTGTTCAGGGATCTTAGCTGAAGACATTGAAAATCCACTCTAGCTAAGTTAAGCAGGAAGTAAATTATTAAACATATAAAATTACTGGAAGACCTACTGAAATAGTTTGTAAACTAAACTTTCAAGCATAATTCTTATTAAAGCCTGAAATAACTGCCCCAGTAAAAAGCTGTAGTTGCCAATGATCCCAGAAACATATAGCTTCTGCTGCTATGTACCAGAAATATGACATTTTTGGGGGGTGGGGGGGGAATAAGTTTCCTCAAGAGAGTTTCCAAGGACATTTTTATCATTTTTGTGAACATGTAATATTACATATTACAAATAAGCTCCAAACAGGAAAATAAGGGCATAAAAAGGGAAACAAAAATGAAAGAATCAAGGGTTAGTTTGGCAGACAGATACACGGGAGACCCCCATGACCCCAGTCTCTTGGTGCTTGTTCCATTCTGTGATCTTCTCCAGCTGAGTGCCATCAAGGTAAGTGATTTGCCTCTAAACAGTAGAGGATAGTAAGTTCCATGTCATTTTTTATCTTGTTCAATATGAAACAAAAACCCACAACTCTCTCTGATTTCCACAATGTTGTCACTTTAAAGTGATGAGTTTTGTTCTGTCTAATAAAAAAAAAAGATTACAAAAGAATACTAAAAACAACTGTCTCCCACAAATTAGATAATTTTGAGAAAACACCAATTACCACAAGTACCTCAAGAAGAAATAAAGTAATTATAAACACAATGAACACAGTTAACACTATACTTAATGGAGTAAAACTGGGTACTTTCCTCCTACCATCTGGAATAAGACAAAATTCAGTCTCTTGCCACTTCTATAATCTTTGTACTGGAAGTTTAAATTAGGATAATTAAGGAAAATGTAATAAAAAGCATCCAAATAAATTCATTTTGCTAGGTATGTGGTAAAGTATTGTTCAGGGATCTTAGCTGAAGACATTGAAAATCCACTCTAGCTAAGTTAAGCAGGAAGTAAATTATTAAACATATAAAATTACTGGAAGACCTACTGAAATAGTTTGTAAACTAAACTTTCAAGCATAATTCTTATTAAAGCCTGAAATAACTGCCCCAGTAAAAAGCTGTAGTTGCCAGTGATCCCAGAAACATATAGCTTCTGCTGCTATGTACCAGAAATATGACATTTTTGGGGGGTGGGGGGGGAATAAGTTTCCTCAAGAGAGTTTCCAAGGACATTTTTATCATTTTTGTGAACATGTAATATTACATATTACAAATAAGCTCCAAACAGGAAAATAAGGGCATAAAAAGGGAAACAAAAATGAAAGAATCAAGGGTTAGTTTGGCAGACAGATACACGGGAGACCCCCATGACCCCAGTCTCTTGGTGCTTGTTCCATTCTGTGATCTTCTCCAGCTGAGTGCCATCAAGGTAAGTGATTTGCCTCTAAACAGTAGAGGATAGTAAGTTCCATGTCATTTTTTATCTTGTTCAATATGAAACAAAAACCCACAACTCTCTCTGATTTCCACAATGTTGTCACTTTAAAGTGATGAGTTTTGTTCTGTCTAATGTTTATCATAATATTTAGTTAAGAATACCATTGCATTTCAAATAGTACAAAATTTTAAGTTGTCACGTTCAATTCAGTTCGGTCACTCAGTTCCCTCTGACACTTTGCGACCTCATGGACTGCAGCATGCCAGGCTTCCCTGTCTATCACCAACTCCCGGAGCTTGCTCACACTCATGTCCATCAAGTCGGTGACACCATCCAACCATCTTATCCTCTGTTGTCCCCTTCCCCTCCTGCCTTAAATCTTTCCCAGCATCAGAGTCTTTTCCAATGAGTCAGTTTTTTGCATCAGGTGGCCAAAGTATTGGAGCTTTAGCATCAGCATCAGACCTTCCAATGAATATTTAGGACTGAGTCCATGGGATTGCAAAGAGTCGGACACAACTGAGTGACTTCACTTTCAATTTCCTTTAAGATTGACCGGTTTGATCTCCTTGCAGTCCAAGGGACTCTGAAGAATCTTCTCCAACACCACAGTTAAAAAACATTGACTTTTTGGTGCTCAGCCTTCTTTATGATCCAACTCTCATATTCATACATGACTACTGGAAAAACCACAGCTTTGACTATATGGACCTTTGTCAGCAATCAAATCACCTATGATTATACAGTGGAAGTGACAAATAGATTCAAGGAATTAAATCTGATAGAATGCTTGAAGAACTGTAGGCAGAGATTTGTAACATTGTACAGGAGGTCGTGATCAAAACCATCCCCAAGAAAAAGAAGTGCAAAAAGGCAAAATGGTTATCTGAGGAGGCCTTGCAAAGAGCTGAGAAAAGAAGTGAAAGGCAAAGGAGAAGAAATATCCATCTGAATGCAGAGTTCCAAAGAATATCAAGGAGAGATATGAAAGCCTTCCAAAGTGATTCAGTTCAGTTCAATTCAGTCGCTCAGTCGTGTCCGACTCTATGCGACCCCATGAATCGCAGCACGCCAGGCCTCCCTGTTCATCACCATCTCCCGGAGTTCACTCAAACTCACGTCCATCGAGTCTGTGATGCCATCCATCCATCTCATCCTCAGTCGTCCCCTTCTCCTCCTGCTCCCAATCATGGCATCCGGTCCCATCACTTCATGGGAAATAGATGGGGAAACAGTAGAAACAGTGTCAGACTTTATTTTTTGGGGCTCCAAAATCACTGCAGATGGTGACTGCAGCCATGAAATTAAAAGACGCTTACTCCTTGGAAGAAAAGTTATGACCAACCTAGATAGTATATTCAAAAGCAGAGACAGTACTTTGCCGACTAAAGTCCGGCTAGTCAAGGCTATGGTTTTTCCGGTGGTCATGTGTGGATGTGAGAGTTGGACTGTGAAGAAGGCTGAGCACCGAAGAATTGATGCTTTTGAACTGTGGTGTTGGAGAAGATTCTTGAGAGTCCCTTGGACTGCAAGGAGATCCAACCAGTCCATCTTAGAGGAGATCAGTCCTGGGATTTCTTTGGAAGGAATGATGCTAAAGCTGAAAAACCAGTACTTTGGCCAAAGTGATTAAGGCAAAGAAATAGAGAAAAACAATAGAATGGGAAAGACTAGAGATATGTTCAAGAAAACTAGAGATACCAAGGGAACATTTCACACAAAGATGGACAAGTATATCTTACTCATAGTTTATGCATCCATTTATATTGTGTGTCAAAATTAATCAATTGTGTCACACTTGTCGTATGGTCATTTTCTAATTCAAACTTTGATTTAAATTTATGATTTGCCTTTTAAATCTAAGAAAGAGTTCCCTTTTCTCCTTATTCATTTATTTATTTTTGTATCATTATAAGTACATCAAACCAATCTTAAGGAGCCTTGATTTCTTTTAGTGGTGAATGTAATCAGAGCCCAAGTTTTCTGTGTTAATTATGTTCCCAACTCTCACTTTTTCCAAAGTCATAGTTAAAGTGAACACAACACATATACACAGATTATAGTTGTTTTTCTCTATCTACAGAAAATCAAAAGTTCATACTTGTGCCTCCTATTCTGATTCTAATTCAATGTCAGTTGCTTTAATCTAGCTTCCTGTCTTTTCATTTCTGTATCCCCTGACTGTAGAGTACTGTAGTGGGATTCTCCAAAGTAATTTTTTTTTCCTAAGGCTTTTATTATTAATTTCCAAAAATTTGAGCTTTTTGAACTCCTGATGTGCATTAGTCACCTAACCAAGATTTAATTTGAAATTTCTTTATGGTTATCTGTCTTCTTCAACTTAATATTTTAGCCAAAACTTAAATATTGGTTTCGTATTACATATATACTTTGGTACTGAAATAGTTAAAATGATGGGTATCCTATGCTTTATTTTTTTAAAATAAAAGATTATGGTGGAACATCTGAAAATGTTCAGTATAGTAGTTCCTTAGTTTCTTACATTCTAAGAATTTAGCCTTAGAATGTGACTCTATAAACACTCTCAACTGCTTTAGTGGAGTGGCATCCGTGGCATTACTAATAATTGTTTTCACCTTTCCTGTCCTTACTGCATGACATCATCTTATATAATTCTATGATTTGGATTTAAATTGGATCTGAATTACAATTTCAAACCTCTTAAACTAAATTGATAAGGGAAGCAGAGCTGAGAGTTATTTTTTACCTGAATAAAAAGTACAGAATGCCAACTATGCAACAAAAGAATAAGCAATTCATGTCTAATATGTGGGAAAAATCCACAGCTGAATATGCTAATTTTGCCCTAAATCAATAAATGTGGAGGAAAATACCCAAAATAAAAATAGCTATTTTTGAATTCTAGATAATAAATAATAAAATGTCATGAAACAGTAATATTTTACTTATGTTTTTCTTTTTAAAATAATTGTTTATACTCTTAATATTTTAAAATGTATTTTTATAAATTTCTTTGACACTTATTAACATATATGTTTCTTTTCAAAGCTTCATACAGAAAATTATTTTTCGCTGTAATTAATTAAAAGTAGACTCGTGCAGAAATATTCCTAGAAGATGCTTCTGAGGCAAATCATACTATAATATTGAAACTCTCAAAACAAAAATTGTTATAAAATTTTATTATAGTCTATGTCATACATTTAAAGTTCCAATAAATTATTAATAAAAAATATTTGAGAAAAATAGGATACAAGTGATATATATATATATATACACACACATATACATTTGTATGGTGGACACTGACTTATTCTAACATTTTTATGTCTATATTACATTAAAAAATAAAAATAAATGTTAAGAAATTTTAATTAATTTGCTGCTTACATTACTTTTGAGGTATTAGAAGATGAGTATCAAATATTGCCTTTTGAATAACTGCAGGGTCCAAAAAGACATAAAAATATCCAAGAGATAATTTATTATGATCTTTGAAAGTATTCATGGAGTGGTATAAATATGAGAAACAATAATTGAAGGATTTAGAATATGATCTCTAAGACATTTTGCAATTCTAAGATTTTCCAGTGTTCTAACTAAAAAATTTGAAATAGTGAATGTTTTAAATTTAAATCGTCATACCATATATATCGTTCAAATAAATAAATATATAATGAAAGCTCATTTTGTGTTTTAAATGCTGCATACTATTTGTCATGGTTAATTTACCAAGAAGTCTCATAGTGGGGTCTTATCTTGGATTGGAATCTATCTTGCATTTTTAAAAGACTGCTCTGGTATTAACATCTTCTTTCTAAATTAGACACCTATTAACCAGATCCACAGGAAAACCATAACTGAAATGATAGAGTTGTGTAAGTGATGGTTAATCTTCAAATTATTTATTGTTCAATACATCATGGATCCACCTGGGAGTCCCTCAATGGCCAAGTGTATGTAAACAATTACCCTTGAGATGGAAAAAAGAAAAAGATAACCACCTCATGAGAACAATGAAGTGGCCCTCTGGCTGGCTTATCTGCATAATATTTGTGATGTCCTTTCTCTGCTTTGCTGGTCCACATATGTCTCAGTGCACAATCCATGAAGCTTCCTGAGAAACCTCACTGCCCATGTGCTAATGCACTGATGACCCCCAAATTCAGGTGAACAAACTGTTAAAAGCTCAAAAAACTGAATCCTCAAATGTCCAAGTATGATTCTGTGAAAGAAAGAGCATCTCAACAATTTGTTATGTGTCTTCTTAGCTGGGATAACTGGCCCTGTTGAGGCTGCAGCCCAATGCAACTCATGTCGATGACCATGGAGTCACTTACTGCAGACACTTATTGTGACTATCTGATGGCTTTATTTCTGGGCGTGCGCTTGGGTACCACCTACTCCAGGCAAACTTGGAGGCTCATCAAATTAAGAACCAGAGTTACATAGGAACCATCCATCCAGAGAGACAGAGAGAGTTGGGTTTCTTGCCCCCAAGAGCGTAATTCTGAGGTGCCTGCTACCTCTCTCTGAGCTTGCCAGCATGAAATGCCTCATTCACTGAGAGCAATAAGCTGTTTAATAAGGCAAACTTTATTGGCTTTCTTCCTATCTTATCTCATTTTCCACTCTTCCCTGTTTCTTCCCAATTCTTCTCAAATAAATGCTTTGTACTCAAATCATTATCTCAGAATCTGCTACTGAGGGAAACCAACCGAAGAATCAAGGTCATCCCATAAATTCTTTTTAAGATCCCACTATTTTCTACTTTTGCTATTTTTTCTTGAGATATCCAAAATCTTATACCTGTAAGTTATATATCGTGTCTCATTTATATCCACCTTTAATCATTATGCCCCAAATAGGACATTTCCTCTAGCATTTAGAAAAGATTGTTTCATTCTTGTGTTCAGCATCAGAGGAAGTAATTGACTTTCATTGCAGAGATATATTATAAAAAAGAAGTATCTTAAAATCTGGGATAACATTTAGCCTGGTGAAATGTTCAAACTTTCAAAACAAGGCAGACTGTGGGAACAAAATGTTAGAGCACCCTTCTCATATTCAGTTCATATAATCCTTTAGTGACTCTGGTGGGTTTATCCCCTGACTTTATTTCCTCCCTCCCTCATTTTAGTCCTACCAGTGGAACAAAATATTGCTTACCTGATTTGATCAGGCATCTAAAATTGAAGGACCTTTTTGTAGTAGTTTCTTTAACAGTAGGGGGAGCTTTTAGCTAGCATAGAGCAGGATATCAGAGAAATGAAATATTATGGTTCTTCCAAAATATGTTTTAGAAGAATTATGCAGTCTTTGAGTCCATTTTTATGGATGACATGGTACCTTTTAACTAGTTATAGTTAAACAACACTCTGGAAAAAAAAGCTATTGCCTTTTGCTGACTTTATTGAGGTGATCTGGTCTCTGTTGTGTTACTAAATGTGGCTTATATCTTGGAACAGTATGAGACTATTCTAGAGCTCTTGTAATTAGGTTACAATGGTCTGCTTTTCATTTTCTAAAGAAATAGATCTTTGGCGAACTGTTGTGAGGAATGTATACAACAATGAGATATATAATTCCAAAAATAAATAAATAAGAAAGTGTGAATTACCCTGATGTCAAAGAATGAGGAAGATAGTGGTATGCATACACATTTTTTGTGTACATTCTGAATGCAAAAACATTCTGAATAATTAACCATAAGTGAAAAGTCTTAAATTCTATATCAAATTTACCTCATTTCTAAGATATTTCAGTGTAGAATGAGAACGTAAATTGCTTTCACTTTCCAGTTAAATAATGTATTATTTCATTAAGCATCTAGATGTGAAGTTTTGTATGAACACAGATCCCTTAAATCATACTCAATGACCTGATAGCATAAAAATGCAGAGTGAAGAGGGAAAAAATGGATATAGGAGAATTGTTTTCTTATAGGAAGCCACATCCTTTCTTTGACTATTTTGTGATATAAAATTACGTGATCTTTGTTTAGAGTCCCTCTGACACAGCATTCCTTTCTGACACTATTTACAGAGAGGAGTGAAAGTAGCACTGCTTTGCAGTAATAAAACCTCGGCTCAGGCAGGAAGGATATTAACATTTATTGAATATATACTATGTCTCAGACTTTTTATTAGGTATGCTGCATTTATTATCCAGCTTAATTTAACCCTCAGAACAACATTATGATGCATCATAAATCTAGATACAGGTGTGCTTTAGAAATAGAATATCTGGGTTAGAATAAAAATACCCTTTCTGGGCTGTACAGTCTTGGGAAAGTCATTTAACTTCTCTGTGCTTCAGCTGTAAAACTTCTCAGTTGAAAAAACTGAAGATAATAATGGCATAATTACATTATAGAGTTATTGTGAGGGTTAAATATGTTCTTATATCTAATGTTCTGAGTTTATTATCTAGCAAATAACAAGAACTAAATAGCATGGGTGCTATAGCCCACCCAGGTTCATTTTTAAATGAAAAGGTTATTAGAAGGTTAATGGCAACTGTGTAGGATATTTTTCTAATGGGCAAATCTTACATTAGTTAATATTTGCTTCTGGATCTGTTTAAATAAGTATCCCTTGCTTTTGTATTGGGCTTCCTTGGTGGCTCAAATGGTAAAGAATCTGCCTGCAATGCAGGAGAACTGGGTTTGATTCCTGGGTAAGGAAGGCAGCCTGGAGAAGGGAATGGCTAACCACTCAAGTATTCTTGCCTGGAGAATTCCATAGACAGAGGAGCCTGGCAGGCTCTTATATTATAAAATCATGAGTCATGAAACTACCCAACATTCTAGGATAAAAAGAAGCAAAAGACATTTAGAGCTCAATGCCTGTGACAGAGAAGACTTTCAATGCATATTTGCATGGCAGATGAATGAATGCATAAGTTAATAATGTGTCTGACTTCTGACTCTTTCCATTACATCAGCTTGCTTCTAGCTCAGCCACTATGCATATCAGTTGAAGAAAAGCTTTTAATCTCCTTTGACAAGTCAGATGAGTGTTATCAGCTATCCTGTCAACCACAACCCCATTACGGGTCTCTCAGATGATAAATCAGGTGGATTATGGACAAAGTATTTTAAAAACGTTAGCAAATCATTTAGGGGTATGCTCTTATCTGACAGGCAATACAGTGCATATTAAAAAAAAAAATCCTAGATTTGAATCTTGCTAGGTTTGTGACTTTGTAATTACTTAATCATCATAAACTTTGGCCACCTGAACTGACTCATTTGAAAAGACCCTGATGCTGGGAAAGATTGAAGGCAGGAGGAAAAGGGGATGACAGAGGATGAGATGGTTGGGTGGCATCACTAACTTGATGGACATGAACTTGAGCAAGCTCCGGGAGTTGGTGATAGACAAGGAAGCCTGGTGTGCTGCAGTCCATGGGGTCACAAAGAGTCAGACACGACTGAATGACTGAACTGAACTGAGCTTTTATAAACTTTAGATATCTCAAGGGTAAATCAGTAATAATTCCCAACTTATAAAGAGAAGTAACTGAGGTCAACACTGCATGTAAAATACTTAGATGAATTCTAATAACCATATTTTTCAACACTGAATACAGAAAGTATTCAGTATCAGGAAGATAATGCTATCATAATAATATTGTTTCAATCATTATTATTTTAGCAAGACATATTTATTGGAAGCATTCCTTCAGACAAATAGCAAACACCAGCCATATATGCTACTATATCTTATTTTATGATCAAGTCAGATTTTGATAATTTGCTGTGATCTTTCTCTTCCTGCTGTACTAGGAATGTCAAACAATATTCAACAAGTGTGTCAAATGCGCACAACAAGTTAGCAATAGTCTCTTTGGCAAATGGTTATAAGAAAATTGGATAGCCACAAGCAAAAAAAAAAAATTCATCTTTTATCTTACATCGTACACAAATTCAGGTCAAAATTCATTAAAGACTCACACATAAGATGTAAAACTGTAACACTTCTAGAATAAAACCTAGGTGAAAATCTTCGTAATACTGATCTTGACAATAATTTCTTGAACATGACAACACAAGCACAGACGACAAAGGCAAAAACCAGATAAATGGAACTACCTTAAACTAAAATTCTTCTGCCTAGCAAAGGAAATACTGTAACTCACACACTGAAAAGGCAACCTGTAATATGAAAAAATATTTTCAAACAAATGTATCTGATAAGGAGTTAATACCTGAAATATTAAGGAATTCCTACAATGCAATAACAAAAACATCCAAATAATTATGAAGTGGGAAAAAGATTTGAATAGTTATTTCTTACAGATCAAGAATAAACAGTTAGAACCAAATATGAAATAATAAACAGGTTCAAAAATGGGAAAGGAGTATATCAAGGATGTATATTGTCACCCAGCATATTTAACTTCTATGCAGAACACATCATGCGAAATCCCAGGCTGGAAAAATCACAAGCTGGAATCAATACTGCTGGAAGCAATATCAATAATTTCAGATATCAAGATAATACCACCCTTATGGCAGAAAGTAAAGAGGAACTAAAAAGCCTCTTGATGAAGGTGAAAGGGGAGAGTGAAAAGGCTGGCTTAAAACTCAGCATTCAAAAAGTGAAGGTCATGGCATCTAGTTCTGTCACTTTATGGGAAATAGGTGGGGAAATAATGAAAACAGTGACAGACTTTATTTTCTTGGAGTCCAAAACCACTGCGGACTGTGACTGCAGCCACAAATTTAAAAGGCGCTTGCAGAAAAGTTATGACAAACCTAGACAGTGTATTAAAAAGCAGAGACATCAGTTTGCTGACAAAGGTGTGTCTAGTCATGTATGGATATGGGAGTTAGACTATAAAGAAGGCTGATCATCAGATAATTGATGCTTTTGAGCTGTGGTGCTGGAGAAGACTCTTGAGAGTCCCTTGGACTGCAAAGAGATCAAAACAGTCAATCCTAAAGGAAGTCAGTCCTGAATATTCATTGGAAGGACTGATGCTAAAGCTCCAATACTTTGCCCACCTGATACAAAGACTCATTAGAAAAGACCATGATACTGGGAAAGATTGAGGGCAGAAGGAGAAGGAGGCATAGAGGATGAGACAGCTGGATGGCATCACCAACTCAATGGACATGAGTTTGAGCAAACTCTGTAAGATAGTGACAGGGAATCCTGGAGTATTGCAATCTGCATGGTTGTAGAGAGTCAGACATGACTTAGCAATTGAACGACAACAATAGACAACAGGTATATTTCAACATCACAAGTCATTGGGAAATGACCCAGAGGGATGGTACAAGGAGGGAGGAGGGAGGGGATCAGGATGGGGAACATGTGTATACCTGTGGCAGATTTATGTTGATGTATGGCAAAACCAATTAAATATTGTAATTAACCTCCAATTAAAATAAATACATTTATATTAAAAAAAAAGACCACAATGAAGAATTACCTTACACCTAATAGTCTGGCTATCATTATTATTATTTTTAAAAGTGATAAGCGTTGGTGAAGATGTAAAGCTATAAGAACTCTTCCACAATGTTGCTGGAAATAAACAAAATTGGTAGTTATTGTGACCACCTCATGCGAAGAGTTGACTCATTGGAAAACACCCTGATGCTGGTAGGGATTGAGGGTAGGAGGAGAAGGGGACGACAGAGGATGAGATGGCTGGATGGCATCACTGACTCAATGGACATGAGTTTGGGTGAACTCTAGAGTTAGTGATGGCTAGGGAGGCCCTGCATGCTGCGATTCATGGGGTCGCAAAGAGTTGGTCACGACTGAACTAAACTGAACTGATTGTGACAAACAGAATGGAGTTTCCTTAAAAAAAAAAAAAAAAAAGGAAAATTGAAACATCATTTGACCCAGCAATACCATCTGGACATATATCCAAAACATTTAAATGAAAGTCTCAAAAGGATTTTCCAACCCTCATATTTATAATAGCCAAGACACAAATAACATAGCTTAAATGGCCATAACAAATGAATGGATAAAAACTATATATATATATATATGTATATGTTGTTCAGTCACTCAGTCATGTCTGACTCTGTAACCCCATGGACTGCAGCACGCCAGGCTTCCCTGTCTATCACCAACTCCTGGAGCTTGCTCAAACTCACGTCCATTGAGTTGGTGATGCTATCCAACCATCTCTTCCTCTATCATCCTCTTCTCCTTCTGCCTTCAATCTTTCCTAGCATCAGGGTATTTTCTAATAAGTCAGCTCATTGCATCAGGTAGTCAAAGTATTGGAGCTTCAGCATCAGTCCTTCCAATGAATATTCAGGACTGATTTCCTTTAGGATTGACTGGTTTGATTTTCTTGCAGTCCCAGGGACTCTCAAGAGTCTTCTGCAACACCACAGCTCAAAAGTATCAATTCTTTGGCACTCAGCTTTCTTTATAATCCAACTTTTACATCTATACATGACTACTGGAAAAGCCATATATATATATATATATATATATACATATACATATACACATATACATATATACAGTTGTTCAGCTCTGAAGTCATGTCCAACTCTTTGTGACCCCAAGGACTGCACCTCACCAGACTTCCTTGTCCTTCCCTATCTCCCAGATTTTGCTCAGATTCATGCCTATTGAGTCAATGATGCATCTAACCATCTCATCTTCTGTCTCCCTCTTCTCCTTTTGCCTTCAATCTCTCCCAGCATTAGGGTCTTTTCCAATGAACCATCTCTTTGAATCAGGTTTATATAACATATATAAATGGAATATTATTCAGCCTTAAAAAAAACAAGTCTATGTATGCATCAACATAGATGAACTTGGAAGATACCATGCTACATAAAATAAGCTGGTCACATAAAGATAAATACTGCTTAATTTCACTTGTATAAGATACCTAATATAATCAAACTCATAGAAATAGAGAGTAGAATTGTAATTACCACAGACTGGAGGGAGGGGGGAATAGGGAGTACCTGTAAGTAAAGTTTAAGTTACTCTAGACAAAAAAAGTACTCTGGAGATCTACTGTATAGCATTATGCCTATAGCTAACAATACTATACATTGTACTCAAAAATTTAAGGTCAGACTCATGTTGTTTTCTTACTACAATAAAAAGTAGCATATATTAATTGACTTAAATAGTCATAGATATTGTAAATAAGATACCAGTTTTGAAAATCACAATTTTTAAAATGCTCATGGTTTCTTTAATAATCCTGAAGATGCATTGTTAATGCAGAATTCTACCAGTAACTGTCAGAAAGTGATGACTTTAAAATTATCACATTTAATCTTCTGATATACCTGCAAATGTTATGTTTTTGAGACTAGGAACCTGATGTTCAAAAAAGTAGGTACCAAATTCAAGGTCACGCTGCAATTAAATATTGGAACAAGTGATCTGAGCCTCATAACCAGTAAATCACAAAACAGGGAGTCTTTGTAAACCTAGGAATTCCCAAGAGATGAAGAAAGCCATGTTTACTCATTAAGACTTGAAAATCCAGTTCAAATATGATATCCTTGTCTATACCCTTGTTTATATAGTTTGATTTTTTTTACTCTGAATTCAACATTTCTTCATTTTAGCAATAATTTAATAACTATTTTAATAAGTATTATTAATACTTAAGTCACAATCTAATAATGAGATAAAATTCATATTCTAATGATTATAATACAGAGACATGCCATAAATACATTTGACTAAGACAAAATATTCTAAAATAATTGAGAACCAAGAAAGGTCATTTCAACTAATCTGATCATAAATAGCTTTATATATAAAGTGTTATCAGCAGGGAGCTCAGATGTTGTTTAAGGCAGGAAAGAAAGAAGGATTATAAAACAATGGTGTGTACTTAGCTTTACTAAAATTCTTAGATTCATACTGCAGTGTTGTGGGAAAATAAAAGTATATAAACAGGTTAAGGTTAGACTGGATACAGTTCAGAATTTCAGGCTTTGATTTTAGATTTTGTGGTTGTAGCTGATACTGTGCTGAGCAGTGCAGACTCACCATTAGGAATGAGAATCATGTTTCCATCTGCTGGGGGTGCTGGTGGTAGACAGTACTCATTCATCAAGTTCTTTTTCTGGGGCAGCACTGGTCCAGTGACTGGTGGGTTTGGCTATACAAATTTGGCTTCTTTACCTTATGGCAGAAAGTGAAGAGGAATTAAAGAGCCTCTTGATGAAAGTGAAAGAGGAGAATGAAAAAGCTGGCTTAAAACTCAGCATTCAAAAAACGAAGATCATGGCATCCAGTCTGATCACTTCATGAAAAATAGATGGGGACACAATAGAAACAGTGACAGACTTTATTTTCTTGGGCTCCAAAATCACTCCAGATGATGGGTTCAGCCATGAAATTAAAAGATGTTTGCTCCTTGGAAGAAAAACTATGAAAAACCTAGACAGCATATTAAAAAGTAGAGATATTACTTTGCTGACAAAGGTCCATCTAGTCAAAGCTATAGCTTTTCCAGTAGTCATGTATGGATGTGAAAGTTGGACCATAAAGAAAACTGAGCACCAAAAAACTTATGTTTTTGAAATGTGGACTGCAAGGAGATCAATCAAGTCAATCCTAAAGGAAATCAGTCCTGAACATTCATTGGAAGGACTGATGCTTAAGCTGAAACTCCAATACTTTGGCCACCTGATGTGAAGAACTGACTCATTAGAAAAGACCTTGATGCTGGGAAAGATTGAAGGCAGGAGCAGAAGGGGACTACAGAGGATGATATATTGTAGGACGGCATCACCAACTCCATGGACATGAGTTTGAGCAAGCTCCAGGAGCTGGTGATGGGCAGGGAAGCCTGGCGTGCTGCAGACTATGAGGTCACAAAGAGTTGGACACGACTGAGTCACTGAACTGAACTTAACCACACAGGATAAAACGGATGTGTTTAACTCAGCAGTTGTGATCGCATGGCGGTCTAACTTATTCTGCTTAGTCCCTTCTGCTGCAGGTGTTTATTTGGGAGTGTGTGCATGCACACAGACACATGCACAGTTTGTTTACACAAATAAAAACCACCTCAGCCTAGTTTCTTAGTCCTAGTAGAATGGTTTAATTCTGCCATATTTCTACACGTTCATAAACAAGTAGACACTGATACGGCTTTTGCTCAGATCTATATCCTTAATGCATAGGTATCACACGCACACTGTAAACTAGGTATCACATACATATTGTAAACTAAAGTGACTTGTGCGTGTGCTAAGTCACTTCAGACTCAGTGTGACCCTATGGACTGCAGCCTGCCAGGCGCCTCTGTCCATGGGATTCTCCAGGGAAGAATACTGGATTGGTTTCCATGCTCTCCTCCAGGGGATCTTCCCAACACAGGGGTCAAACCTGTATCTCTTATGTCTACCAGCATTGGCAGGTGGGTTCTTTAGCATCACCTAGGAAGGCGCGTCTGCTTATTTCTCATTTACTCTAAGATAACTTGTCAAGTATAATTTTGTATTATCACTAGAGTAATTCATCCATTCACTCAAAAATCTGTGCCCTACTCTGTGTCAGACATTAAAGTGAGCATAGGAATTGAAAGTTAACAAATAGCTTCTGTGTTCATCAAAGAATGTGTGACCTGGTATCACTGGTGGCCTGGTCCTCACAATAGCAACCTGACATGCTAGTTTTCAGGGATGAGTAGGGATCAGAAAGGAAAAAGCTGAAGCTTTTTCTTGTGTAGTTTTAGGAGTTGTTCCTATATCTTCTCATATTGACCCTTTAGTAGCCCCTATATGTAGTGATAACTCATGGATAGCTGATGGTCAATGCATGGGAAGTCTCTTTATCATAACTGGTACCACGAAAAAAAAATCTAAGAACTTTCTGTGTGACATTTTAATTTGAGATTAATGGCTAACACTTATGCTAACATCCTTTTAGTTTAGAAAGTGTTGATCTCAGGGACACTTTTATTGTAGTCTTAACAGGAGGAAGAGAAAGTATCAAAATATTTAGTTCCTGAATGAGACCTGTCTGCTTTATATTCAGTCTCTTTGGAAGCTCCAAAGAGCCCTCTGAGTTAATATCTTATGCTAATATCTCATTATAGTGGTCAGGTCATGGTGACTAAATTTTTCATGAGTTATTCATAAATTTGTGCCTCTGCTCTCTACTGAATTTGTGAACTGTAAGTTTGTTTCTTCTTTTGTAAAATATGATGGATAATAATAGTGCTGATTACAATGCATGGTTTTTAGTAATGAGAAAATTTATTTAAGGCCCTAGTTAATAGCCTAACATATATAAGCTCTCAAAATGTCAGTTTTGGCACAATTCTTATTTTAAAATGAAAATGAACTTTGGAGAAATAAAGAGATTTATGAAATTAAAAAACTAGTATCACAGTCCAGTTGAATTTCAGTGTCATCATTTAGATTTTGAATTTGCTTCCAAAGTTGTCTTTATTTATTGCTTAGCTCAGAGAAACTCTCATCTTTTTCTTTAATCAGATTTAGTATTTTCAGATCATGATTTACTGTTTAAAGATAAACTGGTAAATAAAAGAATAATAGCAGGATATAATACAGTTCTACAATCCTGGGTACATTCAATCAATATTTGTAATCTTAGCTTTTTGAATTAAAAGGTGAAATTTATCCTATACACATGCAAAGTATTTAGACTCTTCTATGTGTTGTATTTTAAAGTCCCGAGAATGTGACTAATGTATTATCAAGGCCAGCATGAGCCATGGCATATATCAGAAACTCAATAAATATTGAAAAATAAATTTGGACTCCAGATAATACATTAATTTGGGTAATATAATAATTTATGTCGATGGCTAGACCATCAATTTGATGATGGACATTAACAAGATCATTATCACAGCTATAATTTACCAATTATCTTCTCTGCAATATTATAATGTCATCAGTTTGTATTATTCTCAGATAAATTATTTTAGCTCAAAAATTACTTAAGGAAAAGATTTTCAAGAGAATGACTGATGTGGCTAACTATCCAAATAAATAATGAGGAGAATTTTTCCCATATACTTAGATAATTGTCTATTTCATGGGAAAAATATGATTTATGTGAGGAAGTAAATATGCAATCTTTTGCTGAGGTGGTGATTAGGATGAAGTAGAACATAATGTTACTCTACTATAGCTAGCATTGTGACATAAAATTGAGGTTTAATGCCTGTCCATTTTTTTCTTTAAAAATAGCCTTGACTTGAATATCATTTAACATGAAGAACATCAAATGATTCATACAGACTGATCCTTTTAATCATTTGTAATGATTTTTTTAAAGCTAGTTAAGATTCTGATCATTTTAAGAATATCAGCAATCATATTTCATTTATAGTAAGACTTGTTTTCTTATCTTGACACGATTTTAATTATCATATATTGTATTTGAGATGGATTATACAGTTTTTGGACTTCCCTCACGGTTCAGATAGTAAAGAATCCACCTGTAGTGTGGGAGACCTGGATTCAATCCCTGGGTAAGGAAGATCCCCTGGAGGAGGGTATGGCAACCCACTCCAGTATTCTTGCCTGGAGAATCCCCATGGACAGAGGAGCCTGGCGGGCTACAGTCCATGGGGATACAAGGAGTTGGACATGACTGAGCACCTAAGCACAGCACATACTGTTTCTGCATAAACAACATTCTAGTTTATTTCTGACATAAAAACAAGAAAATACCTTACAGCAGCATAGCAGAATATGTAGTTTCATGGACAGGTAATGACAGATCTAGAATAATCTGAGTAGACAGACAAATCAGTCAAGATAATATCCTTTAAAAGTATATAATATACTCAGTGACACAAGCCTGAACTGTATGAATGAGTTTGGCAGTTTCTCCCTCTCTCACACTCTGCATCTGAATTTTCAGAGCACTTTGAGTTGTCTTCAAAATTTCTCTCCAATGCATCTGTGTTTATATTATTAAACTAGAACAGGTTAAAATGTCTCTTGGGTGAACAAACTCCATATCCACTCTTGTCTCTTTATAGTATATTTCATGAATACAAAGTGATATTTTAAAATGGAAATATAAATATTTTGCATCAGGCTTTGTGCTGAAAAACATTCAGCAACATTCTATTGATCTTAGGTAAATGCACAAAATGTTTGCTGTGGTCTTTGAGGCCTTCAATAATATGACCCCAACTCTCTTTATAATTCTTAGCTATATCATTCTCTTTCACCTCTGTTCTGTATCTTTTAAATTTCTTCAAATAAACATGATTTCTGTCATCACAGAACATTGAAACATATTCCTTCATTTGCCTCAAATACTCCTCTCTGACACAACACATTTGGCTAGATAGAATAATACATAGTTCTTAGCTCAATTTTTTTTAATGTTCCAGTTATAGTTATTTAATTTTATTTATTTATTTATTAGAGCTTCCATTTTACTTTATTTTACTTTTCAATACTCTATTGGTTTTGGCATACATTGACATGAATCTGCCACGGGTATACACGAACTCCTAAACGTGAACCCCCCTCCCACCTCCCACCCCACATCATCCCTCCGGATCATCCCCATACACCAGCCCCAAGCATCCTGCTTTGCTTCCTGTTTGAAGATCTCTTGAAATCTAGTAATAGTTTATCACATAACATATCACTTAGTATTTTCATTTAACAATATTTTAAAAATTATTCACATATAGGTGTGTTTGTGCAAATGCTTGACTAGTGCCGCTCAGTGCATCATGGATTTTTGACTTCATGAAGAAGCCGCTGCTGCTGACAAGTCGCTTCAGTCGTGTCCGACTCTGTGCGACTCCATAGACGGCAGCCCACCAGGCTCCCCCGNGGTTCAGATAGTAAAGAATCCACCTGTAGTGTGGGAGACCTGGATTCAATCCCTGGGTAAGGAAGATCCCCTGGAGGAGGGTATGGCAACCCACTCCAGTATTCTTGCCTGGAGAATCCCTATGGACAGAGGAGCCTGGCGGGCTACAGTCCATGGGGATACAAGGAGTTGGACATGACTGAGCACCTAAGCACAGCACATACTGTTTCTGCATAAACAACATTCTAGTTTATTTCTGACATAAAAACAAGAAAATACCTTACAGCAGCATAGCAGAATATGTAGTTTCATGGACAGGTAATGACAGATCTAGAATAATCTGAGTAGACAGACAAATCAGTCAAGATAATATCCTTTAAAAGTATATAATATACTCAGTGACACAAGCCTGAACTGTATGAATGAGTTTGGCAGTTTCTCCCTCTCTCACACTCTGCATCTGAATTTTCAGAGCACTTTGAGTTGTCTTCAAAATTTCTCTCCAATGCATCTGTGTTTATATTATTAAACTAGAACAGGTTAAAATGTCTCTTGGGTGAACAAACTCCATATCCACTCTTGTCTCTTTATAGTATATTTCATGAATACAAAGTGATATTTTAAAATGGAAATATAAATATTTTGCATCAGGCTTTGTGCTGAAAAACATTCAGCAACATTCTATTGATCTTAGGTAAATGCACAAAATGTTTGCTGTGGTCTTTGAGGCCTTCAATAATATGACCCCAACTCTCTTTATAATTCTTAGCTATATCATTCTCTTTCACCTCTGTTCTGTATCTTTTAAATTTCTTCAAATAAACATGATTTCTGTCATCACAGAACATTGAAACATATTCCTTCATTTGCCTCAAATACTCCTCTCTGACACAACACATTTGGCTAGATAGAATAATACATAGTTCTTAGCTCAATTTTTTTTTAATGTTCCAGTTATAGTTATTTAATTTTATTTATTTATTTATTAGAGCTTCCATTTTACTTTATTTTACTTTTCAATACTCTATTGGTTTTGGCATACATTGACATGAATCTGCCACGGGTATACACGAACTCCTAAACGTGAACCCCCCTCCCACCTCCCACCCCACATCATCCCTCCGGATCATCCCCATACACCAGCCCCAAGCATCCTGCTTTGCTTCCTGTTTGAAGATCTCTTGAAATCTAGTAATAGTTTATCACATAACATATCACTTAGTATTTTCATTTAACAATATTTTAAAAATTATTCACATATAGGTGTGTTTGTGCAAATGCTTGACTAGTGCCGCTCAGTGCATCATGGATTTTTGACTTCATGAAGAAGCCGCTGCTGCTGACAAGTCGCTTCAGTCGTGTCCGACTCTGTGCGACTCCATAGACGGCAGCCCACCAGGCTCCCCCGTCTCTGGGATTTTCCAGGCAAGAATACTGGAGTGGGTTGCCATTTCCTTCTCCAATGCAAGAAACTGAAAAGTGAAAGTGAAGCCGCACAGTCATTGTTGCTGTTGCTGCTGCTGCCGCTTCTGTGTCGCTTCAGTCGTGTCCGACTCTGTGCGACCCCATAGACGGCAGCCCACCAGGCTCCCCCATGCCTGGGATTCTCCAGGCAAGAACACTGGAGTGAGAAACCATGTTTATTTTTCTCACTAATGTATCTTTAGTGCTTTATATTATACTAACAATATAAAAGCTCTCAGTATATACCAGGTTTTTAGTGGGATGACTGAATGGTTAGTTGAATAAGTGGGTAAATAAATTAATACAGTAGAAGTAAATATTATTTGCAAATTGTTCATCTACGCTTTATTATAAGACTGGCTTTGTCTAAGGAAATATTGCCCTAGAATGTGTATACAAATGCAGTAGATTTGAACTCAACCCACAGCTTAGAGTTGATTGAATGATCTGAGTTGAGCAGATTGAGCAGATGCAGAATTCGCCCCACAACTATATGAATGAGAAATAGATTCTTTGCATAAGCAACTTTATGTTCAGGTCATTTTCAGTAGTAGCTGATTGATTGTTGTGCAATCATTCAGTCGTGTCAGACTCTTTGTGACTGCATGGACTGAAACGTGCCAGGCTTCCCTGTCCTTCACCAACTCCTGGAGCTTGCTCAAACTCATGTCCATCAAGTCGGTGATGCCATTCAACCATTTCATTCTCTGTTGTCCCCTTCTACTCCTGCCTTCATTCTTTCCCAGTATCAAGGTCTTTTCCAATGAGTCAGTTCTTTGCATCATATGGCCAAAGTACTGAAACTTCAGCAGCAGTCATTCCAATGAATATTCAGGACTGATTTCCTTTAGGATTGACTGGTTTGATCTCCTTTCAGTCCAAGGGACTCTCAAGAGTCTTCTCCAACACCACAGTTCAAAAACATCTCAGCACTCAGCCTTCTTTATGGTTCAACTCTCACATCATACTTGACTACTGGAAAAAACATAGCTTTGACTATATGGACCTTTATCAGCAAAATAATGTCTCTGATTCTTAATATCCTGTCTAGGTTCATCATAGCTTTTCTTCAAAGGAGTAAATGTCTTTTAATGTCATGGCTGCAGTCACCACCCGCAGTGATTTTGGAGCTCCAGAAAATAAGTCTGTCACTCTTTCCTTTGTTTCCCCATCTATTTGCCATGAAATGATGGGACCAGATACCATGATCTTTATCTTTTGAATGTTGAGTTCTAGACAATTTTTTCAGCTGATTGATAAATTCCTAATATATAAATGTATTATATTATAATTTATAATTGGTTCAGTTCAGTTCCATCGCTCAGTCATATCTGACTCTGCGACCCATGGACTGCAGGATGCCAGGCTTCCCTGTCCATGACCAACTTCTGGAGCTTGCTAAAACATGTCCATCGAGTTGGTGATGCCATCCAACAATCTCTTCCTCTGTCTTCCCCTTCTCTTCCTGCCTTCAATCTTTCCCAGCATCAGGGTATTTTCCAAGGAGTCAATTCTCTGCATCAGGTGGTCAAAGTATTAGAGCTTCAGCTTCAGCATCAGTCCTTCCAATGAATTTTCAGGACTGATTGCCTTTCAGATTGACTGGTTGAATCTCCTACCAGTCCAAGGGACTCTCAAGAGTCTTCTCCAACACCACAATTCAAAAGTATCAATTCATTGGCACTCAGCTTTCTTTATAGTCTACCTGCGAAATCTGTACATGACTACTGGGAAAACCATAGCTTTGATTAGGCAGACCTTTGTCATTATAATTTATAACAAAGTCATTAATAAAATTAAGAAAATGCAATAATCTAATAATTTTATACTATATAAATCATATGTAATTATACTATGTAAATATAGCTATATATTTTCATATATAACATATATTTAAATTGCATCTTGATCTCTAAATAAAAAAAATTTTTTGATACTCACTAAAAGATTCACTTAAGTTTATAATGAAGAAAGTTTGTTGAATTCTTTTGCACTTATCAAGAAGATTGCTTTCCTTATTTCAACTTTATACTTTTTCAAGTTACAGTCATACTACACTTCGTATCGATATATTCTTTGTAGCTAAGTATATACACTAAGAATTGTGTAGATTCCTTTAAGTTCTTGGTTTCATCTAAAAAATATCCTTTGTTTGGCAGAGAAATGTTTTGGAAACAGAAACTAAATCCAGATTTTATTCTCACTAGTTCCCTTGTTAGAATTGAAGAGTACTGGAACAANGATATATTCTTTGTAGTTAAGTATATGCACTAAGAATTGTGTAGATTCCTTTAAGTTCTTGGTTTCATCTAAAAAATATCCTTTGTTTGGCAGAGAAATGTTTTGGAAACAGAAACTAAATCCAGATTTTATTCTCACTAGTTCCCTTGTTAGAATTGAAGAGTACTGGAACAATAAGTTTATGTTCTATTGCACTCACTGTACTGCTTAAGCAAATTGCTGTTACTTCTCAGAAGAAGGCAGCTTGTACAGTGATAACCCACAGGGCATGTGTTTCTGATGAATGGCAAGTGTGGGATGCCTCAGTCATTAAAAACTCCAGGCAGAATCTATTCCTAGAAACACATGCTGAGGCTCACAGGCAGCAGTGCATAATAGTAAGAAATGAATAGGAATTATCATTTTTTATAACACATACATTTCAAGTTTTCCAGAATAATGTATTTAAGGTTCACTGGTTTCTGAATGCTTTGTCATATCAACATCTAGGTTTTTTAGTCTCTTTGTGTATTTGAAACTTTGAGAAACATTAAAGATCATCTAAGCAAGTTTTCGAAAAGTTTTGAGGACTTAAAAATATCCTGGTGCCCAAACCTAACTTGGATAAATTCTGGTCATTAGACTCGGGCATAAATACTTTTACAAAAAACTCCTAGGTTCTTCTTCTTTTTTTTTTTTTTTTATAGCTTCCATTTTACTTTATTTTACTTTACAGTACTCTATTGGTTTTGGCATACATTGACATGAATCTGCCATGGGTGTACACGAACTCCCAAAAGCATTCAAGTTTAAGAAACTTGATTCTGGTTTAAATCCTTTATGTAATAAGGGTGGGAATTGAAGTTCAAAGAGGTAGAATGATTTATCCATGGTGACTGAAGAAATTAGTAAAACTGTTAGTGAGACCTACTCATTTCCACAGCATACTATTTTTTCTGACAGAAGGAGGAAAACCTCTTCTTAATTGGCATTCTTATACCTATAACTTTATTCATTCATATTAGCAGATACCATGTTGAAGTTTCAAGCTCACAGTACTGCTAAAAATATGCTTTATTGTTTTCCTTTTATATAGATATTTGTAATTTAAGATAGAAAATACTATTTCAGAAATATTAAGGTCAAAATAAAAATTATTTCATATCTGAGGTAATATAATGACATAATATGCCAGCCCTGCACTCTTTACACTAGATACAGATCAGGACTTGATTTTTATACTTATTGAATAATTGAATATCCACATAATAGCCGAAAAAGTTCATAAGCAGGTCTCAATATTTCTTTTACATATGATGAAGAGTATGGAGAGGACAAGTAAAAGAACAAATAATTGCTTACAAATGTGAAGTAACAGTCAAACTTGTGTGATTCTTAGTGAAATGTATATATAGAAGTGTTTGTAGAAATGAATGTAAGTAAATACTGAGAGGGAGTCCAAAAGGAATACATGTTGTCTTTGTAAACTAAACTTTTATAGATTAACATAGTTATAATCGATGGTGAGTTAAAGTATTTTGAATAGTGTTTACCAAATCCTGCTACTGATAGAATTATATTATAAGTAAAGCAAACATCTTAAAATAAAGAAATGGCAACCCACTGCAGTATTCTTGCCTGGAGAATCCCACGGACAGAGGATCCTGGCAGGCTACAGTCCATGGGACCACAAAGAGGTGGACATGACTGAGCGACTAACACATTTGACCTATGGAAATATAAAACAAAGAGGATTAAACACAAGAATCCACAATTACCATTTTCAAAACTGTTCTTTATCTTTCAAAAGGAAAGAAAGAAAGTGAAGTCGCTCATTCGTGTCCGACTCCTTGCTACCCCATGGACAGTAGCCTACAAGTCTCCTCCATCCATGGGACTTTTTTCCAGGCAAGAGTACAGAAGTGGGTTGTCATTTCCTTCTCCAGGGGATCTTCCTGACCCAGGGATCAAATCTGGGTCTCCCACATTGTGTGCAGATGCTTTACTATCTGAGCCTCCAGGGAAGTCAACATATTGTAATTCTGCATAGTATCTTTCAGTATATCATATTATCATGTAGACTTGTATTTTCCACATATCCGACTCATGCACACATTTGTCACAGGGAGGAAAGACACTGACATCACAGGATAATGAATATCTCTGCTAATACTAAAATGCTCACTGGCACAAAGTACCTATTTGTATCTTTGGCAAAATGAATCATGTTATTAAAAATGATAATGTTAATAACACTGTCAGCAGCTAATGTTATCTAAGTCATATGGCTTCTTTATTTTTCTTTTTTTTGCTGTGTTTCTAACTGTATCTCTGCAAAAGCCGAGGCTGCCTAATGCCCGTTTCTGTGAAACAAGGTCATTTTTAATGAACAAAAGTTAATTAGCCCCAAATCTATCTCTTTTGGTGCAACTGGTGCTATCACAATTTGAAAAGTCTCAGACTGCTGGGCACAGGGAGGAAAAATTAGAAGTGTATTTCACTAACAATGTCAATCTAGTAGTTTTAATGAAAGAAATTCCACTGGGAGCTAAGAAAAAGAAATATGAAAGACCTAGAAATTATTTAAGGAGAAAGAGGACAGGAAATATGCAGAATGAGGATAAGCAAACTATAAACTAGAAATAGAAGGTATAATAAAAAATGGTTATGGAGGATAATTGAATATAAATGTTAAGCACAGTTTCTACAGCATCACTAAGAGCAATTCTATACTAATTAAATACATAACACACGCAGGCATGCACACACAAAAAAAATTCTGAAATAGAAATGCTTTGACAGTCTCAGTTAATCCACACATCAGTACAATCTGGGTCTGATTCAACCAAGGATTTTTGGTTTACTTATTACTGCAACATGCTAGCAAGATTTCCTTTCCTATTTCTTCTAAATGTTGGTTATTTTATTTTTCAGTTGAAATATTTTTAGATTAACCTATCAGTTCCCTGCTACAGGAATATGATTATCCATTTTTAGAGAATAAACAGAATGAAAGTGGATTTTTACATGGTATAATACATGTGGGAAAATGAGTGAGTTTATTACCATAGGTTGAACCATGTAAAACTGTTCTTTTTACGTCAAAAATTTTCAGTTATCAGCAATTCCATGTAATTCAGCTATGAGAGTTAACTGTATTTGAGAATGATAGAAATACACTGAAAAGCATCTAAATCACGATATTAATTCAATAAGACAGACATATACTGCTTGCCAAAAATAATTTCATAATAGGTTTTCTTTCAAAGAAGTCCCAACTTTCTTATTCCAACTCTGTTGCCTGTAACTTATCAAATTTCAAGTATTCTCTAGATGTATTTGAAGCAGCATTTAGTACACTGCCTCTTCTTCCTCTGTTTGCGGTCTTCTATGGTCATTAGAAAGTAATTCTAGCAGCCTGTTCTCATGAAAGATCTGCCTTCAAGCACAGACAAAAGGTTCACTCATTATTTCTCTGAGAAACTTCACCTATGAATTCTTGCATGCTGGTGTTTCTCCCATCCAAAGCAAAAGAGCCATTTTGAAGTCTACTTTCAAAACAGCGTAGAAATTTAGAGAAAGAAATCAAAAGCACTCAATTGTAACATATTTTCTTAGAAATGTCAACTTAGAGATTTGAAACAAGACTGATTTAAAACTCTAAATGAGAAGGAAATGGCAGCCCACTCCAGTACTCTTGCCTGGAAAAATCTCATGGATGGAGGAGCCTGGTAGGCTACAGTTCATAGGGTTGCAAAGAATCGGACATGACTGAGTGACTTCACTTTCTTTCACTTTCTTTTCAACACCCTGGCTCATTTTACAGCCCCCTTTAGACTTGACATGAAAGGTGAAGGTAAGGGTCGCAATAACATATGGAGAGTAGACTAGACAAAATAGATCAATTGATTATTCTTCTTTTAACATTTGAAGAAGAAGATATATATATATATATAAAGTGTTAGTCACTTTCTTTATATATATATA